>NTHP01000251.1:494908-515740 GCA_003416845.1 Oplegnathus fasciatus
CACACACACTCACACACACTCACTAAGCGGAATGAAAAGTAACAAGAAATTGCTGTACAGAAATATACAGTGCAGTCACTTAGAAATGGTGTCGCCATTACATAGTTTGTCCACCAGAGTGCACTGAACAGTTGATTTTTCAACTGCAAAATGTCCTGCTCAGTACGTATCTTGATCACAATTCTTTTAAAAGGAAACTCATTTAACAGGTCTTGGGGAGTACTACTGCATATATGAAAAAAGTTGTATAAAGCCTTTTTTTTTTTAAGTCTGATAAATGTCCTCAAGTGATGTCACTTGAGTCAGCGTCGGTTGGGCCTGAAGACTACAAGTTTGAAAATGACAAAAATGGTCTTGAGTTTAAAAGAAGTGAGACCTCCGTAGCCCGCTCCTCATCTCCACTCGAGACTAGCAGCTCGAGGCTACATTAGCCGCTGCTAGCATAACACACCTGAATCGCCAACCAATCTGTCAGCGGTCATGTTGCATTATGGGTAATGTAGGCTCTGGGTTTTGACAAGGAAGAAGAATGCATGGAACAAAAAAGACAATATCTCCGGTTCTGCTGCATCAATTTTGATTAAAAAAAAAAAGTTGTCCATTGGAGTTTGATCACGTTATAGGAGTGAAATGATAAAACAGTGGAGAACTTTTTTTTTTCTTCTTTTTTTAAGGGATTCGTATCAAGTTTTTTTGCTCATGTGTTGCGATTGACCGATATAGCATTATCGTTTTCCAAATATCGGTTCCCAAAGTCCAAGTATTGGTCAGGCTAATCGAGCTAGCACATAATGCTGCTTACATGCTAATGCATCAGTTATAATAATCCAATTATATGATGTTTATAACATCACTCTGAAACTGAGTACTTTGTATACTCCTTAATACTCTCGATATAATTTGCTGATGATATTTTCACTGGAGTATAATGTTGAATGCAGGACTTTTACTTGTATTCAGTATTTTTACAGTGTGGTATTGCAACTTCTTCCACCACTGCATACACACAAAATTGCTGAATCACCCAAAAAACACCGATAAGACCAGCTTTAGATTTAAAGGCAGGACGGATGTTTTAACATGAAGTAGCTCCACTGTGTGAACTCCTTTTGAACATGTATGCTAAACACATTTTGTGAAATGGCTCCTTTATTTGATTGCGCTAGCAGATGTCATTTTAGCTCCCCACAATCTGGCTGCCTTCCTGTTTGAGTGCGCTGTAATGGTCCCTGGGCAGCTCACCGCTTCCTGAACTCGGTGAGCGGAAGCTTTCTGCATCAATTTCACTTTGAAGATGCCATATCAGTCGCGTAATTCGACTAGCAAGGGAAACTTGAAAGGTTATTGTTTCCTGTTGTCTGCTGAATGACTTTATCCCAGACTTCTCCAGCGGTTTCATCATGCACTGACGTCAACTGGCACACACAGAGATGGACAGATTTAGTTTCTGCTTTTGGGACGTTTCCAAATCTCTTTCTCAGTGCCACAGATGATCCAAACATAGAAAAAAAACTCGAGTAATTTAGTGTTTCTCTTCTGTGACATCAGTAATGATGTTTGTGAGACGATGCATTTGATTACATGATGACAGATAATATGCATTTTATCTCAGGATGATTGTATCAGTCTCTGATGGTGCTCATCGTCACGGTGCACCTGTTACTCGTTCTCACTTTTATCACCTGTGTGTGAGAACACATGTCAAAACACAAAGCTGCAGAAATTGCTTGCACCTGCTTTTTGGAAGTACTATCAGGAATGTCTTGGTCAGGTGTCTCCAGCGTCGTGTCAGGCGGTGTGCAGAGGTTATTTCAGGACAAGCCATCTTCAGAGGAATGAGGGCCGTCTGACCACACGGTGCCACGTTGGGCTCCCACCTGTTGTAATTGGATTAGATGTTCTCCGTCAGTCATAGTTTGGCCGTGTTCACTCTTCCATCCCCTCCCATTGTTTCAGGGGCGTTTCAGATATGTTTTATTAGCATGCAACCAGGGCAGCATACATTTTTAGCTCCATTATTGAAGTGTGCCTCGTTCTTAGGGTTACTGTTGTTTTAGGTGCTCTTTTAAGAAGTTCTTTTGAAAAGCACCAAGGCTTTGATCCCTTTGTGCTTTACGGACCCACCCAGCTTTGCTCGCTGTATTTTTCCCTCAGATTTCTCTTCCCTACTGTGGCCCACTGGCCTGAAGGGTGAAATCCTTGGATTGTGATAATCCCAAGCAGGCGTAGATCAAACAGTGGATGAAAAGCAGTGGATCTGTGTGCCCCAGGGCCAGGATTGTAGTCTTCAATATCATTCACTTTGTTATAACTAACTAGGCTGTCCGAAAAGGCTTTTTAATGAGGTACTGCTCTACTGTCTTAGACATGTAATGGTGGTAAGTTTGAAGAAAACTGCTTCTCCTGTTTCAAGTGGTGTAAAGTTGGGCTAATGTATGATTCATCAACATTTATCAATGACTAAGGCAGTTGTCAGGTAGCCTGTCATCTGTGTAAAAAGTCACATAGTCTGGAAGAAGAGATTGATTTAAAACACTATTAATAATGTCTTTGGTTTTTGGTGTGAAACTTTTGTGTTCCCTCCTCTCTTCTTGAGAGCACTTGTTCTTGAAATTCCAAAAAGTGAAAGGTTTAGAGGTTTCAAAACACAAAAGATAAAACCAGAAAGTATGTTTTGAAAGTCAGTAATATTGGCCACCGGCCCTTAGTCATCAAAACTGATTGATGGTTTTCATTTTTGGTTTTTAGTTAAATGTCTAGACAACCACTGGATCGATTGCCATGAACTTTGGTACATATATTCCTGGTCCCCAGAGGATGAATCCTAATGACTTTGGTGATCCCCTGACTTTTACTCTAGCGCCACCATGAGGTTGACATTTGTGATTTTTAGTGAAGTGTCTCAACAACTATGGGATGGATTGTCATGAAATTGGGTACAAGCATTCATGTCCTCCTCAGGATGAATTGTAATAACTTTGGTGATCCCTTCCCTTTTCATCTATCGCCATCATCAGGTCAAACCTTTAATGTGTTCAGCCAAATACCTGCAAAGTCAATGACATTCTCATCAGGCTCACCTATACTGTTTTGTGCCATTTGTTCTTATCCTATCTAGAGCTGCAACGATTAGTCGATTAATCGATTATCAAAATAGTTGGCAATTAATTTAATAGTTGACCACTAATTAATTAAATTGTTTTGAGTCTTTTTTCTTTCTTTTTTTTTTAAGAAAAACTGTCCAAATTCTCAGATTTCTGCTTCTCAAATGTGAATATTTTCTGGTTTCTTTAGTCCTCTATGATAAACTGAATATCTTTGTGTTGTGGACAAAACAAGACATTTGAGGACGTCACCTTGGGCTTTGGGAAACAGTGATCAANNCTAAACTAAGATGCAACCCATGGTAAACATTATACCTGTTAAACAACAGTATGTTGGCATTGTCATTGTGAGCATGTTGCCATGCTATAGGTTTAACATTTAGCTCAAAGCACTGCTGTGCCTAATTACAGCCTCACAGAGCAGCTAGCATGGCTGTATACATTTGGCTGTTGTTGAGCTGTTGAAATTGTGCAGGAGTGGGAAAGCACGTCTTGAAATTTGAGTGTGAGTGAGGTTTTTTTTCTCTTCCTCCAAACACCAAAGTGAGAGCCAGAAACCTAGGCCACCTGCCCTGAGTCATTGATATTTATCATCAACCATATCATATCAGCTGGATTAAAGTTTTTTTCTGTTTTATTCCAGGCCAAAAGCAAAGTCATTCGATCCCAGTTTGCGTGCACATACAAAGATGAAGAACTGCCACTCAACCGTGTGCTGGAGTTCCCCAGCACCAGCCAGGTTCCTACCTGTGTGCACCCAGCACCCAAAACCATCCCAGCTGTGGATGAGGAGTGCAGCTCTGATGTGGAGGAAACAACCACAGGTACAGATTCAACCTTCATTTTATCAAATCCTACAGACGTGCTCCACTGCATGCGGAGAAAAGCTCAAAATGTCAACACAAGCGGTGCAGCGTTCCCTTTCTGCCGGGGTAGATTTCTGTTTCCTCTGACGCCACACAGCTGGACTGAGGCCCAGGCACACCTTCTCAGCTCCAGCCTTGAACCCTTCCCAGCCCCAGCCCTGGGACTGGTGCTTACCATCAGCCGTTAAATGAATCCCCATTCTATAAAACCTGCTCACACCCACATCTGTAGTAAAAACCAAAAAGCACACACACTCGCGCAGACTTTTTGCCCATTTCCCCTTCTGTCTTTTGTTTCGTGGGAATTCAGGCTCGGCTCCATCAGGTTACATGACGAATGTTAAATTTCAGCTTCGTAGAATAAACACACGGCCTGCTTCAACTAGCCGCTAACGTCAGCAATTTCGTCACAGCATTTTCCTTTTTTTTCCTACCAGGTTGTCACACTTGCTTTTGCTTTGTTTCAATCTTTCCAGCCAAACCGACCTCTGAATGTCCAAATAAGGAGCAGAGCGGTGTACAGCGGGGGGCTGCTCTCGGGCTAAGAAGTGGAAATGCCCAAAAAAGAGGTGCGAGCACAGGCAATAGAAAGAAAACTGGCATTCAGATGCAGAGCAAGGGCAACAAGAGGAAGCAGGTGGATTCTGACCAACATGGAGGATCAGAGAATGAGCCTCCACAGAAGAAACAGCCCGCCAGTGTCTCCGTCAAAATGCCTGGCAAGAATGTCAGCAAGGCCTCAAGTAAGAAGAAGCTGATAGCTGGGCAGGGAAAGCTAACCAGCTTCTTCAGAGTCTAATGATCCTTTGAACTGGTTTCATGACAGCACACCTGATGGACTTCCTGTCAAATGGCGTTCATAGAAAGCAGCTGCAGTGTTGTTGTTCAGTTGTTTTCTCGCACTGACAAATCTTGTAGTGAATGTTCAATTAACAAATGATGATTTTCAGTCTCAGTTAATCTGTAGACTGGAAACATTTTGGGACACACGCTCATTTACTTACTTGCAGAGAGTTAGATGAGAAGATCGATACCACTCTGAAGCAAGAGCTAGCAGGCAATGAGCTTATTTTAGCATACAGCAGAGGGGTAACAGCTAGCCAGGCTCTGCTAACGAAGATATATAACAAGTTAATTAGAACAATTTAGAGGTGCAGATTTTTAAAACTCTGGACAGAGCAAGGCAAACTTTCCCCCAATTCCAGTTTCTATGGTAAACTAAGCGAACCGGCTGCTAGCTTCATATATAGCGTACATTGCTTTAGTGATTAAACAAACAGGCAAAAAGATATAAAATGTTAGTCAGCTTTTGAGATTCTGGTAGAGGGGTTTCGTTACCTTTTTAAACAGAGCTGGGATTACGGTTTCCCCTGATTTCCAGTCTTTATGCTAAGCTAAGATAATCCCCTGGTGGCTGTAGCTTCATATGTAGCGTACAGACCTGAGTGGTATCAGTAGTCTCATTTAACTCTCAGCAAGAGGGTGATTACGTGTATTTCCCAAAATGTCAAACAATTAATTTAATTACTTAGTCTAGAGATGTAGAGCACAAAATCTTTACATTTGAGATGCAGGAACCAGCAAATGTTTGTCATTTTTGCTTGAAAAATGGCATAAATTGTTATCAAAATGATTGCTTTTTAATCTTCTGCTGATTAACTAAACGATTCATTGCTTCCACACCAGTTTAAGTCGCATTTTAACCCATTTAGCAGTGTTGAAAATGTGGGTGACTGCAACATGAATAGATCAGTTTAATAGCAGATCATTGGGAGTCTGGATTTGGTCAGTACAGTTTGAACAGTACACTACACTTGAAATGTATTTAATCACTAGTTGTATAGTTTTATCTATTTAACCTGTAAAATTCTACCATGAAATCTGTAAATATGAAGCAGACTTTTCCTTTTTAATAAACTTTTATTTTGTTTTATATTTTTGTGCACTCATTTTCTACAAGGAAATGCATTTCAGTGTAATACACACGAGGAAGAAATTTTTACAGCACATTCAAGGGAGGGCGGCAGCACGGGGCAAACGTTTATACTTCCCAGCAGGGTCGGTACACTCTGCCTATCATACACCGCAGCACTAGAAGGAGAAGGAAAGAATACTTGCATTAGTAAATCAAGACATTTGAGAATCAACTTTATTGGTCAGGTATATCTGTATATACATGAGAAAACCCAACCTCGGAGCTTTTACTCAACATTTGTTTTATACAGAAACATGGGTTTGCAGATACTTACCGTCGAGGTCGGTGTTCCTGCGCTCAATTTTCAAACTGTGCTCAGCGGGAATGTGGTTCAGGCTTCGGTCCGCGAGCAGAGGAAGGCTTCGGGTGAAGGCCGGGTGTCCTTTCAGCCTCATGTCCTGGAACACAGTATTGATCAGTGATTACACGTGACATCATAAGACCACACACAGCTCCACACTGCAGGATCTGAACTCTGGATCGTTAAGTTGCAGCAAATTTGCAACGGCTTTCAAAGATGATCTTTTTCACTTGCAGCACAGGTGTTGGATCTGTCTTTTAGCAGCTGATCCAAGCCACAGGAACCCCAAATGGAAGAAATGTGTTTCCTCATTTTTACTACATCACAGTGGCCCGTTTTCTTCCACTGCTCCGGTTCACCCAGATGGCTTTGTTCTCTCCATCATGGTTGCCTGTTCCCCATTACCGCAGAGATAACCACCATGTTCATGACACACAGGAGACGCAGCCGCCAGATAAACTCTTTACACATCGCAGCCAAACGTTTGAGGGAGCACAGATATATCATCATTCTTCCCACTGTGATTCCAATAAATCTTTATAGGCTTGTGATCATTTGACCTTTTCAGCTAATAGTATTTCCCGGTTTTCCAACGCTGCCGTAAAAGATTTTCATAGATGTGTATGAAATATTGACTTAACAGTAGACACGAGGACGGTGACCAATTGAAAGGGGTCAGATGTTCAGACGCAGGATGGAGATAATGTGCTCTTTGTTGTTGTTGAACTATGGTTAGCTGCGGTTGTTTGTAGAAAGAAATCTCATACAATGAATAGTTATGATGCATGACTGCCATTGGCAGAGTTCAGTGACTGCAAACAGAGACTAGCCAGATCCATTTATCTGGGATAAATTAAGTAAGAATTATCCAAATGGCTGGTGTTTTTGGATTGGATTAATTTGTTGTTGAGCTAAACTTTAAAGGGTTGGTTCACCCAAATAACATCAACAAAAAAGATGCTCACTGCATTGAAAAATGACATTAAAAAATTTGGCAGCAACTTCTCCATCCAGAAACGAGTCCTGGGTACTCTGGGCAATACACAGAACATGCTGCCAACAGTTTTCATAGGGACTATTTCTTTGGTAGAAAGTAGTTCAAATGAAAACTGTTCACAGTTTTTATATACAGTGTAACAGGCACCTTATTTTTTGGAAAAACACATTTTTTAAAATCGAATTTTTCAATGCTTCACCCTTGATAATAACTTAACACGCTCAACTCTGATATGTTTAAGAAAGTGGTGAATCCTCAACAGCAAAAATCATGAGCTGGACAGGACTCCTATCAAGTTATTTGAACATGAGTGGTATCAGTATCAGCTAAAATCCAAGACATGGTTATCTCAAATGCCTGGACAAACAAAACAACAAATGCAACTAGAGGTTTGTTAGAAAATATGTATTTTTTTGTCATTTGGGTAAACAGTACCATTTTCTAATAAGTTGCCCTTCATAAAGGGTGTATATGTTGTAACTAATGGTGTTAAATCATTTTAATGCTTTATAAATCAGTTATAAGCCATTAATAAGAAAAACATTTGGGGTGCCACTTTGTGAAAGTGACCTAAAGAGCTAAAGTGATTTTTTCATGACTTGGCAACCCAAACGTTTTTCTTATTAATGGCCGTAAAGCACTCCTAAATTATTTATTAACCATGAATAAAGCTATTAGTTACCCTTTGAACAGCTTCAAGTCTTTAACAACTGCGATGTGACACTTACCGAGACGATGATGATTTTAGGGCTTCCATCTTCATCCCCCACGTTGTTGTCCAGCAAACGGCTTCGTCTGTATGCAGGGGGGACCGCAGCGGGCTCAGTCATGGGCTCGTCCCCCAGTATCAAACTCAGGCCATCCTGCTCTGTTACGCCGTCCTCTATTTTAGTTGCAGGCATGGCTACAGTGACCAAGTGGCTGCTCAGCTCAGAGAACAGCACTAGAGTACACAGGACAGAGTAGACAGACCTCATGGTATCTACAGTATAGTTCAACAGACTGATCTCTCACCTAACGACTGTTGTGACTAGGCTCTCTGCCGTCTTATATATTCAGGGAGAGGACACTTTGCTCACAACTTGAAATTCTTAAATGTAAAAAAAACATGTCTCCTGCCGATGTGCATCTCTTTTAAAGGTTGAAGTTTACAGGAAGTTTAAAGGTCACAGAAAATGTGCTGTAACTCCATTAATAGGTGTTCTTTCGTAAAGAAAAAAGGTGAATAGCTGTATTTTGTCTGTTTGGAGATGTGGCGAATTCAAATGGATAAAGAGGTGAAACATGGGGGGCTCTAATTTCCACAGAGTGGTGTCAAGAAGGCTCACAGGAGGTCAAAGGGCAGGAATTAATTGAAAAAATCCACATGCTGAAATGAACACAGCAGGGTGATAGGAAAGAGACTGACTGCGCTGCATGAAAGACGCCCATTGAGCGGTCATAGTGAATCATTTTCTCTGAATGGCATCAGCAGTTGCAATCCTATAATGGACCACGCACAAAGGTCAGAAACATATATGAAAACCTCCAAACTGATGATGAGTAATTTGGAAGGAGTAGTTTGACATTTTGGGAAATACACTTATTTGCTTTCCTACTGAGAGTTAGATGAGAAGATGGATACCGCTCTCATGTCTATGCGCTAAATATGAAGCCAAAGCCAGGAGACGTTTAGCTTAGCATAAAGACTGGAAACAGTGGGAAACTGCTAGCCTGGCTCTGTCCAAAGGTAAAAAAAGCCTACCAACACCTCTAAAGCTCACTAATTAACATGTTATATCACGTTTATAACTTCTTGTCAGTGGAGACTCCAGGAAGTCACTGCGCCCAGCCAAGAAACAGTCATATGAGGCACATAGCCCTCGTAAAACCACATCTCGTTTTTATTAGCCATGCTGTTGTTTGGTCCATCTCTTAGAGACAGAAATATCTCAGCAGCTATTGGATGGATCGCTGTGAAATTCTGTACAGACATTCATGGTCCCCAGAGGATGAATCCTACTGACTTTGTTGATCACCTGAGTTTTCCTCTAGTGCCACCATGAGGTTGACATTTGTGGTTTTGAGTAAAATGTCTCTCAACTACTACTGAATGGATTGCCATTAAACTGAGTACAGACATTCATGTCCTCCTCAGGATGAATTGTAATAACTCTGCTCAAAATTTAGTTCAGCTGCACTTACTGTTCAGTGATAATTAGCAAATGTTAGCATCCTAACACGCTAAAATAAAAGGCTGAACGTAGAAACACTACACCAGCTTCACATCAGCATGTTAGCCTTGTCATTGTGGCGATGTTTGCATGCTGTCGTTAGCATTTAGCTCAAAGCACTGCTGTGCCTATGTACAGCCTCACAGAGCTGCTACCATGGCTGCAGACTCTTTTCACACTTTGGTTTTTGTGTGGATTGAACAAACAAGGTACAATGTGTTAATTAGTGAGCTTTAGAGGTGCTGGTAGGCAGGTTTTTTTAACCTTTGAACAGAGCCAGGCTATCTGTTTCCCCCATATTTCCAGTCTTTGTTTTACAGATATGAGAGTGGAATCAGTCGTCTCATCTAACTCTCAACGAGAAACCGAATAAACATATTTCCCAAAATGTCAAACTATTAATGTAAAGAATTTGATGTGCCACTGCTTTGTGATCAACACTTGGTGGCGATCATCGGCTGATGATAAAAGGCTGAAAACCAAATGGCCTCCATGTTGACATAGCTCCTCGCAGGCTTCTTCTCAGCTCAAAAGGCTTACCTTATTAACATCACAGGGGATGGAGAACCGGGACATGAATAATAGCTATTGAACTCAGCTGAAGTGATTTTACTTGGAGCGGTCAGCCTTTATTTTGTAAGTATTATTGTTGGAGGGTGAGGACTTCTACTGAAGGACTGAACTTGTCCACAGGGGCACGGCCGTTCCAGCAGAAGCACAACTGAACTTGTGAGCTTCGTGCTCTGTTGTTGTAACCTTTCTCGCTCTTTCTCTCTTTCTGATAATCTCTCCCTCCCTGTTCCCATATTTCTCCTGATGTAGGCCGTATTAATGCACTGTTACGGACAGTAGACACACTACAAATCAGTGCAAGTCCACCTGATCCAAAGCTCTATCAGCTTCTTTGGCACTTGCTGAGAAGATTCAATGAACTCTGAGCCGTGGTGAAGGTCTATTATCTGGTAACTGTGATTTTTCCCTGGTCTGAATTTCTAAGAAATCATTACCATAATTCTCTAACAAAGAACATTAGCAAAAAAAAGCCAAGAGTCAAATAATCTTATGAGGACCAGATGTGATTCGGTGGGTATCCATGAACATTATTTACTAAATCTTCATGTTTCCACAACACAGCTCGTCAAATCTTCAACCGATGCCAGTAAAGTTTATTCAACTACTGAATGTGCCACTGATTTACATTTAGTCCTGTTTGTAAGCAGATGTAATTGCGTCCAGATTCGATTCGGCCCCGTGCACGGTTTAAATTTTGAACTCGAGGAAGCTGCAGAGTAGCTTTTTCATCAGCTCTGTCAGCTGCTTGCATCACCTGTCAGTTGCCGGTGCTGTATTTCAATCACACCGCCTACAGCTTTGTGCGTAAAGAGACCTCAGAAGTCTGGGCCCTATGACATCAGTAGCAGCATTGTTTTATAATCCTCCAGGGGCCAACACATTATTGTTCTCGTCCTGTATTAACATGCTGCCTTTCATCACAGACACTCTTCTTCTAATAGAAAATATAAAGGAAAGAAAAAAACAAACACTGTCGCAGCGGAGGGGAAACAGCTCCAGTTCCAGGGAAATGTGAGGCACCGATGCTCCATGCGTGATGTTTGATATCTGTGTGTTTGTGCTGCAGAGGCCTGAGCTGTGCCAGAGGCCGGCGTGCAGCATTCAGCAGAGATGCGGGTGCAAAGGGGGGGGACCGCATTTTGGGCAGGATTTTTTTGCTGCCCAGAGAACAGACCATGGTTTCCTGGAACAATGCAGCTGATGAGAGTCTCTCCAAGGAAAATAAGGCTCTGACATCATGGGTTCTTAAAGCACACAGCTGAGCCAACACTCTCTCCTGCTATAATCAAGCCTCAGTGAATTTCCACTGTCGACTGAAATTGAGAAAGAGGGAGAATCTCCTCCAATGGTTTAGACACTTTTTTTTTTTTAACACGTGCTTTAATCTAACTGCTAACATTGCCATTGTAGCGTGAGGCTCACAGTGCACTTGCTGGACTCTTGTGTCTCTGTTTCCTTTTACATCTGGCCTTGGCTCACGATGACAATAAAATGTGACACAAGGCTACTTGTAAATTTGTCATGATCAACTCATCACTAGCCAAGACTGGATGCTAGCCTCTGGATATGAGGATATTTGGGATTAGAGACAACGAATGCTGAGTTGACAACAGCAGGAACAAAAGTTAAACCCAGCAAAGTGAAATCCTGTGTGTCCTATTGGAAACAAAATGAATGGTTAAAGACTGATGAAGCCTTACAACCACTTTTCCTGTAAAACAACCAGTAGAATAAGTAGTAAAATTGGTGAGTGTAGTAAAACAGACCACAAGGTCATTCAAAAGACAATTGTGTGCTTAAGATGAGGAGTTGAAGAGTGTGGAGAGATTGTGTTTCAGGGCTCTCTCCAAAATCTGTGTCCTTAGATGCACTGGATCCTGAGTGCACGCAGATCAATGGGAACAGATTGTGTTCTTTCCAGAACCATCCTGGTTCTTGAGGTTATTCAAACATCTTTGTGTTGCACTCCTTGAGTCACCATGTAATCCAGAATTAGCACATATAAGAGGATAAACAGAGCATTATCAAGACATCCTGACGTTTGTATTTAATAATAATTACAACTGGATGATACTGTACATCGTATTCACTTTGATAATTGGCTTATTTGTGATGGCTTGTTCTCTGCCCAGGCTTCTCTGCACACAATTTCTCTCTGATTTATTTGAACTCTAAATCTTGCAAGCTTGCAGCCTGCAATTGGACCATTAGGGTGAGATAATTGATTCTGTATTAGTCATAGAGACGGATGAAATAACATCCAGGATGGCCCGGACGGCCGGGACCTCGCCAACCTCCCTGCTGCTCCACATTTTGATTTCCGTCGTCTGCTGAGCGCCGGCCAGAGAGCCGATTTATCGGGCTTAGATTGTTGTCCCATATACATCCGTTTAAAAAGTGCTGACAGTGAGTGAGCGAGAGCTCGCCGCTGTCACTGCGAGCATCCTCCAAAGAGCTGAACATGCAGCTTTGGCCTCAGGGAGCACCACGCCCCGGTCTGTTTGCTTTGGCAGACCCCGCCACCTCTTAGGAAGTATCACTTTGTCATTCAGCACACACAGTACGAAGCCTCAGCTTGAGTTACAGCTTCGTCTATAGCCGAAATACCTTAAAAGATTTACACTTGCTTAAGAGAGACAAACCTCTGCTTTGTAATTATCTGCTATTTACGGATCTGAATCCACAGGGTTCCTCATAAAAGCCATATAGAGTTTAGCAGTGTGATGTGGCGAAATAGAGGGAGTAATGTCATTAGAGGATGATGTTTCCCCAGAGGTTTTTATGAGTGTATGCGCATGCCGCATGAAGAAACTCTCCAGCCATTTCTGTGATGTTGACAAGTGGTTTATTCAGCAGGAATGGTGAACAATTTGTCAGTATTTTTTTTTCTACAGAAGGCAATCGAGCACCATAAATAACAGCGCTGTAATCAAACAGTATCTTGGACAGTGAGCTTCAGGAAATGACATTTTCTCATTAAACACCTCGCAGAGTCGCGAATGTCTCACTAACTCCCACATTTTTATTGGCTTTATTGATTATTTCACACAAGTGACACACAGAAATGTTTGAATGATTCATAGTCACATAATTAGAAGTTGGTTGCTGTAGCTTTCTTCATCGCAGCTCCAAATATACCGAGGGACTTTTGTCTGGCTCACTTTGCTATCTATTACACAAGCTGTATTTTAGGTACCAGAGACAGTGTGTGAAGGGTGTATTGTAGCTGCAGTGCAGTTCAGACAAGGATGGCATCAATTGTTATTTAATGATCTGGTCATAGCTTTATTTCATGATATAATAATGCTGAGTGAGGCTTTGTTCTCATTAAAAAGTCTTTGGTTTGTACTGTATATCTGAAGATCTGGGAGGACCAGAGTTGTTCTCCAACCAGCTTCTTCTTCATTTCAGCCGCCAGGTCGACCGATAAGAGAATTTGTAAGGAATACACACCAAAGTACATACGCAAATTCCCATTTTTAAAACCTTGATTGTTACAGATAAAAACACACTTTTAAATTAATCGGTGAAAATAAGTTTTAATTCAGAGAGCTGCTGACAAATGTTTCAATCGAAATAAATTAAACTCCTGGCTTATTCTTAAAGCAAGACTATGTAACTTTCAAAGGAAATAACACATTCTTCCTCTTACAAATGATAAGCTGAATTCATAAGCACCCTTGCTCAGTTCAATACACTCAGGGGTTTTGTCACTACAGCCTTATTTGGTCTGGTATGACCAGCAGCTTATGCAGGATAATGTTAGCTAATGTTAGCAAACTTAAGGCAACAGTTTGACATTTAGGGAAATATGCTTATTTGCATTTTTTCCAAGAGTTAGATGAGAATACTGATAAAGCTCTCAACATGGAGCTACAGCCAAAAGTCAGTTAGCTTAGCTTAGCATAAAGACTGGAAACGGGGAAACAACTAGCTTGGCTTTGTCCAAAGTGGAAAGAAATCCACCTACCAGCACCTCTAAAGCTCACATATTAACGCACACATCCCGTTTGTTTTGTTGTAAAAAAAACTGAGGTGTAAAAACGACACGATGTGGTTTTATGGGGTCACTTCTTGTGCTAATTCGTGAGCTTTAGAGGTGCTAGTAGGTGGATTTTGTTAACTTTGGACAGAGCCAGGCTAAGTGATTCCTCCTGTTTTCACTTTTTGTGCTAAGCTAAGCTAATTGGCTGCTGGCTGAAGTGATATATATATATATATATATATATATATATATATATATATATATATATATATAGATATAACTGAAGGATATTTCCCCAAATTTTGAACTATTCCTTTATGCTAGACGCTGTGTGACATTAATGAGTAAATTCACTGACCTTATGGCTCTTCTCTACTTGTGCACAACATTTTAGTGCGTCACAGATAAACATAATAGTGTCTTTAAAGAGATTCTTGGGAAATGAAGGCAAATTTAATATGCCACTATCCTGTAATTACCACTTGTATGAATGGCCACTGTTCAGCAAAAGTTACGTAGTCTTGCGTTAAGTGTTTTTAATGATCAATACCTTGGCTTCCAGTGAAGTGCATGTACACACACATCTCAGGACAGACAAAAGCACACCATGAATTTTAACAATCTCAATACAATTGGAAGAATCACAGTTCACAGTACTTTTGTCAAGTTATTTGGCATAAGGGAATAATCTATATTGAGAAAATAATTCAAAAACAGTAGAAAAAATAGCATTTTGCCTTCTTGGGACCACAACATGATATTTTCTTTTTTTTTTTTATCTCCATGCATTCACAGATTTCACACAGGTACATTTACTCGCTTACACTACTACCTTATTGAAACAGCTTACAAATAAAAACACTATTAAAATGGTGGCCACAAGGCTGTGCAAAAGGGAAGACCTCCAATGTAAGCCCTGGCATCTGTCTGTCTTAGCCATCTCTTGCAAGTAACAAACTACAAAATAGCACCATTATACAGTGGATAGGATTCTTAATACAGTTTTGTTATATGAAACCATCATGTACAATGAATGATAGTAATGCATAGGTTAACATAAATGGGAGTACTGTTTGATTATACACAGGCAGAGGAGGCAGAGCCAGAGATGAGATGTCTTGGGCGGTTTGTGAGATAAAATGACTGTAAATCCACATGGAGGCTTGAACAAACAGCCATGACTATCAGTCCTCATGCAAGGACTTCTCAGAACTGGCTTTTTATGAAACGTGTTTGTGTGTGCTTGACCCTTGCTCACAGTTACACAACTCTCATTTACACTGTGGGTGCTTTGCATGTGTGTTTGTGTACTGTTATATGTGTGCCGTATCTCACATCTCCAGGAGGACTAGTCATTTTGGTTTGCAATATTTGCCAAATCATGTAATCTGCGTTTTTTCGGCGGACTTTGCAAATGGATGCCGTGGAGTTTTGCTGAACTCTCGCCATGACGGCAGGTAATGCAGTCCAAGCGACAACTGAAGTAGCAAAGTCTCCCTAAACTAACAAAATACAACAGACCAAGATCGATCAATCCCATCAAACCCATCTATGTGGCTATTGTAAGAGCCTCTCCGTCTTTTGCTTTAAACTTCGGTGTTGAAAGATTTGGGAACATATTGTTAAAAAAGATTTGACTCTAATTGATTCTGGTGGTTCTCTTGTTGACTTGCTGTGACTAAACTTTCATGACTTGCGTTTAACCTTGAACACAGGCCTCTGCTCAGACTCAAATGTTGATCACCGGCGACTGGATTGTTGACAAAAATCTGATTTGGCCGCGGTGGTGACATGTGAAAAGGATGCAGACGACAAACATTGTGCCTGATTGTCGCAATTTGACTTATTCCACTGACTTATGCCAAATGCACTTTGAATCCGCTGAATGACCCATTTCTGACAACCAAACAAGCACCATGCAGTGACCGGCCAAAAAAACTTTAATTCAATTTAGCTTCTGGTTAATTTGTTTCTCTGTTTTTCAAAACAGGCAAAAGCACAATCTTGTTTTTGTAGTACCTAGTGTTCCTTAAAATCCCCTCTAATGGTGCTTGATCTGTGTTTGGATTGTAGACTCAGTCTTCAGGTTCTCAACACTTCCTGAGGCTTAGGAGGGATTTGGATTGGACTCAAACCTTCAAGGGACTCCACTTAGACAGAAGAACTCTGCGTTCAGTCAATGAAAAGTAGGGATTTGACTTGGGCTCAAGGTAAAATAACTACAATAAAGTCTGTTTAAAGTCTGATAATGAACCACCTGGTCTTTGTCCTTTAAAGCGAACCTTGTTTTTACTTATTAAAAATATCCTCAGTAATGCATGGTGCATAAAAACAAACTCTGAAGGTAAGATAATCAGATTTTAACTGGGGTAGTAACTGTTATACGTGACCGGTGACAGAGTATCTTGTCTTACCAAAGGAGTGAATAAATCCACTCTCTCAGAGTAAAAGGATTTACCTCCATAAAGTTCAAGGGACAGGAAGGACCACTCATTCTCAAACGCAGCCTTCCGCTCTCTGATTGGCTGAAGCCCAGATCCGTTCCCACCTTTCCTGGAGCCAGGGGATGCTGCAGCTCACACATGGAGGTATAATAAGCTCTTGTTCGTGTCTCAGCAGCTAAAACTAGTCTGTTACATTGCATTAACAAAGAATTCCTCCCGATATGGAATGGTGCAGTGTATAAAATAATCACAAGATCCCTCATCAAACCCTTAAACACCACTTAGCTCTCAAGTTTCAATCATTTTGAAGAGCTTTTCGGACCATTGTTAGCCTCCTCTTTGTTTTGTTTTACAGTGAACCATTCCACAGGGGTACCAGGTAAGGCCACTCCCTTCTCTCTTCCCAAGTCGCTGGGCATTTGTCCATTCGCTCCTTCCCTACATTCTGTAATTTCTGCCCCCCGTGTTGCCTCGACTTGAGTTTTTCTGATGCACTTCCTGCAACAAAAGAGAAACACATTTCAGATGTAAAGCAGAGATACAGTGGATACAGGATAAAATGAAAAACAAACATAGTTGCTCTTTGGATGGTGAAAATAAAACTTGGTCACGGAGGTAATTACTCTGTTAAGGTCAAACTGAAATCAAAATTCATGTTTGTCTAGAAATTAGAATATATATCATTTGTGTTTGTTTTGTAATTATTTGATCAAAATTGTAATTACAAACAGAAGAAAAGTTTTATGTTTTATTTATTTTTCAGCAGAGACAGCACCTCTTACATTAGGGTTCTCCAAGGGGTGTAAATTTTTGGTGCCAAATGAAACTGTCAGTACTGTAATTTTACTTGTGCAAGATTTGTGTGGGTGGGCACTAAAATAGTAATAGAGTTGTAATAGAGTTGCAAAGTGGGAGGCGCCACTGGTTCGGCAATGTTTCTCCAATCTGTATTCCCAAGTCAACATTTTCTTGAAACTAAATCCTCAATACTACATAACACAGAAACATGAGACTCTCCTGGATAATGTAATGACCTTATAGGCATGTTATGGCCACCATTTTTTATTATTTATCATTGTGGCACCTCAGATGGCTCTTAATACTACAATACCCATGAGCCTTGGCCAATGTTAATATGGAGAGGAAGCCAGTCAAAGGAGCGAATCAGAGTGGTTGCAAATTCAAAAAGCTTCGTCGTTTGTCGCGTCAGTTGTGAACCAAATTGCCAAATGATTAAAAAGTGAATTAATTTATGCTGCAGATTGTAAATGGTTTTCTCAACAGAGTAATATTTCGCTTCCATCGTTAGCGCACAAGTAACCAAATTTGAAGTTTATGATTGGATGTTTCTTGCTGAAATGCACCTTGGGAGTCGTGGTTAACTTCTCTCCCAAATTTTTATATACGTGGTGGAAGCTAATTAGCTCCCACTTTCCGAGTTACATACAAACTGTACAGCATGAAAATAAATGTCAAATGTTGTAAAGGGACAAATGTTTCCAATTGCTAATGGTACGCTATGTAGGCTTGTTGAAAAAGGGGAAAATATAGTATCAATGTCCATAGCTTAGAAGGCTATGATGTGCTGTAGTCAGAGGGTGGTTGGGTGTTGAAATAACATGAACGAAAATGTCTAGTGGGAATCATTGCTAAAGTAGCAAGCTAGGTGCACGCTAGTTAGCCTAGCTGACAGATGTCTTAAATCGCATAGCCAACGCTATGTGGGCTTGTTGAAAAGATGCCATGATATTGTTCTGACATCCCATTAGTCCGACAGCCAAATAGTCAGAAAAATGGCCCGTTGGTCCAACAGCCCATCTGTCCGACAACCCGTTATGCCGATAACAAATTCCCCCCTGCTGTCGGAGCAATGGGAATTTGTTTTCGGCATAATGGACTGTTGCACAGATAGGCTTTCGGTCCAATGGGACATTTTTCTTACTATTAGGGTGTTGGACTAATGGGCTGTCAGAACAACTGGCAGTCCCTGTTGAAAAAAAGGGGAAAAACATCTTGTATGAAAGTTTGTGGGCTTCGTACGCTACTAACATGCTAACTGTGCGTCTCCTAGCAACGCTGGATCTCATATGTCAGTCAACCACTGCCTAGCAAACCGCCCATCCACAGGCTTGAAGCTGGGACGTTGTTTTCGCAAATATTTTTAAATTTTGTTCATCTTCTTCGGAATAAAATGAGAAATATGCCCAACAGCTGCAATATCGTTATAGCTTATATTTCCTGGCACAAAAAGAGAGGAAAATTCAAATTCAACTTCAAGAGAGAAACAAGAGGAGGAACCACCATTTACAGTGCACCACAATCCACAAATTAATGAACAGACGAGTGATGTGGAAGCCACTGCACATGTAGATACACTGCTTCATCTCCGGACCTTGCATGTGTCAGTGTGATACGGTGAGACGCCAGAATTTCAGCACATAATGTACAGTAGCAGAGTGGAGATTCTGCCTGGGGAGCGGGAGTGCCACTGGGTCTACCACAAAAACCACTTAGTTCCTTCTCTTGCTAATGGTTTTCTTTTTTGAGAGAAGGGTAAAAAGCACCCGGTCAAATCTTAAAAGGATCACACTCTCCTGCAGGTTGGCAACTCGAGGATGAAACGGAGTCTGCATTTAGACCTCACGCTTTCTTTCTTTCTTTGGCCAAGAGATTAAGATTTCAGAACTAAGATTGTTTTAATGAATCTCTCACATTTCAAAATGAAGCTTGTCCTACTTTTGAAACTCTTGAGAATGTCAGAATGAAGATTGTGTGGTTTATATGATTTATTTGGTTTTTTTGTGGAGGTTTAAATGAATAAAAAATAACAATAAAATGAGATGAAAAGTGTCCACTGGCAGGCATACCTTGAAGGAATGACTATGTCCAGGTAAAGGTCTCTGTGGGAGGAAAATGAAGCCACTTAAGTTGGATGGATCAATTTATCTTGTTATACAGAGCTGCTAGCAAACTTGAACCCACTGACCCCTTAAAATAACAGTATGTCAATTTTGAAAATGCACTTAGTGAGATGAGAAGTTTGAGACCACTCTTGTGTCTGTACGCTGAAAGTGTAACTACAGCCATCGGCCGGTTAGCTTAGCTTAGCTTAATGGCTGGAAACAGGTAGAAACAGCTAGCCTTGGTCTGTCAGAAAGTGGCCGGTGTTTTTGCATTTCATTAATTGGTGAGCTTTAGCTAGCCAGGCTCTGTCCGAAGACAACTAAAGCACCTCTAAAGCTCACAAATGAACATGTTTTACATCGTTTGTTTAATCCGTACGAAAAACAAAATGTAAAAATGACAATTTGTGGTTTAACGGGAGGTTATGTGCGGGACTATTTCTTGGCTGGGCACTTTTGCGCAGAACTAGGCTAGCGGATTCCCCTGTTTCCAGTCTTTATGCTAAGCTAAACTGAGCATCTGCTTTCATACTGATGTCAATTTTCTCATCTAACTCTCCCACATTTTCCTTAATGTTCTCAGGATATTACGTGTGCATGCTGTGTCAGAAGCTACCAAAACATCGATCCTATTCTCTGTTTTCTTCCACATTTCCTGATGAGTAAACCTTATTTATTTTTAGAGTGTATCTGTTTGGTGCTGTGCTCACCTTCTTGTTTTTTGTCTTGTCTGGCTGCTGTGCTGTCCTACGCTCTGTGCCCTTGTCCACTTTGTGCCCTGCAGTACTAACCTTAGGTGCTCTCGGCATGTCTGTGTGGCGCTGTGCACGCACAGAGCGAGCAGCCTTGCTAGTCTTGGCAGGTGCACAGTACATCTCCAGGCGCCGCAGCTCACAGCTTTGGAAGCAGCACTCGTCCACAATGCCACGTGACCGCCGTGCATTGGGGCCATAGCCTGTTGGTTTACCTGTTTTGAGAAGAACAGCAGGAGGAGTTAGATAACTGAGGAGACAGGAGAAGTTTTGGCAACAACATAGCCGGTCATTACCGCTGAATCTCTGGGTTACAAATTCAGTGTTTTTTTTCATTGTTCAAACACAGAATTTAAAATCTAACTATAAATGGAAGGAGTCTCTGTCTGTCCTTCAATTATCTCAACAACCGCTCATCCGATCGACTTCACACTTGGCGGGTGAATTGCAGAGGACCCACGGAAGAGCAGTGTCGAGTGTGAAGTTGTTTGGATGAGCAGTTCTCGAGAAAGCTGCAAACAGCAATACCAGAAGACAAGCAATCGGCCCGTTCCGAACAGGCACGTTTTCAACGGGTACTGTACTATAAATTACCCGTTCGCTATACCCATCCCCCACACAAAGATTGTTCAAAGAGTGAAGAGTGTTTATACAGAATTTGGATGGTGGTTTCTCTTTTTTACCCTCTCTAAAACCAAAAATACAAGAAAACAGTTACT
>NTHP01000251.1:525408-560133 GCA_003416845.1 Oplegnathus fasciatus
GATGTTATACCATCACAGTAACCAAAAATATGACAAAAACCTTCAAAACCTGAGCAAAGATGACTTACCATAACATTAACTAAAACAAAATTAACCTTTATCCCCCAAAACAAGACCAGAATGTAGCCACAGAAGTGTAGCAACATCCTTACTTTTTGACGAAAAAACAAATTAGTTGTAATTTTACAAAAATCAGGTCCATCACCTTTTAATAGGAGCAGTAAGAAAGTCACTACTGACTCAGCTGGCTTGGGGCCATTAACAATAATCATTTCTTTGGAAAAATAGTCATAATCCAGCAGTAGCTTCTAAATGAGTTACAGATAAGAGTGCTGCCCGTGAATATTAATAATTTATGGTATGTTGTCCAGGTTTTAGCCATGCTAGTGACTTGGCAAAGTTGGTATGTCGGTCCACCTCTTTGGTTCAGACTGGTCTCAACAACTATTGGATGGATTACCATTAAATCTGCTCCCCTCAGGATGAATTGTAATAACTTTGGTGAGTCTTTGGTGATTTTCCTATAGCGCCATCATCAGGTCAAAATTTCAAAGTTTGTCCAATACTTTAGTTCATGACCAAATACCTGCAAAACTAATGACATTCCCATCAGCCTCAGCTGTACTGTGTTTACTGCTAATTAGCAAACATTAGCATGCTGACGTGCTAAACTAAGATGTTGAACATTACCTTCTGAACATAAGCATGTTTGCACTGTGAATATGTTTGCATGTTCACGTTAGCATTTAGCTCGAAGCACCGCTGTGTACAATACAATACAGTCTCACAGAGCTGCTAGCATGACTGTGGACCAATTTGGTATTATCTAACCAATAAAGTTTACTTATCTGTTTTTGGCATTTAATGGCTTTAGATTTGCATTACTATATATTAGCCACTACTGCATTATTCCCCTGCTGCACTGAGGCTGGGATTCAAAGACTGGCCCCCTCCTGGCCCCTAATCTTCCATCAGCCACCATGTTCTGGAGAAGGTGTATCTACAAATCACTCCAGGTTCAGGTTAAGGCGAAAGCAATCAATTACTGGAAAAGAGAACAACTGCAAATGCACTATAGATGCTGCTGATTTCCCACAGAAATCTTATATCTTCTTCTTCTTTTCTTTTTGAAATTGGCAGCTGACAAAGTCTACCACATGTGGAAAATCTTTCATAACTTTGGGACCGAACCAAACCATTAATAATGGATTGTTATGTCAAAACTGCACAGGAGTCAGTGGGACAGTCTATTATTATAAAAATAAAAAACTTGGCTTTTGGGGAGATACGAAGCTCCTCCTGGACATTCGGTGCAAATTGGCTTAATTGATGGATGTCAGCCAAAGAAATGTGAATAATGAGGTTATAAACTTAAGCTCTGGGGTGTTTGAGCCAGCTATACTGCTAATGCGCAGCCACACTGTTCGTCTCTGACAGAAAGATCAGGATACATGTCCTGAGAAACACTGGCTGCCGGTGGAACATTGCACCTAACCTCGGTAGCTCCATATATCCTGTGCTGTTCTGGGCTGGGTTGTACCCTTAATGGAAAAATCGGAGATTTAAATCCTGGATTCTTGGTGGAGGGTTTTCTTTGGGTCGCTTTCCCTTCTCTGGTGGAAAAAAGAAAAAACTTCACTGCAACATTTAGTTTCTACCCCTCCTCTTTCTCAGAGATAGTCAGCCAAATTCCACTTAAAACCCTTTGCCCATGGGCAAAACTGGGATTTGCCACCAACAATATAGTTACATATCATAATTCCATATTTCATTTAGGCTTGCTTGTTCAAAATCTGGGCTCCTGTCCATCAATGAGAGTATTAAAACAAATGTGTAGGGATGAATGTGAACTTAAAGGGAAGATGTAACAGTGGAAGAGGAATGAATGAAGGAAGAAAGGGAACATTAATGCAGGGAAAGTCAAGACAAGATGTCAAACTGGCTGCTTTTTTATTTATGAGCTCGCTGGAGGTGGAGAGCTCTGGGACAGATACAGCCAACCTTTATGAATAAATAAAAAGGTGCACTTACTGAAATAAAAGCCTCTCTCTCCACACACAAACTGCAGCGTGTCGACCAGCTCCGCCCCGCACAGGGTCTCTGGGCCCGCCCCTGTTGCCGTCGGAGTCAGGGTGAGGACGCACAGCAGTAGTGAGAGGGTGTGGCTACAGGAGATACAGCACATCGCACTCTGCAGCACAGCGAGAGAGAGAGAGAGAGAGACAGAGAGAGAGAGAGAGAGAGAGAGAGAGAGCTGTAACATTTTCACTGCTGTTTAAAGACAGAGCATCATCAGAGAGAGATTTTAATTCAAACACGGAAAGTCGCACTTTTAAAGCCATTGCTCTCATTTTACGCTGCTGGCCTTTGAGCAGCACCGTTGTGACAGTTGGTGCCTTGCTCAATGGCACATCAGTGGTGGCAACACTGAACATTTTCCCACATAAGATCGAAACCAGTGAGCTGAAGGCTTGTTTCTTTAACTCCCAGGCTTTCGCTCTGCTAAAAAAAAGGAAATTAAAAAAAAAGAAGAAATAAAAGTGGCCGTGGCCACAGATGGTAACTTTACAGGGTTTTGGAGATGTGGAGGAAAATGTATTAAATCCAAACTTCCACTTTGTGCCAGAGTCAAACAGTCAAACAGGAGGCTGACCAGCTCTGATGCTCCGGAGCGCTTGTGCGCAACGGAGCAGAGCGCGTCCAAATTGAAAACACACGTTTCTCCTTATCATCTCGCTACTCAGCCCCTGTATATGTCCTTATAAGTTAACGACAATCCATATTAATCAAGGAAATTTAAACACACATCATTAATGACCGCTTGGTAATGAGGCTTCAGCATCCCCCCCTGTGCCAAAGAAACAGCTGTCGGTGCATTATTACGCACAGAACTCAACTAAAAGTGCTTCAAAATTCAAAAAGCAGAATAAGAGATGCAAAAAGCGCCAGGGATCTTTCCGATCCAAACTGTGAGATGGAAAACGGCTCTCCCGCCAAACCCAGCCGAGGAAGCTGAGTGGGCCAAATATACATAATAAAAAGAATAAACACAGGACACTATCCATCTACATCACAACCCCAACCGCACGGTCCCATGTTAAGCTCTCCTCTCCCTTAACCCCGCAGCCTCAGGTTAGATATTTAGCACTTAATAATGCCGACTCAGCAGTAATTACTTTGAAAGTTGCAGAGCTGCATTAGGACTTTCTGGTGAAAAAGAGCGCAGGGCGCACAGAAGCGCTGAGGATGAAAACCCATTCATCCGAGCAGTGAAACTCATGCACGATCCATGTCAAGAAAAAGTCAATTAAAGCAGAAGAGGGACAATCTCTTGTTATCTGTTGAAAAAAAAATCACCAAGACATGCAGGACAGTTGCTCACTAACTGAATAAAAAGGGATAAAAATCTGAATAAATCCACATTCATCATGCATTCAAAGGCAGTAAAATATAAATAAGCGATGAAAATCCCCTTTTATTGTTTCAGTTTAAACTAGGTAAGGATGCTCTGTGCAAATAGTGAGCAAGTGAAGGTGATAATCTATAGTGTCAAAGGAAATCAGGTAAGTTACCTTGAAGACATCACATAAATGCCACTGAAAGGAAAGAGCGCTAGACATCCCCACGGGTCTCCGCAAGACAAAGCCCGGCGAAAATGAACTTGTTTGAAGTCATTAAAAACGGGGAGAAAGAGGATGAGATGCGGGCAATGTCACATCTCAATATTCCGACTTTGTTCCATTGCGCAGGCTCGTTTTGGAGAAGTGAGATTTAGCGAACAGGAGACGGATTTAGAGAGAAAATCCCTCACATTTATCTACATTACACAGACATTTTCAACAGGAAACAGCTGGGGCAGCATTTGCCTCCTACTCGTCCTAAGTTATTCATTAAGGATTTTGGGCACATATTCAAATAACGTCATTTCTCTTTTTTTCTCAGAACGGGATTGAATTTTGATCTCTCTAAGACTTGGTTAGTAGTTCAGATCAAGATAGAAAAAGCGCTGCTGCCCCACCAGCAGCAGCCCACACTCACACAACACACTATTTTATGCGCTGAAAGCTCGTGAAGGAGAAGTTAAAGACAAGCTGGAGGTTATGATACGACCGTTGGTTGTTGTGCGTAATTTGGCACCGCGTAATTCAGCAGCCCTTCTATCCAAAGTCTGATTTGGTTAAATAAATCATTTTAACACCTTTCAACTTAGTCATCAGTGTGCTACTAACTTGAATACCTAATAAAAAACTAAATAAAAAAGCTACATACATGTGAGCTGGACTGAATATGGAAAAATGTGACATTTTTATTGGAATACAGAGCAAACAGATAACCAGAAAGCCTCATCTGAAGCCTTTTCCCCTCTAAACTTTGTGCTTCTGTGCAGGATTTGCTGCTTTTCTGCACTTTGTCAGTGGCATTTCTTGTCAGAAATGTCATTTGCTCTGGTTTCTGTGTTGAAATTGAATCAATACGTGCAGGTTTGTCTGCAAATGATATCTGATGGCATTTGATGCTTTCATGAACTGACTGACTGATATGAAAAAGTGTGCAAAAAAACAAAAAACATGTGAATTTATGACAAAAAAGACATTTATTTTATATTTTTCAGATTTCAGCAATCTCACTGGAGCAAACTACAGAGCCGGATGTTGTACTACTGGATTGACAAACACTTGATGGCACCTATTGTGCAGAGCCACCCACCCTCATTATGTTAAAGTAAGGGCCCCAGTGTTCCCACTGTGCCACAGAAAAAATAACCCCGCAACGACAGACCACAGCTTCACACGAGGCGAGGGCTTAAAGAGAGTTGTTTTCAGCAGGGACGGGATATCAACACTGATCCAATCACTAAACATGAGATCAGTGCTGTGACCCAATCATAAAACAGGACACCAGCACGTATCCCAGCATGCTCGGCCAGTGTGCGTAAGTGCATCACAAGCAAGGTCAGATCCAAAGGGGACCGAGGCTAAAGGCACGCAACAGTTAGGGTTGTTGGGGTAAAGTGGGTCAAAACGCAAGCACGATCAAATGTCCCCACATGACACAGACAGCCCTGGATCACACTCACGATGCAGAGGCTACAGAGGCATCCAAACTTAAACTAAATGAGTGGTTTCCAGCATAAGGGTTGGGGCTCTTCAAGGGGTCGCAAGATAAATGTGAGAGGTCACAAGTTGAAAAAAAGGAGAAAAAACATTGCTGTCATGGGAAATAAAGTTTATTTTTTCAGACTTTTGTCAAACTTTTTGTTGTGAAACACTTTTACTGTTTCGTAAAAATGATTCAAATGAAATGATCCAAGAAGGGAAATGTGTTCTCAGTGTGAACTTCTCACAGTCACAGTCATATAAAACCTACAACGAAGCTTCTTAAGGAGGCATTGCTTCGTTTTGAAGAGTCAGAAGCCAAAATTTGTTTATTTTTATAAATTATATATTTTGCTTAATTTCTGTGAAATATTGGACAGTTTAGTAAAAGAGAATTTTAAAAAATCGCTTTGTGTGAACTGCTCACAACTCATATGGCGCATTTCCACTGCATGGTACGGCTGCGCTGGACTCAACTTGACTCGGTTAGAACTGTTCTCTTTTGGTTTTCCATTGTGGATAGCTCCTGGTACCTCGTACTTTTTTTGGCATCACCTCGGTCGAGATTCCAAGCAAGTTGAGCCGATGCTAAAAGGTGACGTTAAAACACTGCAGACAACTGATTGGTTGCTGGTTGTGTAAAATCAACATGTCGACAACGACTGCTTTATGGAGCCCTGATGAGAGAGCTAGCTAATAAGCCAACACACAAAAGCAGATAACATTAATTAGAGCTATTGCGGCGCTATTTGTCACTTCACGTTATATTGTTGCAGTAGTTTGTTTTGTTTCAGTGGAAAACGAAATCGAGAAAAGCACCTGGTACCAAAAGTGAGTTGAGTCGAGTCGAGCCGAAGCATTCAGTGGAAATGCGACTATATTCTTACGCAACCTGTGATGAAGAGTCGTAGGTGGGCATTGGTTCATTTTAAAGAGTCATTAGCCAAAATGTTTGGGAACCATTGAGTTAAATCAGCAATTACTCGGTCAACAGAAAAGTCCTAGTTGATTTGGCGACACCCGTGGTTACAGTGGTAATGGCTAATGCGGTTTAATACTACATAAAACACTCACTGAGCAGCTACTTTGTCAGAAATACAGCAGCAGAGCAGCTGTTGTATCCGTTTACAGTGCAGCCAAACAAACTCACATTGTTTTAATGAAGAAGTCCGTCAATAATAATCAAAACAGTGAAGTTACCCTGCTGAGGAGTTGGAGGCATGCAGCCTGTCGCCAACAGCTACTCCCTGCAATATTTAAAATTAATCCATTGATGAAAAAATACAGGAAATGACTGTTGTCTTTGTTTTGTAGACGCATTTTTTATGAACAACCTTGGTTAGCACTGACGCAATGAATATAGTACATTTCCTGTGGCTGCTTCAGAATAAAAGCCACCTTGTGTTTCGCCGGTTGAACGCTCTTAACGTGAAGCAGCAGCAGTAGGAAATATTCGGGTAGCATTATCAGTATCTCTGATACGACTGCAGGAGAGTGAACAGTAAACAATGAGATTGATATTAATGAGATAAAATTGCTCTGGAGTACATGCATGCCTTGATTTCCTGTGGATAAATGCGGGAATGGCGGACTCCACCACTACCTATAAAATTTACAATATAAAGAGATAATTGCTGAAGGTAACGACATTGATTGACCATAAATAGTATAAAAAATGATTACAACTTTAATCTGCGACAATTTTGATAATAGATTAATACCAGCTTCTCAAAGGTTCATATTTGTTTTCTTAGTCTTCTGTGATAGTGAGTTGAATATCTTGGGGTTTTTGGGACTGTGGAGTGACAGTGAAAATAACCTGCAGATTAATCGATAATGGAAATAATTGTAGTTGCTGCTCTACTTTATCGATTAGACGATTCAGTGATTAGTCGATCCAAAGAAAATTAATCAGCAACTATCTTGCAATTGTTCCAGTAATTTTTTTAAATAAAACTGCCCAAAACATTTCTTTGCCATTTATGATAGTAAACTGGATATTTTTGGGTTTCAGACTGTCGGTCAGACAAAACATGCATTTGGAAGACGTTACTTTCTGCTCTGGGGAAATTGTGAAGAGTGTTTTTTTATAGACTAAACGATTAATCAAGAAAATAATCAGCAGATTAATCGATGACAATAATCGTAGTTGCAGTTGCTTTACACCATCACATTAATACAAAATGCAGGTTTGCAGATGGTTGGTGCAAAATCTCAGCTCCTTATCCAACTTGCACATTCAGGTCCACGACCTCAATCTGTGACCTGACTTATCTTCCTCTCGGGGCTGCTGCTCGGAGGCGAGATGTACACCGAGCAGCGTCTCCGTTTGCCTCCCCTGGTGGATTGCGTCACTGTCAGAAGCTGCTGATACAATGTGGAATATGATGATGATGCTCCTCTGATTAGAGAGACAAAGCTGCTTTCAGACCAGAGGATGACCTTGTTAGCCTCAGATCAGGGACGTAGTCGGTTACTGATGCCCATAAGCCTCTCTGTCAGTAGCTGATCTTAGACGTGAAATTATCTCATCTTTCACTGCCTCTTCACATACAAAAAACCTCCATAATCTAGCATGTAAACGCTTCATCACAGACTTTCCTGTTATCACTGTGGTCTGGCAGTATTGATGATGGGCTTGTGCTGTACATCTGCTGATGCAGTAGTAGGAGGAAGAAGAAGGGGGGTGGGGGAGCTGACCTTCCCTTGTTCGCCGTCTCTAATGCCCAGTACTCTGAACTGTCTTGGTGCCAGGTTTCTCTCTCTCCCTCCCTCACTCCAACTCTCTTTTCTCTTCAGTTGCAAGACTTTTGAACCCCCACCACCACCACCACCACCACCACCACCTCCACCACCTCCCCCTCTAAACCCCCCTGCAGCCTTGTCTAAGGAGACGTCCGCCCCAGTGAACTCATTGACCAGGGAAAGGCTTGTTTTCACTCCCTTCTGGTGTAGGACGGAGAAGGCGTTCACTGCAAAAAATGTCCATCTTTGCAAGTCATTTTGATCAGGAGTGAGTTTTAAAATCATATTTTTCTAATGAGGAAATGTTTAAAAATGATGCCAGCAGGATAGTTTTACTTATTTACAATGCCCAAGCACAAATTCCCACTTTTAAAAGCATTTTTTCTTGCTTTTTGTGTCATTTTATTGATAATACACGAGTGATCTCCCTTGTTAAAAGAGAGTTACACTAACAAAAGAAAATTTATGAAACAAATTTGGCAACAAGCGGAGTTATTTCACCCCATTTGGAAGAACTTGTTAACAAAAAGCAATGCAAAAAGACTTGCAAAGTCAGACACTTTTTGCAGTGTTAACAGCATCCCGTCTGGGCTCTCCTGCCAAACAAATGTCCGAGTCAGAGGGATACACAGATACAGACAGCGGTGCAGAATGCAAATGAATGCGAGTGGATGAAAGTGAGAGGACGGAGGAAGAATTAGAGTGGATGAAAAACGAGATTTGGTTTTGCAAAAACCTGCGTGAACACCACGGTGGCGAGGGAGGATGGAGGGCTGTGTGTGTGTGTGTGTGTGTGTGTGTGTGTGTGTGTGTGTGTGTGTGTGTGTGTGTGGGGGGGGATTGCAGGGCTGGTACCCAAGATGGGAGGGAATGTGTGAGGCTGGGGATATGTCTGGGCACACACACGGGTTCACTCAAGGACACACACACATGCAAGCGCACGCATGTACGTACACACACTTGATTAGGAGAGCAATCCTTCTCTATTCTCTTGATTAGTCTGAGGGTTTTTCCAGCTCAATGGGTTCCCTGTGTTATATTTCCTCTTTTATCAATTGACTAAAACAAAAAATCTTTGCAAAAACAATGAAAGTAGGGTATCTATTGCAGGTGATTGTAGGGGTAATTTGTGATTTTTTTTTTTTTTAATGTGTATTACTTTCCCAAGCTTGGTGGTTAAACAGGGTGTGGTGCCGGGTGTACACGAGTTTATGTGTGGCACTATTGTCCATGCATTCAGAGCAGATATTGTTATCAAAGCCCTCTGCTGTACCATACGCAGTTCATATGGAAGAAATAAAGGTGCGTCATGGAGCAAAAGCAAGAAATGGGGCGCTTGTTTTGATACGCTATGTTTCCGTAGTAACTCGCAGGGGTCACAGTATTTTGGCAATAAGCACAGGAAATTCCGTGGTGCCTGTTGATGATCAAAACCTACTTTCAGAAATATCTCTGGGACAGTTTAACTGTTCATGATCTCTGAACATGCTGGAAGTGGCAGGATTTTCATCAAATTGTGTTTAACAGTTTCTTTGGAAACTAAACTTGGAGGCTGCACCCCCTCTATTTACTGGTGATGAAAACAATAGATTCCCAGCTGCAAAGGCACTGGTTGTTATTTACTGTATGTTTCTCTGTTACGAGTCCATTCAGCTGTTGTGATTGTGCCTCGTTCTGTGTAGCTGAACGTACAACAGGGAAGTCGACAAAAAAGGGACTTTTAGTCTAAAATAGCTGATTAATTTAAGTCTGAACAATGCTGATTCCAATTAACAGCACTTAGTTAAAGCTGCACTAATCAATATTCTTACATAAACAATGGATCAAATGACAGTGTGTGATATGAAGGGTGTTGCGTGAAGTGACAAATTATCACCTGACAAGCAGCTGTTAGCGAAAAAGCTCAGATAAACCCACTGTGCACTACCTGCTCAGCATCAAACTGCAAAGTTACAGACATGCTGGTGAACATAGTGGAGCATTTAGCAGCTACAGAGACAGATATTTCCCTCTGGAGTTGGAGGAGACCAAAAACAGAGCTAAAAGAGAGTAAATATTGGACTTAGATTCATCAGGTCGCCAGAAACACGACTCAAAATGAAGGATAATGTTGCTCCGTAGCTACTGGATGTGTAAATAAGCAACTGATAGCTAACAAGTTCACCATATCGACTTAAAAGGCGATAATGTTGTGTTTTCAGCTTGTTCCACTGCCCCCAAGTGGCCAAAAAACAGTTACAGCAGGTTTAACCTGCACTTTTTTATATGTGAGTTTTTAAAGCTACAAAAATTTATCGTTTGGCCACTTGGGGGCAGAAGAACCAAACAGCCCTGACACATTATCACTTTATAAAGTTGTTACAGCTAATGTAATAGAAATAAATGCCTACCTAGTCATGTGTCTGATTTGTAGCTCATTTGCAGTCATGTTTCTGCCCACTTGAGTGTAAGTCCAATATTCACTCTTCTTTTAGCTTTGTTTTGGTCTCCACCAACTCCGGAGAAAAATATCTTGCTCTTCAACTGCTAAATGCTCCACTATGTTCACCAGTGTTGGGCAGGTAGTGTATACTAGGTTTATCAGAGCTTTTTTGCTGGAAAAAAATGTGATGAGAGTGGATAGACTGAACCGTACAGTAAATGTGCCATAAAACTAAAACAATGAGCTAAAAGAGGCTAAAAAAACTGCCTCTTTGCTGCAGAATTGGGTGATAATTCTCTGCGGGTTCATTACTATGAGTTCCTCATTTCACATTACAAATAGGATTATTACTATAAAAATATTGGTTGGTGGAGCTTTAAAGCAGTGGTCCCCAAGCTTTTTGGCTTGTGACCCCTTAAAACGAGTCAATATCTACTTGTGAGCCCTCGTTACAAGTTATGGCCTTTGTAGTTCTCTGAAAAAGTGATTTTTCCTTCTCAGATTGTTTCATTTGATGGATTTGTAAAGGCCTGAAGAGTTTTGTGCGACAGAAATATAAAGTTTTGCTGTGACCCCTCAGATTCAGGTTGGGACCCACAGCTGCAGGTGCAACAAATGGCACATACTGCAAAGGCAAACGCTGTGTTTTTAAAGGTGACTTTGACCCTTCTTTGTGTTTACATTATTTTGTCTACCCCCTGTACTTGTGACACCAAGGTAGTCTCGAGACCTGTTAGAGCGTGCAAGCATTCCGTCTATTACAAAATCCAGGAATGTTCCACTGAGTCAGGAACAAAAACACAAAACAAATACTTGAACAATAGCATGTACAGTAATTACAGCCTTAATATGTGGTTTCAGTAAACACAACTAATCCTGGAGAGACGAACCACAGAGAAGAGCCAAATATCCCAAAAAATGCACAGATTCAGGACTTTTTAGTGTCAGTGATATTGCAGCGAGCTGTCTGTCCCATCCAGCTTTACTCATAATGTGCTGCCTCATACTGCAATTAGAGCTGGACGAGGGCCTGTGTGAGATACCTCAAAGCGTGCAGGGAAGTGTACTGTTTGTGCTGTTTACTTATCCCACGACGTCGAGTGGTTTTTGGGGGGTAAGGGCCACCGCTCCCTGGCTCTCTCTCCGGCTGGCTGAAGAGTGGGTGCGGTGCTCCTCTCTGCCCACCACCTGGCACCGGGCAGGCTATGTCTAGGAAAGAGACCTCTGCCAGGCCTCAATTACGGGGGGAATAATCCAGGACACACTGAAGCAATTACAGCCCCATATAAATCAATATGCTTTGGGTTAAAAAGTGATCTGCTCCCAACACTCTGGAGAGGCTCTGACTCAGTCGGCCTTTGATTTTTCTGAGAGATGGGAGCAGTTTCTCTGGAATTGGGCAGGGATGCTGCTCGAGCTGCTGCTGCTGTGGTTTGAACTGTCACTCAGGCTGAGTAAACAGTCAGGTGACACGGACTGTGAGGAAGAGCAGAGGATAAATATTGATTTGCAGTCACTGGGTCTGTATAAACAATTGTTGGGAAATTGATGTTGCATAAAGTAAAAAGCTGCATAAACAAACAAGCTTCCCTGAAAATTACAATGTAAACAGATGTCTTTTTCCATGCAATACCTTCAACATTTACTGAGAATTGAGATATGGATGCTAATGAAGAATAAACACTGTATTATTTATGTTTTCGGAAGCTTGCAGAGACTCCAACACAAGCTGTGGCAGCAGGGGGCAATACTGACAGCTCTCCCTCCCCCCGTGAGGCACAGCTGCTGAGCCCTGACGCTCATTATCACTACTATACTGCCATCTTCTGGTTGAACAAGACTACTGACAAAACACTGGACAGCTCTGGACCAGCAGTGTGCTGTGGTTACGCCAGCAAAACATCACATTTTTTGGTTTATCTGAAACAGTCATACTTTAAAGTCCCCCTCCACTCGAAAATGTGTTTTGCATTTTGTTACTTGTTTGAGTTTCGCTGTGCAGAGTTTGACACTAGAAGGCTGTTTTCACAGTCATCTGCTGAAGGGGGGAAAGTTTCTCTGCGCTCACCTTTAATCTGAGTTCAACACCTGGATGTAGGGGCATGATTTGCGACATCACGACTAGTTTGGAAGCCAATCACGGTTCAGTATGCAACTTGAGAATGAAACACACTGAGAATGAACTTAAATGTAGGAGACATCCTGTGTTTAGAAACGTATTTATTTTTTGGTAATTTTTAACTTTTTTGTGGAAAAAACATCTCCGAAACATTATTATTCAAAGCAGAGTATTTTTTTTGTCCTGAAATATGTCTGGAGGGGATCTTTAATATTTAATTATAAGATTCAATATGATGTGAAATAAGGTGAATATATTACTAGTAGGTCAAATTCATCGTTTAATCAGTGTTATTTTCAGTTTAGTTTTAATTTCCCTGAAATTAAAGTGTCTCTCTTTACTCTGTGACAATAATATTAATTTTACTCATGTTTTGGATGATTTGCTTACCTAAATATTTTATTATTAATTAATTTGTTGATTAATATTTAGCTAATAGTCTATTAGTAATCATAGAAAAGCCAAAGATCTCATCGAAAATGTCGCAAAACAATGAAAAGACGTCCATCACAATTTCCTACAGCCCTGGGTGACATCTTTAAATGTCTTATTTTGTTCAACCAACAGCCCAAAAGCCCAAAGATAATTACTGTAAACTGATATTACAACAGAGAGAAGCAGTGTATCTGAATATATGAATTAAACAAATAATTAATCATGAAAACTGCTGTCAATTATTTGTCGATTTTCTGTCACTTGACTAATCGATGAATTAACAAACCTTTTCTACATAAAAATGAAGGGAGCAGGAATTACATTCAAGATAGATTTATTTCAAAAAGCCACGTAAGCAGAAATCATTCACTGGCTTTAAATATATACATCGGCCTGATAGAGCATCAATATGCTTTATAGAACATGTGAATCAACACAATAAAGCAACAAGGAGAAAAAAAGAACACCAACTTACAAATTGGTCAAAATAAAAAATAAACAAATTAAGAACCAAGAAATGAAAGTGTTTTTTGGTGACCACGATACCAGCTCTAAATGTATCTTCAATATGCTGTAAAAGAAAACAACCTGCATGAAAATACAACGATTTCTACTGAAATTCTATTCTGACTTCATCAGTGAATGACTGTTCGATTTTCACGTCGTGAGTGAGCGAGTGTTCCCAAAGGGTCTTTTTATGGAGGAACGCTACCCCGCACTCCTCACATATGTAGCTCTTTGGCTTCCCGGCGTGAGTCCGCCTGTGTTTCTTCATGTGATAAGACAACCTGAAGCCTTTATCGCATATGTCACATTTAAATGGCTTCTCTCCTGTGTGGATGCGCATGTGCGACTTCAAGTATCCCGACTGAATGAAGGCTTTTCCGCACTCTTCGCACTTGTACGGACGCTCCCCGGTGTGGTACCTGTTGTGGAGCCTGAGCTCGTTGGCGGTCAGGAAGGTCTTACCGCACACCGTACACTGGTGTGGCCTCTCGCCGGTGTGGATGAGCTCGTGCCTCTTCAGGGACGTCTCCTTCATGAACTGCTTCCCGCAGCTGTTGCAGGGATACCTGACGCCGATGTGGATTTGTTCGACGTGGTTCGTCAGCTGCAGCTTGGTGCGGTAAGCCATGTCGCACTGTGTGCAGGCCCAGGGCCTCTCCTCCGAGTGGGTTCCCATGTGCACAGTGAGCTCCGAGGCCGAGCGGTAACACTTCCCGCACTGCCAGCACAGGAAGGGTTTCTCCCCGGTGTGTTTCCTCTGATGAACCGTCAGACAGTTGGACGACCTGAACTTCTCTGGGCACATGTTACAGATGTAAGGGAACTCTCCTTTGTGGATTCTCTGGTGGATAGCGAGGTAGGACAGCTGCATGAAGGTTTTGTCGCATTGCGCACAAGGATACGGTCCGGTGAAGTCGTGCTGCTTCTCGTAGTGCTCCCTCAAGCGCCTCAGTAAAGTAAAAGTCTTATCGCACATTGTGCACTGCATCGGTCTGTGCATGAGCTTGTGCCGCTCAAAAGCCGGCTCGTTGGCGAGTATCTTCCCGCACTCTTTGCAGTAGAGCGGGTCGTGAATCCTCTGGTGCACCTTGAGCATCGTCATGCTCTTAAATTCTTTCCCGCAGTCGTCGCATTTCATGATTTCACTCACTTCCACTTTGCAAACGTTTTCTTGGTGCTCCTTCAAAGCGGACGGGTATTCAAAGTGTTTGCCGCAGTTTGAACACCACACGGGTATTTTCAGGGGCGGCCCCTGTTGAGGGTCGGTGCTGGTTACCTCGCTCTGGCTGGGCCCCGCTCTCATCTCCTTTTTCCAAGAGAATCGGGTGATTTTCTTATGACAAATGGCATAAATCTGGTGTCTTTTCAGCCCGTGCATGTGTTTAAAACGCTTCTTGCAATGCACGCAATGATAAGGCCGGTCCTCCGTGTGACACTGTATGTGCCTGTTTAGTGTTTTGACACTGTCGAATGCCCGAGCACATACAGGACACACTTTAAGGCCTTTCTTGTTGACTTTTTTCACAGCCGCAGATGGAGCCTCCTCAGAAGTGTCGGCAGGTGCATCCGGATTATTTTCTTTTTTATTGAGGCCTGTGTCGCCGCAATTTTGAGTGTCAGCTTCGGCCAAAATCTGTTCCACCGTCTTGCTCTGTTCCTCTCTGATCCCCTCGTGGCCGTGAATAATCTGGTGCTTCTTCAACGTGTCCTTGTACTTGAAGCCCTTCTCACAAGTGATGCAAATAAACGGACGCTCTTCCGTGTGAGATCGTAAATGCTTTGCGATGTCCGCCGTGCAAGGTAAGATCCTGCTGCAGATTGGACAGACTTTGCCCTCTGTCGATCCCTCTGATGGTGGCTGTGGAGTTGAGCGTTGTGTCTCTCGCCTCTTTGGCCTTTTCAGCTCTCGGCTCTTACAAATCTCCTTCTGGTGTCTCTTTAAAACATAAGGGTTCTTAAATTTCTTCTCACAGAAAGCACAGTTATACGGGCGGTCCTCTGAGTGGGACTTCATGTGTCGCTCCATGTCTACCCGCCGGGCAAAATACTTCCCACACAGAGCGCAGTTTTTGTTTTCTGACGTCTCAGAGGTGCTAGGATCTCCTGAGTCCTCTTCTTTAGCGTTGTTACTCATCTCATCCCTTTCATGAACGCGCATGTTGTGTCGGTTCATGTCGTAGTGGTCCCTGAATCGTTTGTCGCAGTTGGCGCACTTGTACTTGAGATCCCGATTGGCAGAATGAGTTTCCTGGTGTCGTCTCATGGCAGCAGCCCGCAGGAAAATCTTATTGCACACAGGACAAGTCTTATTATTGGGGTATTTTTTTCTTTGCCTCTTAGCTGTCGAGTCTTTATTTTCTTTTAAAGCTTTTCTCTTTATCTGGAGCCTTTTGCTTTGTTTCAGTGGTTGGAAAGCTGCTGGCTTTAGGGCGTCACTGACATCTTCGTTTGCTGCGTCTCCAGTAATTCCCTCCTCGTGTACATCATCTTGATCATCAGGCTCAACCAAACCTGACGGCTGTTCAATCTGTATGTAGTCCAACAGTGTCACAGTTTCCCCCTCCACCTGGACTGTCATGCAACCTTGCATCTGCTCCGATGGAGGCTGTAACTGGATTTGGTCTGCATCAATTACAACCTTCTCCAGCTGAGGGAGGGACAGCGAAGACAGGATGCAATTCCCAAAGGAAGAAGGAATGGTCTGAGTTTCATCTGTGGGGGAAATAAGAATCCCATTAGCTTTATGGTTAGCGGCTATAAACTAAAATAAAATCACACCGTAACATTTTCCAGTAACTCTGTTCTGTTTTCTGCATAACGTCAAAGTTGTTCTCAAGAGCCCATAATTCAATCTTACATCTCCCTGCCATCCATAAACAAAGTGGTACTGAAATTAAAGTCGCTTAGTCTTTTAAATATCTGGGAATTTCGTTAGACAGCAGACTCACTTTTAAACAGCATGTGGAACAACTTGCACAGAAACTAAAGATAAAAATGGGTTTCTTATATCGGAATAAAGTAGGTTTTTCTGTTGAGGACAGGAAAAACCACTGTGCAATCAACCATCATGTCTGTGCTTGATCACGTATCTCGTGTATCTTGTCCTCTCACACTGCTCATTCCACCTTAAAAGAACTTGATGCAGTTCACCACTGTGTCCTCATTAGAGGGTGGATACCCGACCCGAGCCCGACGGACAAGAAATGTATTTAGAAATGATGTTCGGGTTCAGACACGTCGGCTGGGTGTAAAAATAAACAAAAATGATGGACCTACTGTCTGTGTTGGGTTACTTCCTATGCTGGGGTTTGTTGTTTACGTGACAACGCATGAACGCAACACACAGGCTATTTCATTTCAGGCGGTAAATATTCATGTGACTTAGCCTAGCTGTCAGCATCCCCTCTTCACTGAATATGAACTTTTGCCATCAGGAAGAAGACTCTGCGTGCCAAAGTGTAAATCAAACCGCTTGAAGTTATCGTTTGTTACAACCTTCATCAAGCCGCTGAACTCTAATTCTAAACCTTAGTGCAATAGAGAAATGTGCTATAAATACACAAGCACTTTAGCACTTAGCACTTTTGTATTTTAATTCTTAGAGTTTCTTCTTAAGCCGCCATGTTGTCAGTGTCAAAAATATAGTCAAATGTCTCCTTTATGTTTTTGTGATGAATCAAAACTTTTATAAATTTTATACCTCGTCTGTCTTATCCCTGTTCTATTTCTCTCTGCTGTACTCAAGTCTCTTTTGCAAAAGAGATCTTAATCTGAGTGAAATACCTGATTAAATAGAGGATATAATAATAACTGATTAAACTGAATGTATGTGATCATACTGCACACGCAGCCCAGATGTGGCTCACCAGATAAATCGAAATGTCCGAGTGTTGTGTGGTACAGGAGCACAGTTTTCAGGTGCCGTGGGTCGGGAACAGAGTGCACACACTCCTCCAGAGCAGACGGGACAGCACTGAGCATGGATGCAGTCTAGAGAAGAGATACAAGATTACAGTAAAAAAATAAAATAAAAATAGAGCTTCTGTTTAACTTCAAACCCTGGGCTCTTTTTTATCTATAGGCTTTTAACAGAACCATTACAAGCTATATACTGTTATTTTCAGAAGTAAGAAATGCCCTTAATTTGTGTGTGAGTTGTACTAAACATGTTTTAGGACCGTTTTTATGCAAACCGTTTTGTGCTATTCAAAACTGTCTGTGTTTTTCATCTGCATGTCCATAGGGCTTCAACACAGGGCAAACATCTGTATATGAATGGACAGAGGACAGTATCAGTGTTCCAGGACATTCTGAGCTTTAATAATGTCAAAAAACTGAACATGAAAAAAAGTTAATGTATTTGGGGAATATAAACACGAAGTACGAAAAGTATGATTCAGTGAGTTACACTCCGGGCTACAACTTGAGACCTATTTTTAATAGTTGTGTACATTTTGGCACCATTAAAAGTATGCCGAATTAGCTATTAGCAGTCCCTGGTTGCCACGACCCGATGGATGTAAAGATAAATATCACTGGATTACTTTGATGCTGAAGAAAACGTACAAACGCGATGAGTCTCAGGTAATTCTGCAGTCATAAGCAACATTTTTTCTATGATATCTAGGCAGATATGTTGGCCGTTAATCCACGATGGATATCAGAGATGATATCCTTAGAAAGTGTAAGAGACACTGAATCTAAAAATATGTGCATCATGTCTGTGTATTCAGATTTTTAAATGTGATAAAGAAATTCACTGTCTGATGGCCTAGTTTCAACGTGGCAGTGGATGAACTCCAATGACCAATGTAATTCCAACAAGCTTCAGTGACGGCTAGGTGCTTTATTTATTCCACCAGCCTACAATCCATAAAGGTTCCCCTTTATACCTGAAATCAATCTGGCTGCTAAAAGAAAAAACAGGAGCTGACTGATGACAAAAAGGTCAGTTTTCCACACTGGTTCCAGTACCTGCTGAATGTCTGGTACTGGAAGAAGCTTCTCCAGTCTGGATAGGAAATCCAGCATTAGCACCTGTAGAGCGCTGTCATATTCAGGCCCGAAATCTGTAGGAAAAACATCCTGGAACAAATAATCACAGTTTACAGTTTAATGCTCAAGTACCCCACAAACACTGCATATTATGTGTTCTGTTGCAGGCAAGACTGCTTCAATAGTTTTAAGAAAGTTATGGGGTAACGCCATAACGCCAACAATTTAACACAAATTCAAAACACACAAATCACAAACCTGGAAAAACTTCTCCTTCTCTTCAGCGTCTTTCAACAGCAGTTCAACTTGATCCACAAAGTTTGATTCTGGAAACTCAACCTCTGCAAAACACGGCTAGAACACAAAGATGCACAGATGAAAAAAATGATAATCTGATGGAAAACATGACCGCACTGCTGACCTACAGATCACATTTAAAAAGGAGCTAACCTGTGCTGCCCAGGTGGATACGAGGACCTTGATCCGCTCCAGGTGCATCTCGATGGTTTCTGTATCTGCTATCTGCTCGGCCCGACACAATTCGAGAACCACCTGCAACAAATGGTTTCACCTCAGGGTAAATACGACTGACAGGGCAGCACCTGGACATGTTATTCACTAACAGCAGACTCACAAGATTCAGGGCTGGGAAATGAAAATCTCTAATAACTCTTTTCAGATGAGACATCCAGCGCCTCGCAGGCAGAAGAAATATTAAACCCCTTCATCAGCTGCACCTTTACTGTCTGTCAGGTAATAATTTAGCTTTTTATTCTTGAGATGCTGTGAATTCTGAGGGTGGTATGATTATACACATTACCAAGTGAGTCAAGGGGACTGTTAGGATGCACGACAATCGGTTTTTACACCTTGTTTTGACAGCTTAACATCTACAAGAGAGAAACCAAACAGCTGCCGTTGTCACTTTACGCCCTGGGTTTCTTTATAAAACCATCAAATGTCTTCATCAAAAATATCTTGCAGTCTTACCCGTGCTCTGAGTCCCAGGAGGAGTTGAGCTTTCTGATCAGCATTCAAAAGCTCTGGTACAATTTCTGAAACTGTGCTGATGAACTCCTCCACCATCCCGTAGTCCTGCACGTTCCCCCGCTGGACCACCTGCCACATGGCTGCAGACACCAGGCGCAGAGGAGGTATGAAGAGGCGGAGAGACGGCAGCAGAAGAGGCGAATCTGGAAAATATTTTGCAACGTTAAAATCTGAACTTATATTATCACAGAGGTTCATTTTGAGATATGTTTGCAGTTAAATCAGATTGATTTATTGATTCTGGCCTTTTATTAAAAATCTAATATACAGAGTATATCATCACTTCAATGACTGTTAATGCAGAAAGTATTTTACATGAGCTAGTTTTAATATTGTGAATGAATTACACACAAACGGGAATACATAATTAATTTAGTGTCAAATGTAGTTACAAATTTTCTTTAGGAAACACTGAATACCTCCAGTGTGTTGAATACTATGATATAAAAATGGTCAAATGTTAAAATCTTCAGCTGGCATAATACAGTATACTGTATGTCAACTATTTACTGTATCAATCAAAGTTTATATTATCTGTCAAAAACACAAAGTCACCACATATGTGCCTGCAAACAACTTATAATAAAAATAATAATAATAAAACCACTTCAGACACATCTGTAGTAGCTTTGTCTAGCAATAATCCACTTTACAGTAATCCACTGAAAAATGAGCTGTGGGACCCAATCAATTAGCCGGTTGATAGAATATTAATCAACAATTATTTTGGAAATAATTTAATTAATTTTCAAGGCAAAAATATAAAAATATATATTTGTTCCAGCCTCTCAAATGTGAAAAGCCCATCTTTTATGATAACTTATTGAAAATCTTTTGATACTGGACTGTTGGCTGGACAAAACAAGCGATTTGAATATGTCAACTTGGGTTTGGGAAATTTATCAGAGCATCTTCCACCATTTCCTTACATTTTATTGACCAAAAGATTCATGACACGAGTTGGTAAGTTAACCGATGATGAAAATAATCGTTAGTTTCAGCCCTACTTCAAGTACCAATCAAGTCAAGTACACATAATTATACTTTGCCTACAACCCCAAACACCAACAAGTGGTACTATACTGGAAACTACATAAGATAAGATAAGATCAGATAACCCTTTATTGATCCCCAGAGGGGAAATTCAGTCGTTGCACCAGCACAAGGACAGAAATAAGTACAGATAAATAGAGAAAGAAAAACCAACAACAAATATATAAAACTAAAATAAGAATAGAAGTAAAATTGTACAAAATCAATTAAAGACAAAAATACAAGGCAAATATGACAGTGGTGCGATTAGTAGCAGAAGTTATTATAAGTGATGCCACTAAGTGTTTGTCTGTATTAATATAGAAATACCGTATATAACGTAATAAAAATATTATATATATTAACATCATATACCCGTGGTAAAATATAGTACAGTCTAATATAGTATGAGATATAAGATATAGTAAGGTGAGATGTATTGATATAGTATAACATAATATATAGTACAGTACAGCAAAATATCAAACAATATCAAATATAATATAGTAAGTATAGTATAGTACGGTATAATATAGTGCTGCATCTAACAATTATTTTTGTTATCGATTAATCTATTGATTATTTTCTCGATTAACCGATTGTTTGGTCTATAAAACATTAGAAAACAGAGGAAAATGCCCATGTGATGACCTCATCAAATGTCTTGGTTCGTCCGACCAATAGCCAAATCCCAAAAATATTCAATTTATTATAATGCAAGACCAAGAAAAGTGGCACATTTTTCACATTTGAGAACCTGGAACAATCACATTTTTTGATTATCGATTATCAAAATAGTTGCCCGTTAGTTTTCTGTCTATCGACTAATCAAGTAATCGTTGCAGCTCTATGATAATATATAATAAATATACTATAAAAAGTAGTATATTAATAAACTGTTATGTTTATTAGTTTAGCTAAAAAATTTTCATCATATTTCCAAGCAAAACTATTCCTAACAAATATTTAAACACTTACAGTACTACACCTAACCAGTGGTGGAAAGTAACTAAGTACATTTACTAAAGTACTATACTTAAGGACAGTTTTGAGGTACTTGTACTTCCGTTTTCTGCTACTGTGTACTTCTACTCAAATACATTTCACAGGCAAATATTGCACTTTTTGCTCTACTACATTTACTTGATACCTTTAGTCATTTTACAGATTCAGACTAATAATACAAAACATAATCAACAAATAAATTATGATGTACTATTACAGATTAAGACTAAACTTTATTGATCCCTGGGGGACAAATTCACAGATTACCCAGCAGATAAAGTTGAAATGAGCTCCATCTTTACCAGCTGCAGCACTGAAGTGATGAACACGTTAATGCATCAATAATTATCATCCAACAATATAATATAGATTGTTATGAAATGGGTCATTATGCATAATGAGTACTTTTACTTTTGGTACTTTAAGAACATTTTGATGCTCATACTTTTACTTGCAACAGAGTATTTCTACACTTTGGTATTGCTGCTTTTATTTAAGTACAAGATCTTCAACGTCTGCAACTAACAGACAGACAGTGAACCCGGGGCCTTTGGGGGTCCCTGGTGGGTCTGTGGTCCCGGGTCAGTTCCCCAGCTACACTCCCACCTCCTCCAGGCTGGCCCTGGTTGCCTTCACGGACCGGCAGCTGTGTCGTAATTACGACTCCCCGCACATGAGCATCCCAACAGAGTGGTAAACATGGCTGCGGTAGTCGTGACTTTCTCTGCCAACCAAGTTGCTCAAAAGGTAAAGGCGATGCGCTTTTTCAGGTGTGACATTACTCTTCTTTTTGACCCTTTATTTAAAAATAAAACGCAGTTGCTGTGTGTTGCTTTCTCGACTTTCAGACCTTTGTTGTCTTGTATTGTTGTTTTTAGCCTCCAGCTAAACTAGCTTTAGTTGAAGCCCACGAAGGCAGCATCTGTCAGCCGTTACAGAGCTAATTAGCAGTTGCTAACTAATGCTAACGCAGGTCTACAGCTAGTTAGCCGCTAACTGTCACATTAAAGCATTTGTGTTGTGATAAAACAACAGTATGGATTAACTAACTAGCTAATACCTAGCTAAGCTGACGTGAAGCGGCTTCCCATGGCTACCGCACACTGCGCTGTAACGTAGCACAAAGCCACCGCCATCTCAGAGCGGGGTACGCCATGTTCAAAATCGGGCGCACACAATCCAAAAGAAAACCGGATAACTCCCGGTGGGTGGTGCGTGTTTGAGTTCTCCTTGGCTTACCGTCCTCGGTGCGATGCGGGCTCTCCATTTTATCTCGGGAAATCTTCAGTTAGATGAGCAAATCAACTCGGGGTTGTTGTGAGTCGACGTCCGCCCGACCCTGCGGTGCAAGTTGGCGGGGAGGAAGGGCGGCTCGATATTCTGTTTGGAGTGCGCAGGCGTAGTCTATAACATACGTTTAACTGGTTTCACTCTGCAGCCGCGGTCTGTTACAGGTTAATGTCCTCTCTTAAGGCCTGCTAAGACGTATTTTATGTTAACTTTAGTGAAGAAAACGACATTTTGTGATAATTTGACCAACTTTGGGGTTCCCTGCAAAGGAAACATGCTCTGCTTCTTCGCTTGAGAAATATCAGAAGCTGCTTTGGTCATTACTACCCCCTAGAGGCCATTTGGGGGAATGCGCCCAAACATTTAATTTTCAGACGAGCATCTCAGTAGCAGATACAGCAAATTCTTCCTATTTGTTCAACAAAAAAAAAGCTTAAATAAGTCATTTAAATCTTTAAGCACCTTGATAAGTTATTGTTTTAGCTACTGTAGACTGCCTGTTGAATGGTTCAAGATCTTTATTGTCATGTGCACAACAATTACATGGAAGCAGTCGTTGGCAATGAAATTCTTAGATCTCAGGCTCCCTCCAACAATGCTCAAAAAATATGTATGCAGAAAATCACACAAGTAAAAGGAGAACTTTGGACATAAGATATAAAGTAGTGCAAAAGTTGAAAATATAGGAATAGAATATATTATATAAAATAATACTATAAAAATATAATACAAATAGAAATTAGGGCTGTGACTAACGATTCTTTTCATTATGGTTCACTGTCTGTCATTTTCTCGATTAATCGATTAGTTGTTTGATCCATAAAATGTCAGAAAATGGTGAAAAATGTTGATCACTGTTTCCAAAAGCCCAAGGTGACGTCCTGAAATATCTTGTTTTGTCCTCAATCCAAAGATATTCAGTTAACTCTCGCAGAGGACGAAAGAAACCAGAAAATATTCACATTTGAGAAGCCAAAATCAGAAAATTTGGACACTTGTTCTTAAATAATGACTCAAAGTGATTAATCGATAATCAAAATAGTTGGCGATTAATTTAATAGTTGACAACTAATCGATTAATTGGCTAATCGTTGCAGCTCTAATAGAAATATAATACAGTTGAGGTAGTTGTACAGAAGTGATAAAATGGAGGTATAGTTATAAATATATATAATCTGAGATGTAAACAATATAAACAGAGATGTGAAAACAGAAATGTAAACAGGTAACGAGGATGGTTAAACTCAGGATAAGTGTGTATTCAGTTCTTTTCTGGTTATGTTATGGCAACAAGGATGATATAATTGTCCTTTCAGGGGAGAGAAAATTAAGCCAATATCAATGAACCAGTGATTATTGTCAGCTGTGACAGACTACAAATAGAGTAGATGTAGATATTATATATGAGGGCTGCAACTAACAATTATTTTCGTTATTTATGAATCAGCTGACTACCTGCATACATCCCCGTTACCTGTTTACATTTCCGTTTATATATTGTTTACATTTTCATTTATTTATATTTATATATATTTATTACTACTGTTTACACCTGCATACATCACAGTATGCGTATATATTCACATTGTTTAACCATTACAGTGTATATATTTATTAGTGCAATGACTGTCTAATATCCTGTCCACAGTTTATTCATTTTATCACTTCTGCACACCTGCCTTCCACAGTATTATATTTGTATTTGTATTCTATTTTATTTTTTTTGTGTTATGTTTTACTTTATTTATATATGCAACTATATGTATATGTTTATATTTACGACTGCTTCTATGTAATTGTTGTGCACATGACAACAAAGATCTTGAACTTGACTATTTTCTTGATTAAGTGCTTCCATAGCCCAGCTGACATATTCAAATAGTCCAACCGATGGTCCACAACACAAACATACTTTGTTTAGTATCATGTAACACTAATGAAAACAGCAAATAACCACATTTGAGGAGCTGGAACAAATGATTTTTTGTCATTTTTGCTTAAAAGTGACTTGTGCAAAATGTTGCTGCAGTTAAAATCCCTCTCATTCAACTCATCGACTAATAAACCTAATTGTTTCAGCTCTGTCATACTGTATGCTAACCTGTTTTTAATATATTTGTTGTCTTCAGCATAAATGAATCTGCCATGTAGCCCATTTTGTTTGAAAGTATCGCTTCTCTTTTTAAAAAGAGGGAAGATGCAGCTTTAGCTTGAGGTAAAAATGCATTGTGGATAAAACCAGCAGACCCATGACCAGCCATGACCTGTGTTTTGTTAAACGTGGAAAATATTGTTTTTCTCTGCTTTACAGGTTTCCTCCCAGCATCTAATTACTGGAAGAAACTTTGTCCAAAGTTACCATGGCATGCACTCATCAGGAAAGGGTGCTATACTTTAGCAATGTGTGGTCATGTCATGTTGTTACATCCTGTTACAACCTGTATTTACATCTAGAGTACTATTAAGCAAAATTGCCCCATAAATAGAGACATATTCATTTATTTTGGTGGAACTGTAAACTTGATTCATCTATACATATATATAAATGAATACCTACTATTGAACTTGCATGGCTACAGTTGTAAAATTCTTTCATGATGGTGTTCGGCCAGTTCCTTCTTTGGTGCAGATTCCTGTGTAGACAGAAAAAAAGGAGATCCCCAAAAACAGGAATCACAGCCAAACTCTCCCCCCAGACTTTTTATGACCTTGTATTTCTTCATCAGTCTGACTGCAGACAGTCCACTGGCTTTGTGAGGGAGCTGTCATGACTTTTAGTACCTTGAGTCATTTGCTCGGTCGAAGTAAAGGGATCGATAAAACACCCTGGTGCTGGGCTGTGGCCAGATTTCTCACATTTTTATTCAGGGGACGCTCCAGTGTCCTTCTAAGAGAATTATTGGCAATACCGTTAGATAAAAAACCCTCAAAGTTGTTTACATAATGTTAAGTACTGATATGTGTTGTTCTCACAAATAATCAAGGTAAAGGCCTTTGAAATGATTAAATGTTCCTCAACTATCAGCTGCCACACCTGTTACATTGCTATTATTGCCATTATGGATTTAGCATTCTACTTCTGATGAAAAGTCTGGTGTTATTCTATAATTTATTATTATTTTATCATTTAGTATTGTCAACATTTCCCTTCAAAAGACCAAAACCAACAATTAATTGATTCTACTAACAAGTCTGTGTAGCCTGATAGAGTTTATTCCACTGTTGTCCAAACACGATTAAAAACACATCAAAAAGCGACACTGTTACACTGGGTGACATGTTCCTTCATCACTATAAACAGTTAATTTTGAGTCAACCCAAGATACACCATCCTGCTGCCATAATTACTCAATACAGCGTCAAATATGTATTCAGTCATGGCCCGAAAATAGTCCCCACTAAATGCACTATTTCCAAATGTTTGTTTGATAAAAACCACAGTGCCCAGTTCGTTAAATCTTTACGGATTTTTCATTTAGTACCGCAAATATTGGGCGCTTCTACTCTTATTGGAAGCGTTAGCCATTAGTAGATAAACCCTTCATGAACAGTTAAAAAACTAGTTATTTACATGATGTTGTGAGTGCTTTTATTAATAAGTTCATGTCCAGTCTTACAAATCAAATCACCAGTGTTTAGGCTTTATGTTTTGGATTATATATTACTGAGCAATCAGCTGCCACTTAAATGCTAGCTGATCTGTGAGCTTGTAATACCTTTATAAATATATAAAAATAAATATAAAATCGCTAAATATAATAAAAAATATAATAATTGGCCAAAGCTCGTCTCAGAATATCAAAAAAGTCACATGAAAATAATTTGCAAACAGTGGCAAATGCTTTGCTGCCACTTCCTTATGTACTTCCAGTTATCACATGAGAAATTAACTGTTTTCTCTTTAATATTCATGTTTAATATTCATGTATTATTCATCATTAAATTCACTATTTTCATTGTGGCCTGTTTGCATGTTAACATTGGCTAACATGCAAAGTAACACTATAGCCATAAACACAAAAACTACAACGGAGCCTGATGGGAATGTCATTAATTTTGAAGGTATTTGGTCAGGCGAGCATCAAAGTATTGGGAGCATATCTATGTTCCCAGGGTCCTATGTTGTCAGGGTCCTATGTTCCCCAGTGCAATATTCTGTTAACACACATTAACCCTCCTATTGTGTTCGGGTCAAATCATCTAACCCTAACCCTGGGAACATAGGACCCTTGGTCATGTTCCCCTTATGTGCCATATAAATCTGGGGAACATAGGACCCTGGGAACATAGGAATGACTCCGTGGGGGTATTATAAGAACTAGATACGACGCCGACGAATTTTTTTTCAGTGGCCACTTGTGGTATTGCAACGAAAGATCCCCCTGCAGCCCAAAAATCATTTTCCGCGAACACCACCATTGTAAAAGTGACATCTGTAAAACTGTTGATGGGAATGCCATTTATTTTTGAAGGTATTTGGTCATAAACTAAAGTATTGGTATTGGCGCTAGATGGAAGGTCAGGGGAGCTCCAAAGCATTCATCCTCTGGGGAACATGAATGTTTTTACTGAAATCTGTGCCATCTTATAGAGATATTTGACTGGAAAGGTGAACATTTTTACTATCGTCACAAAGACGTTTAATAGAGGTCTCTTATACGTCTATTTGTCTGTAGACGTTTAGTTTAGATTAAGGTTATTCAAGGTTGAAAAGTTTAGTAGACGTCTATGAGTAAACAGAATCTGAGTACATGACAAAAAATAAACAGTTATACTGTAAACGCGGGGGTGCGCAGTGCTTATGTTAAATATTTACAAGTTTTTATTTTATTTATTTGCAAAATATGTAACGATGTTTTTAAAATAAAAAAAACGGGCTATATGTAGCCAATAAATCCTGGTCTATATCAGAGTTACAGCATACAGGCGATGTTGAAATGACGTCTGTTGCTCAGTGGGACACCACACAAAAACATGTCAGAAATCAAGCAAAAAATGAGCTCCATACGGTTTAAACTCTGGTCGTTTATTAGCTGTCCACAAAAGCATGTCATGGAACCACAGAAACTGTAGCACGAGTGTAACATTTCTTTTTGTTGTTATACTCCACCACATCCCTGCTTCTCACACCATGTATAATTTATATTTCATATATATATATATTTTGTACAATATACATGTTCTCATCAAAGGAAAAATAATAGCAAAAGTTCGTCCCCCCGTGGATTCGAAATCTAGTGAGTATCCCATGCACGTTTCCACTGCGTTTAGGAGAAATGTTGTTTATTACCAGGAACAAATACGCAGGCAAATAAACGCTCAGACAAATTAAGGGGAGAGTCTTGTTGGACAAAGCTGGTGTACAAAGCACATTCTCAACAACATTAAACAAGAAGAGCCATGCGAACCGACATTTACTCTACGGCTTTGACCCAGTTTCGAATCAAAAGCGCCAGTACAGGGGCAAGCTAAAGTTAGTCTTTTGCTAATGGCATAACATTAAGATTATTAAAAAAACAGAGTTAAGCTCAAAATATTTTGGCTTATTCTCTTATTCTAAAGCCATATTCAGCTGGATCACAATAAGACTTAAACTTCAGCTCACTGTTAAAATACTAATGCTTTTGAGTGGGTGTGAGGCTACAGTAACACTGGCACAAAAAGTGCTTGACATCATTATGAACCTTTTTACCTCTGTGGAGACAAAATGGTTTGCATCTTTAAGTTACATTTCACCTTTAAATAGCAAGTTTCAATTCAAATGTGGGCACGTGTAATGATTCAATATATAAAACGCAAATATGTTGTAAAGATGAATTATTGGAAACCAGAGTTAGTCTAAATAAATTAGTATTAAAGCTATCAGGGTAAAATCAACAGACTGGCAGCCTATAAGTTAGAAATGTTCTTTTAAAATGAGTGAAATACATGTAAAAGAAAATACACCATGGGATGTCACAAAAATATAAACAAAAATAGTATATTCAGGCTTTTTTTCAGTCACTCATTTGTCTGTTATGTGTCAATTCACATTTATACCGTCGCTCCATATCCTGTGGCATATTATTCATTGTACTACTCAAAGTAATACAGTCTTATGGAAATATTGCTTAATTTTAAAACTTTAAAGCATCTTTTTATATAATCTTTTTCACTTTTGTAAAACAAAATAGCTGTGGAATGTAAAATAAAATATATAGTGCTATGTATGTAGGTAAGAAAATAAAGTCGTAGGATAATATCTATATTTCATTTTCTGTAACTATTTACAGAACTTAAAACCAACTCTTATATGCCTATATGTTTCTCTTAAAATGTGTTTTTTTTGGCCCAAAACAAATATTTAAGTAATTTTGAGTGTGCTACAATATTTGAAGTCATAAGATTTGTCTCTTATCTGAAGGTACAGTCGGATGTATGTAGAAACAACATCACAAAGTATGAGGACACTTTAGAGACATTTGCATTGTAAGCCATTGGAAACAGGGAAGCATCTTTTTTTGGTTTGTTGCTGGACTGGACACATTGCACATTTTGTAGATATTCAACTTTTCTTGCATTGTTACATTCATAAAATATACCATAGGTTCTATGATCTCCCCCTAAATTAAATATCTTATCTGAGTGAGAGGGGTCGTGGTCGAGTCAACTGGGTTTTGTTCAAATATTGCTGAACTGCATGAAGTTTTTACCCTTTCTGAGCCTTTAAACAACAGGGCTGATACCCTGGTTGTGCTGCTGAATAATGGGTGTCTGGTTTAGCAGTTGGTCCTTTGAGAATTGATCAGTAATATCTAATGCACACCTGGTGGACAAGTGCGTAGGAAAATGCAATCATGTGGAACACTAGGTTGAATTGCTGCAAGCTTTAAGTTAATTAGAGACACAACATTTTGGTCGCGGACCTTCGTCATTCACGATATGAAACAACACATCTTTATACTCAAGCTGCAGGCTGTAACAACCAATGAAAAAGGGGAACCAAATCTCACCTACGCACCTGAGATAATTGGCACATCAATAATTGATATTACCAGAATGTGACAAACCATATTTTAGTTAATTACCTTACTTTAATACGTAGAATACAAATGAAACTTGATTATGAAACTTGGAAACTGGTTATTGTCTGATCTGCCTCCCATACCCTCTTTTTTGGACATGTTTGTCTCATTTTAATGTTATTTTTTGTTATCAGTTATTGATGTGGTAACTGTCTAAGTTTTTGAGATTTGGTCCCCCTTTTTTTGGCTTTAGTATAAAGATATGTTGTTTCATATTGTGAATTTGATGACAGATCCATGGAGTTGCAAAGTGTGAGGAGCTGCTGTTTTTCCTCATTCTGTACTCCCGTTTCAAAATTGTCTTTGTTACTGTCATTGTTACTTAACAGAGAAACGTGAGACTCTCCCAGATAATATAACAATCCTATACGTTTATGTTATGGCCACTAGTATGGCATGGGGAGCTCGAAATACTACAATACCCATGAGCCTCGGCCGCCATTGCCATGGAGAAGAAGCCAGTCAACAAAACGGAGCGCTATCGTTGCTGAATTCACTGAAAATTGGAAAAAATTCAAAAAGTTCAAAGTGATTAATTTAAGCTACAGATTGTGTTTTCTGTTCTGTTGTAAACTTTAGCTTCCATCCATCGTAAGCGGTTCACTCTAACACAATTTTAAGCCCTGTGATTGGATGTTTATTGCTTAAATGCACCTTGGGAGTCGTAGTTAACGCCTACCTTGAAAAACAGGCTTGTACCTTCAACTTTCTATCAAACAAAACAGATGTTTTCTGACACAGTTGTTAATGTTTTGCACTGATTATTCAACCGGGAGAGTCTCATGCTTTTCCAAGCCGTAGAAGAGCTCCAACTTTAAATGAATTTCCATAAAATCGGCAAAAGAAAATGCAAATTAAACCGTCCACCCACTCCTGTTCTGTGATCATTGGGAGTTGGTTCATCAAGAAAAACAGTTAGTGTTGCTAATTCTCCAGTCTTTTAACTATTTATTTCATTTCCGGCGTGTCCACTCAGGTGTTTTTATGCATGTGTCTTTAATAAACATTGTGTCTCTAATAAACTCGGTGTCGACATTGTGTGTGAATTCAACCTTTCTTTGAGAATTTCTTTTGAATTGATTTGAGAAATTCAGCTGAGGTGAAGCCTAAAACAAAAAGTGACTTTAAAATGCATCTCTTGATCTACCCTGATAATTAGGAATGTATCAGAAATGGCAGAATAACTGAAGGGAACATCCTTTGATTGGACTTCAACTGGAACAATCAACACCCTAACTCAGCCCTACCAATCTACACAGAAAGCACACCTAAAGCGAAACGGAGGATTCAAACAAACAGGTTAAACATGCAACTTTGCATAAACAGACACGTACAGCAGGAACAAACTGTTCAGGGAGCACATTCAATGAGACTGGTGTCATCAGCCAAGCGAGTGTAGGAGAATACTGTACATCAGTTTACAAAAAAGGAAACGACCAGCACGATGACTTTAAGGACGTATTTACACTTTGCTTTAAGTATCTTTAAAGAGAAAGTCCCTGCCAATCGAAATCCATCTCCAAATCCCGCTCAGTCTGTTTTGCAGTGGATAGAAAGTTAATAAGCAGCGTTTTCCCTTACTTCCCCTTGCGAAAGTGGTCCGTGAAGTAAGCTCTGCATAAAAAGCAATATCAGGGCAGCTCAGTTGAGTAGGTGTCATGCAAAAAAAGTCGACAGTGTTCGTGGAGTTATCACAAGTTAATTTCCCAGTTGGACATCCATGTTCCAAGCATACGTCAGCATAGATTTCACTGAGTGGGCCGTCTTTAGTTTAATCAGCGCTGCAGTGTCGGCCACGGTGGAAGTTCCTGTGATCAGTTTGGCCTCTGCACAGAGTAGATATAACACAGTGAAACGTATCCGACATATAAGTGACAGAATGAAATGTAAATAAGTTCGAACGAGTCCACCCAAAGTCCGTCTCCTGGCATTGCTACTAGTCACTTTTATTGGTTGTATAGTAGGATTATATTTTGGCATGTGTCAAACTTTATACTGCGATGGCATCCACTTCCATAAAGTGATGTTGTTTGTAAACCAAAGTCTCATATCAGAGATGATGAGAAAGCTGCTTTTATTGAGTTAAAGTTCTACTCTACCCTTTTTAAGCGAAAAAAGGTGTACAGAATGTATTTCATGCATGTATCCTATATGAAATACAATAAGTTTCATAATCACGATTAGGTCTTAAGTGACACTGCTGGGTCAAGTCAGTTCTGTTTTTTGTTTTTTTTTACTGTTTTTTTTTTATTGTAGGGGTGTGAAGTGATCAGTGGGCGCCATTAGGACAACAGAGTTCAAGCCTCTGACAAGGCGAGAAAGTTCTCTCTCTGATTTTGTCACGTATGCCAACGTTAACTCTGAAGGGGGGCTGCAACAGGCAGAATTAAAGGGAATCCCTGACATAAAAACATCCGACAGCCCCTCCTCAGCAGTGGGGCCAGGACAGGTGGACGGGGCTGTATAAGCAGGGCTCTGGATGTTAAAAGTGGCGTTACATGGATGCTGTGCCTGGATCGGAAGGCTTCGGGGAGGACGGCGTCACACCACGGAGCCCTTGGAGGTGGAGAGGTGGATGGAGCGGATGCGTATGGCCAGAGTTTTCTCCAGGTCGAGGAGGATGTCGGAGCAGATGCCGGGGCTGGACGCGGGGCTCTCGGGGGGAGGAAGTTCGTACAGCAGCTGCTTGAAGCCGTCGAGCTCAATCAGCAGCACCATGTTCTTCAGGAAATAGCCCTCGATGAAAGCCGTAAGCTCCGAGGCACCAAGGAACTACATTGAAAGAAGATGATAGAGAGTTTTTAACTATTCTGAAGGGTGATGAGAACATCAGTATTTCAATTTTAATGTGATTGTAGCATCTTTCAAATAATTTCAAGTTTTTGTTTGTAGAAAAATGGTCAAAATTGATGCAGTGTTGCTTTTAGATGGACAGTTACATCTAAGCTCTGTGAGGCTAACATGCTGAAAATGCTAACATGCTGATGCTTAGCACGCCCAATGCTCACCATATTAACCATCTTAGTTTAGCATGCTAGCCAACATCTGCTGACTAGCACTAAACACAAAGAACAACTGAGGCTAAAAATTTGGAAGGATTCAGGAACTATGTAATTAAAATACCTACTAATAAAATAATGCTCCTAATTATAATAATAATGTTTACAATATTACTGTCATGTTGTTCTAATTCAGTTAATTCATTGTCAAAATATGTCAGTACACACTTTTTCTGCTGCTTTTCTGTAATTTTTTTTGCAAAGTTTTCCCTGGAAATAAGACTTTTAAGGTCCGGGGGTTCCTTTGTGTTTTTGGTAAAAGACCTCTGGCTATGTTCTCCAGCTATAGTCGCTAACTTTGTCTTTCATTTGGTGACAGGCTGGTAGCGTACGTGGGGTTTTTTTTTTTGCTGAAAACGACAATAAGAGCAGTGAGAGTGAACCTAAACAAAAGTTGTGGGTCGTAAAACCAAAACAGTGAGTGAAAAGATGTTAGACGATCTGTGGAGCTGAGGGGAACTGCAGAGTGATAATTCTCACTGGGTTCATCACTATGAGCGAACCCTTTCACATACAAGTAGTCACTTGATCCATTGTTAATATAAAAATGTAGACTAGAACAGCTTTAAATAAAAATACCTTTAAAAAATTTGTATATTTGTTATATTTTATTCTTATTATCCTTAATTGCTAATTAATGTAAGTTGATTAAATGTTCTCCCCTGGTCCATTGTCAGCGTCTCACCTTGGCGTGTTTGTAGAGGTCCACGCAGGTTTCCGTGGTGATGTTCTTGGAGCAGATGATCTCACAGTGTCTCTGAAGGGCCTCTAGTTGGAAGAATTTGGCTGCAGACAGGAGCTGCAGGGAACAGTACAGCCACACAGAATGAGGCACAGGACTTGGGATTAGAAATGCTAATACTTGCGCTGTCGCTCAGCAGGCTTTGGTTAAGTCTCTCTTACCTCCATAACTTCAGTGTTGCGTATGTGCAATGACTCAGTGCCTCCACAGTACAGATACTGCATGACCAGCTGAAACACAGAACAGCACAGAGTCTATCTATACAAATTTGAAGGAACTTTATCAAAATGTCTTGTTTATGTTTATAGTTTTATTAAGTATTTATATCGTTATCAGATTTCTAAAACTCTCAATTGTCGATATCGGTAACGGCCTAAAACATCTGGTTGAGCTCTCACAGTTAGTTGCATTGTTCATTTTGGATTTTGGGTTATTATTGGAAAGCAAAAGATGATAAAATAAAATTCTTACATGGAAAATATTGTACTTGACGTGGCTGATCTCAATACAGGTGTTCTCTGCTGCTGGTCGGTTCTGGAGCAGTGACTTGAACCTGGATGAAACAGAAGAAAATCACGGGTATATTATAGCTGTATAGGGAAAAAGATATCAATAAACAGCAGAATTCTCCTTTACCTGGGTGAAGCTGTAAACAGCAAAACTTTATGTGCATAAAACGGTTTCCCCTCCACCAGGAAAGTAACATCAGACATATCCTTGTTGTTAAGGAAGTGTGGGTCTGAAAAAAAGAAGATGACAGCAAGAGCCAATAAAAACAGCCAAATGATGCCTCATTACTCAAGTCTCCTAAACTATGAACGCAGAACAGCAAACAGCAAAAGATTAAGGTAATGTGGTCATTAATTACTCTGAGGGCGATTCATCACTCAGTTATCAGTGCAGAATGATCAAAATACAACAATTCCCATTTCATTAATATTCTAAACTAGTTGGATTTGATATCCGGTCCTTTGAGCTGCTTCTTAACGTGTATCCTTGAAGATCCTGATAAATTAATTAGTTTTTTTTAAAGCATTAATTCTCCTCACACACACTCACAGAAAATAAACTATTTGTCATTTTATTCTCATTAAACACTAGGTGGTGCTGCAGCACAGTCACTCAATGTTTCAGTGCCTCCTCATGCTAAAAAAAAAAAAAAAA
>NTHP01000251.1:560153-609566 GCA_003416845.1 Oplegnathus fasciatus
CAAATATCTGCTTGCAAAACGATAAATGTTCAAAGCCAAATTTGTGTTATGTCATAGATGATTATTTTTCATCTAATTTAACCCTTGTGTTTTGTTGAAATAGACCGCATTGCTTTATGGGCAAAACATTATAAGAATAATTGCAAAACCAAACATTTCTTTCATTTAAATACTGTATTCTTTTCTTAGGACCTGTCAATATATGATTCTTCTCTTAACCTGATGTGTTGATGTCCACAAACTGGACTTTAATGGTGATAAAATACTGAAATTACTAGTAAGTATTGTAATTACCCCAAACAAGGATATATTTCATGTTTTACAGGTTATATGAGCTATGTGTGAACACATATATTTCCTTTAATTTGCCAAAAAGTCAATTACAGACAAAAAAAAACAGTACAAAACTGCAAAAATAGAAATCCAAACAGACTTTCTGGGGATTTGGGAGGGGTGGTGCTGCATAAATTTTTTTACAGCTGGGGTCTTTGAGACCCCAAACAAAAGTAATGCATCATTTCTGTAGCAGACTCCTGAAAGAAATCAGTTTCATAAGCAATCCTCTTAAAATTGGGTGAAATCATGAAGTATCAAGGTGATAAAACAGTGTTGAGTGTGTTTTTTGATTTGTTAAAGACGTCCCGGGGGTCTCCAGGGTCCCATATAGAACATTAGGGCTAAAATAAAACAGTGCTGGTTAGGGAGTGTATGAAAATGGTCATTATATAACTAACATCCCTGCCTACAGCAGGCAAGAAAATATTTAAATTTAAGACTTTTTAACCTTCTAAGGCCTTGTTTTTTGAGGAAATGGAATTGAATGCTTTTTAAGACTTGTAGAGACCAGACCCCCCTCCATCCCCAGTAACTTTCACACACTCCCTTAGTAGCTTGATTTGATGATCCTCTGGACAGCTTATCCCAAAAGCAACATTTTGTCATTTGAATGCATTTTGTAATATTTCCCAAATGTCAAAAGGAAATTGTTGTATCAGTTAGCAAACAGAGGAACATAATAACTCTGTGATGAGCTTGAAGCAATAATCAGTGACATTTTGATCAGTATATTTGCCTTTTTGCCATTCTGAGACACCAAATGATGTATTACAAAAGCAATTTAAACTACTATCAGCTCATGAAAGCTTTAACATTTGCCGGAAAACAAAGTCTGAAAAGAAAGAACAGAGCGCCACTTAAAGAGACGTCATGAGCTGAAAATCTGACTAATTTCCTGAAGTATTAAGCCCAGTTTCATGACAAATACTCTCCTCATGCCACTTTAACTCTAACCCTGCTGTCACTCCCTTGTCACTCGGCTTCATTAAATGCAGAAAGTACAAGAAATGTCGAGGAACACTCACTATTTTTAAACTCGCTCTCTTACCTAAGCGGGAGGTCTGTTTCTTCTTGATCTCTGTCAGCTTAGGGATGGGGAAAGGCCCGTAGCACTGGGTGAAAATGACTGACAGCTGCTGGCTTATCACCTCATTCTGCAAACAGACACCAACACAAGTGAGGACAGAAACTTTGCACAGATTAGAGTTTTGTGGCCTCTGTTTTCCACGAGCTATCCGGGACAAAATGTTACGCAAATGTATGATAATATGGTTTGAAGTGCAACTAAATATATGCAAATATGGGTGTTAATGTCACCGTAGCACATGAACACAGGACAGTTTGTATTTCCAGCAAACCAGCCTTACTTTGTCTGATGTTTCCCTAACAAGCACTTTGTTTACATGCACATGAAAGAAAGCCCCAGTGACCTTGCTGGCTCGGAGGATCTGGAACATGAGCGGCAGGCCGTGCGTGATGAGCTCCTCTGTGTACTCGTCCTCCTGGATGCAGCAGAAGTCTTTGAGCAGGCCCTGGATCAGCGGCCGGCGGTGCTGGATGAAGCAGGTACGCAGGGACTCGAGCCAAGTGTGCAGCGTCCAGGGAACGCCTGGGAATAACACCACACGGACAGTGAATACACACTTGCACACAGCAAAGCCAGTCGGATTCAGAGCAGCTTCAAGGGCGACAGAACCGACCATGTTTCCATCACTTCATGGTGTTTGCGTGAGTTGAAGGGCGATTGCATGGTGAGTGTTGGATTAGTCGGAGGCTCCGGCGGGAATACAAAAGCAGCACTTGAATATAATTAAAGAATGTCCAGTTAAAAAAATGGCTGTAATGTTCTGCAACAATATGGTGAGCACTGAATGACGTGTATGTGAAATTAACAGAAATAATGACATGACAGTGGAGGCTTTGTGTATCAACAGCTCTGCTGAAGTGATTAGCTGATTTATGGAGTAGGAAATTAACCGATTTTGATAAGCGATTAATCGTTGAAGTCATTCATTAAAAATTTGCTGATTCCAGCTTCTCAGATTTGAGTATTTGCTGCTTTTCTATGTTTCTTATAATCACACATTTGTTATTTTTGGGTTTTAGACTCTTGGTCAGACAAAGCAAGCAATTTAGAGATGTCACCTTGGGCCCTGGGAACTTTTTTTCACTATTTTCTGACCTTCTATAGCCTAAAATTGATTAGTTGAGATTGAAAGTTCATTCTTGTCCTTGCAAAACAGCAGTTGACAAAACAATCTCACCACAAGGTCTGTTTAGATGCTGCTCGGTGAGATTGATTATGGGTCAACTGCTGCTTCCAAGGTCTAGAGTGAACTGTCGACCTCTACTTTTAAGCCAACATGGACAAGAAGTTCTTAAAGGAATAGTTCAACATTTTGGGAAATACGCTTGCAGGAGATCACTCTCAAATCTGTCCGCTACAGCAGCCAGGAGACGCTTAGCTTAGCTTAGCACTAAGACTGGAAACAGGGGGAAACAGTTAAGCCTTGATCAAACTTCAGTGCCGACACGGACGGCTGCTGGCAAGAAGACGAGCTTCTTGGTTTGTTGTATTTGGCTGAATAACATGAAAATGTCAAATAAAGAAACTGCGTGTGACTGCTCAATGAGAATAGAACAAAGGATGGGAATACAGTGCACGAAACAAGCGTCCACTTTAGTTTTCCAGCACAGTCGCAGTCGGCACGCTTGTAGTACATTTTGTAGTGAATGTTGGGCTGCACGCGACATCCGCACAGGGGTGATAACCCCCTGTAAACAACACAACTTGTCATTTTGACACTTTTTTGTACGGAGGAAACAAACGAGACATAACATGTTGATTAGCGAGCTTTAGAGGTGCTGGTAGGCAGATTTTGTTACCTTTGGACAGAGCCAGGCTAGCTGTTTCCCCCTTTTTCCAGTCTTTATGCGAAGTAAGCTAACCAGCTGTAGCTTCATATTTATCATACAGACACGATCTTCTCATCTAACTCTTGTCAAGAAAGCGAGTATTTCTCAAAATGTCAAACTAAAATCTACTTCTATAAACATCTACAATTTCAAGACAACTAGGCAAACTCCACCATCCAGAACAGCTACTACACGGCTCCTTGTCAACTGAAATAAATCAGTCAATTAATCCTGATCACATCCTAATCAACATTAGGTCTTATGCCCAATGAACTGGACAATGTTGGGGTGAAAGCTGATGACTGCCATATCTACAGAATGAGCACTCCTGAGGACACTTTTTCATCATCGTGTTCACACCTTTGACCCAAGCTATTATCGCCTCGGATATAAAAAGTCCTACTTCTGCGACCGTGTCATGGTTGGATGAGTAGCGGTGATTGCTGAGAGCATGTACAGGAGAGCACAGGACGGGACAGGACAGGCACAGCATGAGCACATCTCCAGGACAGCTGGAGGCACCACAGAGCCAGGCATGTGTGCCAGTGAAGCATGTATTAGTAAATCTGACCTAAGCTGCGGATGTCTATGGTGATGTCCACATGGCCGTGCTCTGCGCTATGGTACATGGCCTCTCTCAGGGCCCTCAGTTTGGCCTTTCCTGTTCGCAGGGTCCCTCCGCCGTTGGCCTGCGGCGCCAACCTCTTCTCCGCGGGATCCGAACCCTCTGCCAGGATCTCCTCCAGGGACAGCACGTCCCCCTTTTCCTTCTCCGACTGGGCCAGGAGCTTCCGAAATACATTCCTATAGGAAAGGAGGTAGAAGATAAAACAGTGACAGATTGTTTTAAGGTCAGGGAAAGAGGTAAAAAAGGTAATCAAGCTGTGGGGAGGGGGTGAAAATACCCCCACCTCGCATGGCCTGGGGTCAAATGGCAGGAAGAGAAGTTGTAAAGTGGATGATAATAGTTCTAAATTTAGCATAAATGTACTGTGTTAACTCCACATTAAGCCCATCCAGCTCTTTAGCTCTGATGACACTCAAAATATTCCCATGTGCTTAATTAAGCACGATTGCGTACTCTGAACCTCTATCACTGGTCTGTAGAGTCAAAATATATGAAGCTGGAGCTGATTATCTCCTCTGAAAGGAAAAGAATGAGAAAATGTTGCAAAACAATGTGTTTTAGTCAGCAGATTCACTGTTTCTGCAGCAGTAACAGATGCCTTCCTTTGAGAAGAATGGACTACAACACCTAACGTATACAGTGTGATCGCAGCACGAGGATGCATCACTGCACCATCTGCTTTAGTGAGGAGGGCCTCGTTTAGGCCAACACAACATCACATCCTGTTTCTGAGATTGTTTGATCACTGATGACAAGTCAGTGGGAGGTTCGCTGTCGTCACTTTGAAGCCGTTTCTAAAATGTTGTTTGATCGCCGCTAACAGTCCCTTGGGGTTTGAGTGTGCATCAGTGAGTCAGCAGATTACCACAGTATTCTCTCTGATGGTGTCCATGGATCGACACTACATGGCCAAAAGTATGCAGACACTCAAACATTACATCTTGATGTGATTGTTGGACATCTCATTCCTTAATCTTTGGTCATTAATCTGCTGCTATAACAGCCTCCACTCTTCTTGGAAGGCTTTTCACCAGATTTTGGAGGCTGGCTGCAGAGATTTGCTCCCATTCAGCCACAAGAGCATTAGTGAGGTCCAACACTGATTCTGGGCTTTAGGGGCTGGCTCGTTTACAGTTCATCCCAATGGTGTTGGGTGGGGTTGAGGTCAGGGCTCTGTGCAGTCCAATCAAATTCCTCTACGCCAAATTCAGAAAAACCTTTTTTTAAGAACCTGGCTTTGTGCACATTGGGCATTGTCGTGTTGAAACAGGAAAGAGTCTTCCCCAAGCTGTTGCCACAAAGTTGGAAGCACTCTATTGTCTTAAATATCATTGCATACTTTACCTTTAAGAATTCCCTTAATAAAAACTGTGGTCCAGCTCAAACCATGAGCGCCAGAACAAAAGTACACACACGTAAGGGTTGTCCACATACGTTTGGCTATATATTGTACATGAGTTCCATATAGGAAATACAATTTTTGCTGTCTTACTGAGTATTAGATGAGAAGATTGATATCAGAAATAGCTCTGTGACATATTTAGCCTAGCTTAGAACAAAGACTGGAAGCAGATTGCTTCATCAGAAGTGACCAACTCTACAGCTGTCATATTTACACATTTATTTTGTGAAATGAACATGTAGAAAATGTGAAATGTTGGTTTAATGAACAGTTGGTTTACACATTGGAGCTATTTAATGACCAGCAACAGCTGAACCTAGTGGCTGCACAGAAGCTCTGTCCTCGCCATAAAGTTGCTGGTTTCATAAACCTCACTAACTCAGATTTAAGCTATCCTTGGCTAAACCTGTCTTGGGCCAAACTCCCTACGAACAGCACAGAACTCTTTGTAAGACTACAAGTATATTTTGCAAAAAAAAGCCTTCCTTTAATTACTTGTGTCTTAAGCAAAAAAAAAAGTTTAAAAGTGCATACAAAGGTGAGGTTTCTCGTGCGTCTCGTTCCAAATTCTTCTTTTATTCATGATAACGCTTCGACTACACAACGTTTCGACAACAAGTGGGCTTCCTTTGACATGAGGAATTCCCCTTGTGGTAGAAACGTTTTCATGTCTGTGCAGAATAAAAGAGAAATTCAAAACGAGGTCTTTTTGAACAGATAATTGTTACTCAGCATCTGCAAAGACAACTTTTACTCCCCACCATCTCACAACCAATCCTAATGCAGTTTGAACTAGCTCACGACACGCTGCAGCATGATCATCATACTATAATTGATTGTCTTAATAATGCTGCATTGTGTTGTTGGCTTGCCACTCCACTTCCTGACAGCTCTCACTGCCCTGAATGTTAATGGGCTTTATCTTACACAGCTGCAGGAAAATGATGTCAGACCGAAGTCATAAGTGCCGCTGAATAGACTGCAGAGCTTATCGTCGCCTGCTGTCCGACAGCGAAACCGAGATGTCTGCCCCTCATATACTGCAGGATTTTGTGAGAGGCAGATGGACCAGGGCAGAGTGTGTAAATGGATCAATACTGTGGTAAGGGATATATCTCTGGTTGGCTGGCACTTGTGTGTGTGTGTGTATGTGTGAATGCCTGTATTACCTGTGGCCATGTGCTGCTGCCAGGCTGTATGAGTTCATGTCTCCCAGCGGAGCCGAGGAGATGCCGTTTCGACACATGGTTCCAATCATGGGGTCGGCCCCTCTTTCCAAAAGCAAACTCACCAACTCAAAGTTGCCTGAACAGAGGGAACAGATGAATAAAAGGGTGAATAAGCTTAAATACAGCTTACATTTGATGTTGATCAGTGGTGGAATGTAACTGAGTACCTGAGTATTGTACTTAAGACCATTTTTGAGGCACTTGTACTTTATGTAAGTATTTACATTTAATGTTACTTTATACTTTCTACACTTCAGAGGGAAATATTGTATTTTTCACTCCACTACATTTATCTGACAGCTTTGGTTACTGATTACTTTGCAATTTGAGATGTTACCAGTGGTGTAATATAACAAAATACATTTACTCAAGGAGTGTACTTAAGTACAATCTTGACTTGACATACTTGAACTTTACTGGAGTATTTCCATTTTATGCTACTTGACATTTCTACTCGTTTCAGGGAAATATTATACTTTTTACTCCGCTACATTGATTTGACACTTATAGTTACTTTTTACATAAAAGATATGATATGCTTATATGACATGATGCAGTGCTACGGTAAAAATCTACCTAGTAATATACAAAGTATCTAAAATTGGCTGCACACTGACATTAAAATGCTCTTACATGTATTTGTTAGTGATAAAAATCCTATGATAAGTATAGAAGTAATTCTGAATGATGAGTACTTTTACTATTGATACTTTAAGTACATTTTGCTGATAATACTTCTGTATTTTACTTAAGTAACATTTTGAAAAAAGGACTTTTACTTGTAATGGAGTATTTTCACACTACGGTATTTCTACTTTTACTTAAGTAAAGGATCTGAGTACTTCTTCCACTGCTGGATGTTACATACAAAAAATATGAGCAGCTTATAAAACATGATGCATAGTTGTAGATGAGACAAACCAACAGTACATAAAGTTCAAATTAGCTGAAACTCCTCCAGCTGCAACAGTAAAATGCTGCTTATGATGACTTTATGTTGAATGAATTTCACAAGATAATTATTTTGTGCTGACCGAAATGCTCATGACTGAAACCAAGTCTTCCACTCAGATTAACATTTTTTACATTTTTCATTCTCATGTAAGTTTCCTTTAATGAAATGTACATAGGGTACAGGAAACAAGATGAAGGGAGAGTGAAATACTTCAAGGATAATGACAAAGGATATGTTTCAGTCCAGAAATGCATAAAGTAACTGGATACAGGTAGTAAATGGCTACCAGACCCTGGATAATTTCTTCTGAGTTATTAAAGTTTCATGTTCTATAATAAACTGAAACACTGGTTACACCTATTAATGGATCAGTAACAATATTCCAATAACAAAATATACATAACACTCATATGTTTGTTTTTTGCTGCAGGATGATTGAGAATTATCTTTCTTGGTACTTTTACTCAAGTAAAGGATCTGAGTACTTCTTCCACCATTGATGTTGGTGCTGAAACCGTCTACTTTCTGAGGTGAAGGGAGGCCAAATGGTTCTTTAAGTGGCCGTTAAAGTGCACAGCAACAAAGTATAAATCATCACATTCACTGAATTCCACATGGTGGCTTTAAACTGAATCGAGTGACTACAGCAGTGGGATCTGATCTGATGCAGTCTGCGTTAGAAGAACACAAGCTACCGTAGGTACCAGTTTAAAAGTGATTTAAACACTTCAATATCTGATACAGTCAAGATGCTGCTCATTTAAAATCAATCTGAATGTAACCTGAGTTTCTGGATACTCGCATTGCTCATTCCAGCTTTTATTTCCTTGTGAAGTTTATGTGACAGTAAAGTAAAACAGGCAGGAGTCGCAGAATGAGCCTGAACCTGCATAAAACTATTGTGTGCTTAGAAAGTCTCTCACTCATTGCTATTCATCAACAAAATTAGCTTTGGGATTGTGGTCTTTATTTCATGTAAATTATTTATTATTTAATGAGTGGGATGTTAATAGTGTTCATTATTTGTGGCTGTGTGTTTTAATCAGCTGTTACCATGACAACGTGGCTGCCTACACCCTCCTGAGGTCACTCGCTGTAACATGAAGATTCTACTACTATACTGTGTGTGAACCTGTTATGTTTGAATTCACTATGATTTATTACAAACTTTCATTATGATTAATTAAAAAGTAGCAGTGTAGTAAATAAGAAGGCAATCATTGGGCAAATATTTGATGTATTTAAAAGGAACAGTTCCAACATTTTGGGAAGTGCACTTGCCGAGAGTTAGTTGAGATGATTGACACCACTCCCATGTCTGTCAGAGCAATATGTGGCTGGAGCTAGCAGCCAGTTAGCTTAGCATAAAGACTGGAAATAGGTGAAAACAGCTAGCCTGGCTCTGTCCAAAGGTAACAAAATCAGCACCTCTAAAACTCACTAACGTTATGTCTTTTATGTTCAACCAGTACAACAATTTAAACTGATTAGGTTTTACAAGAGCTTATGTGTGGACCTACTTCTTGACTGGGTGCAGTGACTTCCTTGATGCCACTGGTTGCCTGGCAACCTCGTGATGATGACTTCTTTAGTTTTTGTACGTAAGTACTACAGTGTTTAAAGTGTTAATTAGTGAGCTTTAGAGCTGCTGGTAGGCGGATTTTGTTACCTTTGAACAAATCCACGCTAGCCGTTTCCATTTGTTTCCAGTCTTTATGCTAAGCTAAGCTGACTAGTTGCTGGCTGTAGCTTCATATTTAACAGAAAAACATGAGAGAGGTATCAATCTTCTCATCTAGCTCTGGACAAGAAAGCAAATAAGCTTCCCAAAATGATGAAAAATTTGGTTCTGCTTTGACAGATAATTCCAGTCTGTTTAAAGCCCATTTTGACTGAATACAAATACCTGCTGCAGGTGGTTTCATACGTGGCTGCACAGTACAGCAACATAATCATGAGAAGCAGCATTTCAAATTCACTGCATTCTTGACTCTCAGATAGTAATTGAAAGTGATAAATTAATTAGATGATTAAAGCGGAATGAGAATGCCTTCTGGTGAGCTTCAAATCAGGCATGTCATGACTAATCTCTTATACGCGGTAGCAAGAATAAGAATACTTCGGTCAAATATGCACGTCTGGAATCTGAAAGTAAGGAGGAATCCACATCTTTGCTGCTTGTATGCGATTACCTGCAGCAGCGGCCAGCTGAAGCGGGGTCTCTGTGTAGTTCTCCGCCCCATCCTGCAGGGCGCCCTCCACATTCGCTCTATTATCCAGCAGCAACTGTGGCGGGGACGGAGGGAGGTGGAGAGGGTGGAGGGAGGGAACAAACCAGGAGGGAGAGTAGAGGGGAAGAAAACAGGCGAGGGGGAGATGGTGTGTTACACTCAGGCTTGGCAAGAGGAAAAAGCCTCAACTGTTGGAAACCTAAACCACCTCATCTTGCTCTGGACACCAAACACACTCCTAGCTACACTTCCTCATTAGGTTCTGTCTGGGGGGCTTATTGTTGGTGTTGACTTGCCTGAGCTGAGAAAGGAAGAATCAAAATGGTGTCTTTCTAGCCCAAAAAAATCTGTGATTGCGGTGGTGCAGATTAATAATTGAAAAAATCCTGAGGGCGACGCTGTTCATCAGGCTTTCAGCCAGTGTCAGCTCATACAATAACTACTGCAATAGCATGTTTTATGTATTAAAAATGAACAGAACTGAACAAAACACTGGAATTTGGCATCCTTGGGGCTGCGTATCAGGCTGGCTGAGCTCTGCTCTGTTCAGTTTGCCTCTGGAAGTTTCTCCCTGCTGCTGTAGGTCCAATCCTTAGATTCAGTGATGGATTCAGGGGGCTGCGTGAGTCATCTACACATTTTAAGAGCATACAGTATTAAAAACAAACTTAATCTGGAGAGTTTGACTTGACCAAGTCCTCTCCACCTAACTGGGATAATTACTGCACAGATAGGATCAAGAAGGAGAAATAAAAACGACACATGGCATTATTATTATTACTATTATTATTATTATGATGCATCATAATAATAATCATCATCATTTTATCCTCATTTTGGTGCAAAGGTCAGGGCAAGGGCCACAGGTTAATGGTTACAGGTCATAAACGTCACTACCTGCACGACAGGGACGTGTCCGTGTAACACGGCGAAAGTGAGTGGCGTCCCCTGGCGCGTTTCAGGATAAACTGAGGGGTGCTTGTTTACTGTGCTTGGCACCTGGGAAGTCATAGGTGAAGTTCAGGGAGAGAGATATACAGCCATTAACATTCACAGCTCAGGGCGGGAGATAGGGGGGGGAGGGAGGAGCGAGAAGCAGTATGCAGGAGAAGTGTAAGCAAAGGAGGGCAGGATGGCAGAGGGAGATTTTCCTCTTGAGTTTCACAGAAAATCTTGAGCAGCTTGACTCCTACCTCTCATCTCAATCCTCGCTCTAAACGTGACACCAGGTAGAGTATATCTGCCTGAGCATGGCTCTCTGACCACACTTTGTACTATCTGCCTCCATCTTTAAATAGTGTTTCATTTCAAAGGGGAATGAAACCAGAGAGAAAACACAACATTGGCAAAGACTACAAACACTGTCAAGACGGGTGGTGCTGACTCATGAACAAAGCAGCATTAGCAGAGTAAAATTAAACAGCCATACAGCCCGATGCTGTTCTGTGATTTCTAAAGTGGCTTTATCACAGAGCAAATTATAGAAATTATTTCTAAATGTCGCCTGGAGGAGGCCTCTTTCAGACAGACGCTTAATGTAATGTCACATTTCATTTGAGCTCTGATGCTAAACAACAGTGGGACTGTTAGTGTTTTTGTGTTCACAGTGATGAATTATTAATCACTTTATAATATAAGGCAGTTTCAGCAGAAACGGAGGGCATCACTGACTGCAATATCTTAAAATATCACGACTCTAAAGCAGTATTTTAACAAAACGTGTGAAATAGTGGAGCGTTCAATCAGTGATATGTGACATCATCTGCTTTTACTTTACTTAAAGGTTCAGTTCACCCAAATTAACATCTAAAAGACATTTTTTCCAACTTGCCCTGTGGCGTATTTAGCCGTTTAGATAGTTTTGGTGTTATATGTTGAGGTTTTGAGATTTCTGTCGCCACCTCAATCTAGTGGAGGTGATTGGAAATTCATTTTTGGTGCTGGGTCATAACCCACAGATCTTGCTCTGGACAGTTTTACCAGAACCATTCATTCCCAAAGAAACAGCACCCATAAAACCTGTTGACAGTAAAGTCTGGGGATTATCTAGGTCAGTGGTTTCCAACCGATTTGGCTTGTGACCCTTTAAAATGCAGAAATGTCTCCTCATGACTCCTCATCACAAGTTATGGCTAAAACCGGCTTTAAATCCAGCCAAGAGTGTTAAGGGGTTAAAGTGTAGCTGACGTGAACCTCCTCAAAAATACAGCTGCACAGCCGCAGTTGACGGAGGTACCACTTTAAGACCAGAAGAACTGTGATTGGTCAGTTTGGGCTGCTTGTGTTTTCTGTTTCTGGTGGAGAGTGAAGACAACGTGAAGGATGTTGAGAAAAGACTCAGGAATCTCCTCCTTCTCAGCAACCAACATCTAGCTAAATCACCACTCTCTGCCACAATAAACGAAGGAACGTAAAAATGGTAATTGCATGGAAGAAATCTACTATTCAGCAGTGAGGTGAACTAGAAGTCATCTGGATGTAAAACTTCAGTTAAATAAGTACGTGCGTAGCCCACTGTCACTCTATATCACAAAGTAAATGAAAGAATATAAACAAAATTATTGATAATGTACTACACAACTGAAGTGCCGATGTTAAATTTAAATCAAAACCTACAGCGCATGTACGACGGCTGTTAACCCTTTGCTTTAAGTATAAATCTAGTAGACCAGAGTTTTGAGGAGTTCAGTCAAGGCTGTTTATTTTGAAATATTTTTAGGGGCCTGAAGAGGTAAAAGTAACTTTTATTTCACAAGACAAAAAAGCAACAAANNTAATCATCTTGTCTGAAGCTTCAGGTTTATATTGAGACCCGGGACAACTGATCCAGTTGACCAGGACATTGTTTTTGGAAAGAGCGGTTGTTTTGAGGAGAACCAACAAATTTGCATTTACCTCCATTGTCTTGGTTTGATAGCTGAAATCGAAGTATCTAGACTCTGTTATAAATTCATGAGAAAATGTGTTCCTTGTAATTTGGGTGAACTGATCCTTTAATCATTCATCAATCAGATTGAACTCCTAGATGATTGATACAGGCAGCGCTTTGCTTTAGAGTCAACACACCTGCACTAAATACAGGCACTAAACCAATGGAGCGATCACAACAGTCAACAATGAGGTCACTGTGGTGGAGGAGAGTCCATGAAGCATTTCTATTCTTGAATATTCTCAGTTGAAACAGCTACACACACATACACACACAGGACACACTGCAGAGACAAAAATCAGGATTTATAACAACAAGGCTTCACTGCTACTTTAAATGCTCTTTGTTCAACTCAATAAATAAGTGCAATGAAGTTCATGCTTCATGCACAGTCTGTGGTAGCAAGTTACACTAAGTGCACACACTTGTACAACAGTAATGCATTATTGATGTGGTAGAAAGCAAACTGCGGCTGAACGTCTACAGTGTAAAATGTGATGAAGTCACTAGCTGCACCGAGGGACTATCAGAGCAATATTATTCTATGTCAGCGTAGAGACAAACTATCATTGTTACTGTGCAAATGATCCTCGTTTATTGCTTATCAGTGCACTTCATGTAATAAGCTGCCAGGAGAACAGAGAGCATGCCGACAGCAGGTGAGACAATGAAGACAGAGAGGGGGGGGAAAGAGCAACACAAAGTGGGTTCATCGTTTTCACTGATACACACACACACAACAAATGTAAAATGAACATCTTGGACAAAAACAAAAATGTGGAATCAGTGTGACGTCGCCGCTGAAGGTGTGTCTCGTGAACACTGACCTCGCTGTTGATGTCGGCTCCGGCGTCGAGCAGCATCTGGACCATGGCCTCGTCACCGCGGACGCAGGCGTACATGAGAGGGGTCATTCCCTGCGGGAGGGAGAAGGGAGGAGGGTTACAGGGTTTAGGCTGGATTATTCATTTCTACAATGTCATTTGAACTGTATTTCCGTCAGGGGTTTTCAGCTGAAATGCAAACTTAATCTGCTTCTTATTTAAAAGATGGGGCAAAAAAAACCCTTTATTCAGCAGTTGTTTGGATATTTTAACAGTACAGTAGTGCCATGGTCTCACTTCTAAACCAAAGTTGCTAATGCCCATACTTGTACTTTGACTACGTGTTACCATTTTAAGCGACTTTTATTACATTTCAGAGGCAAATATTGTACTGTTTACTCCACTAGATTTATTTGAAAGCTACAGCAACAGCTCAACCAGCTGCAAATAAAAATGCTACTTACAGGTTAATACATAAATAATAATAATCCAAATAATCATATGTGTAAGTACTTTTACTTTTGATACTTAAAGTAATTTTTTCTGTTAATACTTAAGTGAAATTTTGAATGCTGGACTTTTACTTGTATTGCAGTGTTTTTAAATTGTAGTATTGCTATTTTTACTGAAGTTAAGGGTCTGACTGCTTCTCTTTTTGAAGTTATGAGTGGCAACAGCGTCTGCCACAGAAGATCTAAGCAGAAATGTGATTGGATCATTTATGGCAGATCCGGGGTCAGTTTCCCATAATGAATTACTCTCATTATAATACACAATGAATAATCAGGCTGGATCCCAATCAGCTCCGTATCATTTCAGTATTATGGAAAAAAACTAAAACTATGCCACGTTGAAATTATCGTACATTTAGAGTTCTTTACAATTCCTGATTGCGCGTCATACAAAGGGATAAATTAACCAACACCAGGCAACACTGGCAGATATAGAAAATAGAATGGATGGACTGTCCAGACATCACCAAAACATGGTGTTATATATACACAGGGGTGACAAATTAAAGGAAAAACCAACATAAGGTGTCTTAGTAAGGTGTCGGGCCACCACATGCTGCCAAAAGAGCTTCATTGCGGCTTGGCATTGATTCTACAAGTCTCTGAACTCTACTGGAGGGATGAACACCATTCCTCCAAAAGATATTCCCTCATTTGGTGTTTTGATGATGGTGGTGGAGAGCGCTGTCTAACATGTTGGTCCAGAATCTCCCAATTGGGTTGAGATCTGGTAACTGTGAAGGCCATAACATATGATTCACATAATTTTCTTACTCATCAAACCACTCAGCAACCCTGCATCTGCATTCGTTATGTTTCTCCACTCGTTTATTCAGGTTTTTCCTTTAATTTGTAACCCGTCTGTATATGTTTTGTTACACTTTTAGGCAAGACTTCAAAACTAATTTCCAAAGATGTTTTCTCAGTGAGCTCCTTGTATGTTCATTAACAAATTACTTGATTGAAGCGCCGTCCTGTTTCTAATTTGCTGTCGATCTGTTTTGGAGACTACAGCACCTACATAAGTGTACTTGAGCATGTTGATTCATTATCACGACTAACAAACACCCATGAAATTGTGTTTGACATCAGAGTCTTTGGTCATTTCTCCTAACTATACCATGAATAATCAGCAAAGCCCTTAAGAGACCATTAGCAGTTCTATAAGGAGCTCGGCAACAGCTGTGCTCGTTAGTTCTATAGGAAACCTACACAAAATCATTTAGTCTCCAAGTCTCTCTTTACGTAATGTTCTTTAAATCACCATTTCTGTCATAAGGAACCTCTGAAGTGACATATGTGGTTACTAATCAGCCCCATGACTAAAGAAAGCACTAAAATATACTCAGTATTCATACTTACCATACAACTCAGAGCCCATTTCCTCCTCATCAATCAGAGACATTTCCAGCAGTTGCTTGCAGGTTCTAATTTTCCAGACTTAATCATAACTGCCTCAAAATAACTGTGTCTTTCCAACAAGAGCGACAGCATAGGTGGGCCGTGAAACTCCGAACGCAACATCTTATATCTCCGCATGCCACCATATGCAAGGAGCACTCTCTTGAGCCTGACACGCCCACACACATTATGCTCCGAGCTGCAGGGTGAAGCTGCATCTAAGTGTTATTTCAAAAGTGGCGTGTAAGAGAAAAATAGCAAAAGAACTTTACTGTAAACCGGGTGGCGAGTTTTTCCCATTTATCAGACAACTAAAAACAAAAAAATTGATTTTAGTGTGTTTCAGACGAGCGTCCATAAAACAGACTTCAATCATATGTCTGATCTGGGCCATTATGTTCAACAGAGGCCTTTTACGACTCATTCATAACACACCAACGCACTTTATGTTGAAGGCCAATATCCCTTTGTGGTGATTCGTTCTTAAATATTTCCTTGACACCGATCTACTTAATCAGCAGCTGAAGAGCAATAGACGGTGGACCCTGATGATCATCGTGATGAGTTCAAATGCCTCTCAGCCGTGATGACAGGCCGCAGCTTTTGCTTTATCGCCCCTGTAACGCTGTCTGGTCTCTTGCACCATTTAGCTGGTTTTACAAGTGAATAAAAGCCTGTATGTCACCACGGCTTGTTATTTATGGGAGGAGTGAGGAGGAAAAGGGTCAGTCAGTACAATTTGTTACACTCATAAGGACCTGTAAACACTGAAAACTAATTCAGGTCTGTTCCAGTCAAATAATCTGATTGAATGTGGCATGAATCAACCTGCCAGGAACTGTGGATGTCATGGGAACCTGTATGTTTTCTAAAATACAGGTTTGTGTGAAAGAGAAAAAAAGGGGCTTTGTACAAACATAAATCCTACATATCTTGCGGTTTTTTTTGAGTATCTGAGTGGAAACCTGCCAAGAGTTTCTTAATCGAACTTAACCAGCCACAGCTTTCTGACCACCACCAAATCAGATTGCACTATTAGCTTCCACTTAGCAGCGCAGGGAATAACCAATATTTCAATTGACTGGGGAAGGTAGAAAATCCCAGATGACATTAACGCTTCGATGCAGTAAGGCTGAGATATCGACCCGATGGTCAAACCAAACCCATCAAAGCTCAGTCCAGGAAAAGTGTTGCAGTATCAGGTAACACAAAGCTAACAAAAATCAGTCTCTGTTTATTTCACAAACATATATGTATTCATATCTGTATTTGGAATTATACTGCAAGTTGTTAGAAATTGTCAAGACTGCTTCATTTTCTGTGTTCAGTTGTTTTCTACTGACAATTACACTCCTAATGTATGTACATGTATTAGTTTAGCTGCCCAAAAAGTATACAAAATAACATTTATAACATAATATTTATCCATGTACCTAAATTAAACACAAAAAAAAATAAAAGATTTGTATTGGAACCCCATTTTGGAATGATTTTTAAAAAAAGGAGTTTGGAGGAAAGGTCCAGATTAAAGTTGGTTTGAAGTGTGAAAAAATGAGAGTTATTTACAAAAATCTGAAAAGTTCTCTGCATTTTTGAGACGGTCCCTAACTTCAGTTTGTTAAGTTGCGCCTGGTGCCAGGCTTCAATGTCGGATCATGAGGTAAAAATGAAAACTATTTGTTTACATCATGGAAAGTCATGCCGCTTTGATATATGCGCTTCCTGTTTGCACTGTACAGACAACAAACATCTGGATTACTTTTGATTCTTAAGAAAGAAAGTCTTCGGTATCAAATGATGATTATGAACTAGAGTTGGAACAGTTAATGAATTAATCGATCAGTCAACTTCCAGAAAAATAACCAGCAACTATCTTAATATTCGATTCATCGTTAGTGATTTTTCATGCAAAATTGCCAAACGATGCTCAACTCCAACTTCTTAGTTGTGAGAATTTGCTGCTTTTATTGTCTTATGTGACAATAAACTGACCATCTTTGGGTTTTGGGGTGTTGGTTGGACAAAACAAGCAATCTGATGACATCCTCTTGGGTATCCACAGATTAATTGATAGCGAAAATAATCGTTAGTTGCAGCCCTATTATGAGCCAAGGTCTGAAGTTATAAGGAGTTCCTTTTTTATGATCTTTAAATGGATTTATGGATGTTCATCCTTGATGGACATCGGAGATCCTGATACTACTGGAAAGTGTATGATGAGTGTGTTTCAGTTTGACTGTTCATATTTGTATAATCTATTTGTATTCCTGTAAACCTCCTTATACACAGACACAAAGAGACCAACATTTTCTTGTAAATAATGTGAATTTTGAGAAGTTGTATCGTGGCATAAGAATTTAGCACATTGTGTGACTCATAGGGAGCAGCCTGTGCCCAGCATGCGTGTGAGCTGGGATGGATTTGCCAGGTAATACTTGTTAGAAATTCACAATTCACTGTGTTCAACTCTCCACTATTCCTGTGTGGGTGCGTGATGTTAATGCTGCATATACATGTAGGAGTGTGTGTTAAGTGCCGGACCTGTTCGCTCATGCTGTTGATGCCATCAGGCCCCAGCAGGTTCACGGCCTGCTTGACCAGGTCCGTCCGTCCGCAGTTGAGCATCCTGAAGCCCAGATCCTGCAGGAACTTGGCCTCTGTGGAGGCTGCGTCCAGCTTTCTGGTGGCACAGAAACAATCCTCCGCTCTGCAGATGGAAACAGCAGATCCATTACGGTGATTAAGTGGGAGCTTATCTCAGAAATGGATTTTGAGATCTGTGGATATACATCTCCACTGCACGTGGAAGGAAACAGAAAATGACTGACTGAGTTGCTTTTCACAAGCTAAACTCTTGGTGTTATAAAATCAAACTAGAAGTTTATTTCAAGTATTGAGCAGTTTGCATGGAAAGTCAATTCACTAATGTTTGCAGGTGTCAACATATCATTTTTCGTTGCTTGCTTCTGCTTCTCTACTTTCTTCATTTCCTAAAGTAGCTTTTCTCCAGGTAAGGCTTTTGCTATGACTCATTATTACTCATTCATGTCTCCCGTAAAGCCTCTTAATCTGAGCTGCGAGGAGCTGTCGCAGCTGACGCTTCCAACGGGGTCACAGAGGAACTTTTTCATGATGTTTGTCCAATGCTATGGGACAATTATATCTGACATATGTAAGGAGATGTTAATTGGCAATTCACACCTCTCAGTGTTTCATTCATTATTTCTCTGCAAGTATTTGAAGTGTGATAAGACTCTTAACCCACTGACACCGACACAAAATTACAGGCTGAGCTGCCGCGTGACAAATACTGTGCACAGCTACGTGACTGCTGAGGTGTGTTTGAGAGTGAGAGAGGAGAAGTGAGGCAGAAACATACAGAGAGAAGATTTATCCCCAAGTCACAAAGCCACACTTCATTTCATACATTTCAGTCTAGACCAAGGTGGTGGACTCACCAACCGACCTACAACGCCATCCCTAAATGCTGCTAGTGTGGCTAAAACATAATCTAGGTTCACCAACTCATTGGCCTACTGCTGACCAATCTCTTTCTAATTTGAAAACTCTGAAGGGTCAGGCTAAACGATAACATTATATGCATCCTCATTTCCTGACACTTTCAATACATACACTGTCAAACACTGATTAAGCTCCTGACTAACTGTTATTAGTCACACTTGTGTTTGACATGTCAGACTGTCATTAATATGTCCTGCTATCGTACAGTCAGTGCCAGGAAGTGGCAATTTACTGGTGATACATGACTACATCAAAGATCCACACCAACCACAAGCGAGAAAAAAAGAACATTTATAAAGCCCTTTTTTGTGCTGAACTGACTTTTGGCTAGGGCTAGATTTACAGTCAACACTTGACTTTTTTGGGGGAGAATTTATTGAAGATTTGAACAGATGTGTACATAGCTGACCTTTTGTTTGGCCTGAGAGATTTCTGAGTTGAGCTACTGGGCTTATGGGTAAAAGATGGTAAAAGAAGGACTCACTCCTGCTGGCTGATACGCTCATATCCTGCATTAAAAGGGTGTCATAAAGGGGTGAAAACCAAATTACTTCCTGTACTTCACTCACTGAGGTTTGACTAAACCCGTGAGATTATTTCTGCCTCGAGAGCAGCTTGCTTGTTGCAGTAAAACTTTGTTATAACCATCATATCCTTACTTTATTTGTCGTGGTTCACAGTCCACACCGGGGAGCAGCAGCCTGGCGGCCTGCCTCACATCATCGCTGTCCACAGAGAAGCTTCGCCGATGTTCGGTGTGGGCGACCGCCACCCGGATCCACTCCATCAGCGGAGGCAGTACCAGGAACGGCCTGCAGGGGATGTGCAAATCAAATGAGATTATTTAAAACTTTAAAATGGGTTTTGCCACAAGCAAATAATAGGATGTAGGAGTATAAAGAGATTTGAAAAAATGAAGAGAATGATAAGTAACTTAAGGGCCCTGAAAACTTTATTTCGGTTTCTTAACTATGACTGATGGGACCCACATGAGACATTATTTTCTACCAAACTTAGGACAGTTTTGGTTATTTCACATGACAGATTTCAGTTTCTTTTTTTCTCTGTGCTCTTCTCGCTGGTTTGAAGTGGATGGGGCTCCGTTGGGAAAAAGGGTGACATGCTACCGTGCACCAGTCAGGATTTAGCGACATTTAAATCAGAATCTCTTGACAGTTGGTGGGTTGCTTGGTCTCCGTCAAACTCCGTCAAACCACACCCACACAGTCCTGATGAAGAAGATTAGCTGAGTGTTAAACTCTTTTTAACTAATACCATAAGATGTTTTTTTTACTTTGATTGTCGCCGTTAATTTAATTTTGTGGAGAAATACTTATGATTTGAAGCCAAGCGTTCAGGGGCTTTAACTTACTAAACTTACGCAAGAGCATGTATGCTGCTGTCCAAACAGTGGATGTTACAGGCCATATCAATGTGTAGTATCATGATTAATGTGACCTTTGTATGTCAAAATGAATTTTTCAAACAGATAATATCACCTAATCCTTTAAAACACATTGCTGGGATTCATAACGCTCTGTGTGCTCTATTCGCTTTTCAAATAAAATCCCCTAATAAAGACTCTGGTCCAACACTGATAGGCACAAACTTTCTAATTAAAGATGCCCTTTTAGATAACTGAAAAGGCAGTTACACCAAATCAATATTCATAATTTATAACTCAAATAGTCCAGAACAGAAAGAGATCTAGATGCTACAACCTCCCTAAATGCTGTTATTACCTTCTTTAATCAAAATCAGTAATGGGTCTTGCCTGGCTGACATGTTCATATTTCATCATTTATTTTCCAAGACTAGTGTATGTGTGGATGTTCTCCAATCACATAACCTGTAAATCACCTAATCTCTCACATACACACTCTTATGTTGTTCTGTCTGCTATTTATCTTTTCCCCCACAGTGCACAAAATTCAGGTCAGTCATTAATCAGACGTTTAACCCCTTTACATCAGTTCACGAGCAGAATGAGCTGTTGTACTTTACAATAAAGGTATTTTCTCATTTTGTCAGGGTCCTATGTTCCCCAAATTTATATGGCACATAATGGGAACATGACAAAGGGTCCTGTGTTCCCAAAATTATAACCATTGGTTTTGGCGTGTTTATATATAGCTGCTTTGAAGCCTTGCTCCAAAAAAAACCCCAAAAAAACCCAAACTGGATGATATTTATGAAATATTTTAACTTGAAACGGGAATGTGTGTTAACAGAATACTGAACTGGGGAACACAGGACCCTGGGAACAAAGTACCTTGGGAACAAAGTACCTTGGGAACATAGGACCCTGGGAACATAGGACCTTGGGAACATAGGACCCTGGGAACATAGGACCGTGGAAACATAAGGCCGTGGGAACATAAGGCCGTGGGAACATAAGGCCGTGGGAACTTAGGTCCCAAGGTCCTAAGTTCCCAGGTTCCTTAGTACGCTTCAAGTTGAAAATGCCATCTCAGACTGACTTCCTAATGTCCCAAGCTGACACATTTTAAAACAAGAACTCTGTAAGGGGGTCTTAAATAGGTACTTGTTGGTAACATTGGCTGGGGTTGCTGGAGCGTAAACTTCCCTAAATCCAATAAAGAGCAGGACGGAGCACCAGGACGGAGCTGCTATCATTACCCTAAACTGTGATAGTATAGAACCAAGGACTGGCTTCCATACAGTGATGAAATACTGTGAATGTTGAGAAATCCAAAGTTTGACTGCCAAGTAGTTGATGATTGGATGATTGCTGTTTGAGGAAGAGGTTTAGCTAATGGTCAATTAGTGAGATCAGGTAATCACCAGCTGAAATTTAGCATGTTCTACCATGAACATTTAGATTATGTTCATGGTAAAAATACAGTCACATTGAGCTAGTCAAAATCAACACTAGAACATATTACGCTTGACAAGCTTTCATGTTTTTATAAGAGATGTTCTTTTTGAGGAAACACTGAAGGTTTCCAGAGTAACTGCCAAAACTCTGGGGAACATGTCAGGTATTCATAAGTGCATTTCTGAGAAATCTTTGAAAGCGAAGCTTCTTTAGCAAAGTGTCGCTCCGGATATCCATTCAGTCACATTAACTTACAATAACACCACAATGTGGACACTCAACCCAGAGAAAGAAACCTAGCAAACCTAGATATAAAATGGTAATAAGGCTCTTATCCTATTCAGCTGTCACTTAACGAGTGTAATACCCATCAGAAGAATTATTTCTTTATGTCGAAGAGCGCTTACTATTTCACTAAAGCTAATGCATACGTCTTTTAGCCTTTTGTGCATGAAAATAGGACTGAACAAAGATATTCATTCACTCCTTGACAAGCGGTGTTGTACAGTAATTTAAAATACATCTTATAAGCTGTTTTAAAGTAATTTCAAAACATCTAACAAAAAGTGGTCAAGTATGATTGTACGTTAAAATCCCCCTAAATCACATCCTGGAGTTGGTCATTGTGCTTCATAATGTTAATAAAACACCACATAAATATATTTGGAATGCTGTATTTCGTTTATATTTTATCAAAGTTACATACTTTATCTTTTTCTATGGTTTAATTTAGAAATAAATCCTTTACTTTTGCCCCTTACCTTCTTGAATGTTAGCTTTAGCATCACTGTCACTGAGCAACACAAGGAGTATGAGGCGTGAGGATATTAATTTCGAAGATCAATATAAAGCTGTGAAGTGATCACAGGAGTGTGTGTTTTTGTTTTAATAAATGTGTTAGCTTTAATCTGAAAAATAAAGATTACAGCTGGGATATTAACAGATGTTTCACAGCAGCTTCAGAAACACCAATCAAACCTATCTAGAACGGTCGAATTAGTTTAGAATATATTATTTTAGAATAAAATATATCATTAGTAAATATTCTATTACCAACATTGAACAAAAAATTTTGAGATAAGTGACAATGCCAGCCTTTTAGCTGGCTTTTTAGTGGATGCACGATCCCCTTTTATATTTTTTGGATGACACTTCTGGTGTGACCAGGCCTTTAGTTTGTTTTACGGGGTCATTCCTATGTTCCCAGGGTCCTATGTTCCCAAGGTCCTATGTTTCCAGGGTTAGGGTTAGGGGTTAGGTAGTTAAAGCTATCTCGATGCCTCCCTCTGCCTCGTCCGTCGACTGGGCAGTTGAACTGGGGAGCCAAAGGCAATGCACTGGCCAATGCATCTTATCCGCAGCTCTCCATTCCCATATTACGTATTAAGGACTACAAATATACTGAATTGTTTTTGTGTCTTACAGTACAATTCCCCAAATAAAGGACTTTGAACTTCTGACTTCAAGGTTCTCCTTCCTAGAGGTTAAGGCCAGGATCAAGGTCAGGATCAGGTTTGGTCAAGAGTAAGGGTTAGGGGGGAGGTTGGGGTTATGGTTAAGTTATTAGACCCAAACACAATACAGTAGGTGGGTTAATGTGTGTTAACAGAATATTGAACTGGGCAACATAGGACCTTGGGAACTTAGGACCTTGGGAACATAGGACCCTGGGAACATAGATATGCTCCCTGTTTTCTCCTTAGCTGTAACTCATAGTCATATGCTAGCAGTTAAGGCCATCTCAGCTAACTAAGTCTCTGATTTAGCTACTGTATATTTTTAAAAGTGAATATAATAATCAAACATTTATTACCACATCTGGTAGATTAACTGTCTCATGAGCTGTATTCTTGTTTCATTTGGCCACAGTTCACTATAAAAGCCATTCACAAAACAGAGATGACAAAGTTAATTGTTCTCCTAAACTAGATAAAGTTCATAGGTCTAAATTACTTCTACGAGTCCATCTGCTGGCTGTGTGGCTTCAATAAATCCTACTCATTCATAATAATTATCCTCTCAGGCTCCTAAAAATGGTCCTTTTGTCTACTCTACATTAGTGAACTAATGACAAACAGAGCAGCATTGGTATATAGCTTATATGGGCTCTTTGCCGTGCCTGGTCCTTAAAGCAGGTCATTGGTAGATAGGACACACTTGAAAAATTCCTTTCACAAGGTTCTCATTAAGCAGATATTAAGCTTGGGGTTTTTTTTCCCATTTTTTTTTACTTAGCCATCATGACTATGCTCTTTTTATGAACTCTATTCAGGATACTTTTAACAACAAATGTACTTACTCTACAAGAAACATTAATTATGGTAGAGTTAGGAATAATTCTGACTTACCAGATCTCAGTTTGGATGATAATAAAACATCATATTTTCCTTTAAGGCTTTTAAAACCATAAAGCAGCTCCAGATGCACATTAGAAAAGCTTAAAACACTAAATTAAATGGGCTAATTCTATGTTATAGTCAGTTAAATCATATTATAAATCCATCAGTAAAGGTCTCTGTAGAGCTTTTCTCCTTCATGACCCTCTGGCAACCATAACTTCTCAAAAAATGATTTCAAACAGAACCACATACCCAACTGAGAGAAACCATTTGGGACTGTTATGTTTACCCTGTATGCAGCTGCCTAGTCCGTCTGTAAATTTGCTGTAAGCACATGTTTAATCAAGGCAGCAGCTTTTAGATATTGACACACTGTGTTTGACTAGTCTACATTTTGTGTGCATCAGTTTCTCATTTCACCACCAAAGCTATCCTTGTCTTTACACCTACAGTCTGCCAGGAATTTGAACTCTGGCAAGAGTTTTTAAAAAAGCAAGGTCTTCACTGCTGTTTAGCAGTTGGCTGACTAATGTGACAATTCAGACCTCCTCCCTTTTCTCTGAAAACTGATGTCTGCTTCCCGAAAGACATATATACCGTTCTGGGTTTGAGAGAGAGGGAGGCCCAGTCTGGAATGAAAACACTGTGGGTAATGTTATCCATCGATACAGACAGCAGGCCTGCAGCAACCAACACCCAAAGCTGCCAGTGTAAAAATTCCTCCTTAGGAGTAAATGTCTGGACCAAAATACTAAATATGTCATGAACCATAATTTGCTGCAGCTCTGTTATTTTAAATCCCTCTAGATTCTTTATCTTTCATATAAACTTCAAAAATTGGAATGATAAACCAATTTTCCTCTTTCGAAGCTAACATCAGGTAGATATTTAAAGCTCAGGTGTTAACGTCATTTCAGTAATTTACTTCCCTTCAATGATTTTTCACCTTACAAATGCTTATCTGAAGCTTCACAAAACAACCCTAAAAGATTATTTTATCTCATTTAATCGTATTCTGGCTCCCACTCATCTCGCTGTGTTATTCAGGCCCTTTCTACTTGTCTTCAACCTTTCAGCAGAATGCTAAATAGAGAATTTTCTCTCAGGGGACCCGAGAGCCTGCTGACATGTCACTCCGCCTGACATTCCTTGCGCTCCCCAGGGTCGTCAGGATAGAGTTTTATCTCCTCAGAGTGGAGGAAAGATGTTGGAATATCTGTCCATCCGTCCATCCAAGTGAAGTCCCCCTGGTTCCCATCAATCTGCTCAATGCCTAGGGAAGTGTCAGCGCTGACCAGCCCACGCAGCATCTTACAGGATCGCTTGTGGGGCGAAAAACTTGTGCAGGAAAGTAGGAATGTCTGTACTAACCTTTACAACAGTTGAAATTATTCTAGCTCTGGTATGCCACTAACTGACAGAGGCAATATGGTTGAAAGAATATATGTGTCTACCTATCAAGATGGAGAGCTTTTGGAGTTGGTGCCCACTAAATGTAGTGCTTTTACAGTGTGTACAGCGTGCCAGAAATGTGGGTTGATGGACGTTTTGTGATATAAATCATCTTACCACTTGATTTAAAGCTCGATGAGTGGAGGCAAAGGACCACGTATCATAGTGTACAAGTTAGCTAATTGACAAAATTGAATGGCGAAGAAGGAATTCTTGTCAAAATGGCTCTTTGTTTGGCTCTTCAAGACACTGAATTAAATTCTGAGACTATCTGAATTTCAAGAGCTAATGCATCGTAAGTGTCTGCTGAGGCCTTTTTGAAATGCTACTTTCTATTGCCTAAATCGATCCTTTCCAGGCTTTGGTGTACCCAATGCACTGTGCGTGGGTAAGTTGTTCAAGAGTTCAGGTGATCCTTAACAACTGGTGGAGTACAGAAATATCACATGACCGTGTCATATTTACCAGGTATTTGTGTTTAGGTGGTCACAGTTACTGGAGAACCAGGTAAATCGCTTGAACTAAGCCAATAAAAAAGCCACTTTAGTGTCAATAATGGTAGCCAGCCACATAAATGCCAGTATTTGTTGTTGGTAGTAACCTGGATATATTGACATATTTGCCAAGTGCTGAAGTGAAATATCACCACTTGTACTCTAAAGTTGGGTATCATAGAACTTGTCTATTTGCACCTTGTTGGCTGTTCGAAGGTAACTTTCTGATGATAAACTTGAACATTATTGACTTGACTTTGAGTTAACATAAAGCGCCTAAACGCATCAGTAGGGCAGGACCCTCCATTCAGGGGTTGTGTCCTTTGGATGATCCAACTACTGGGTTGGGACACAGCCTACTGAGGTTTAACTCAACCAATGAGACTATTTCTGAGCAGCTGTGTGAGAAATATCTGCAATAAACTGGTTCAAACTGGTAAAATTTGATTCTGTCTCCACACTGGGTTGGTTTGTTTGAGTCCAAAACCTAACCCTTCGATCGCCCCCCCTTACCTTAACCCTACTAGTCTGCTTTCACATTATAGTTTCCGATCTTTACTACATAAGTAATGCCTTCCTCATAGTGCAGCTGTTTACCCCCATTGCTGAGAAATAATGTCCTGCCCATTTTTACGTACAAGGGAAAACTGAGAGTAATTATGTGGCGAGACATGCAGGTGGGTGGAGACACTTAAGCATGACTGAAGGGAACAAAATAATCCGTATGGACCACAGAGATGTAAAAAGAAGCGCTGGTTTGCTTCTTTAACAGGACAAAATGTATTGTGTATTATCTCTCCTGTTTTTTTGCTAACAGTTCAAGACTCCCACCAATGATGCTATATATGCAAATATGAATTTTCTTCCAGTAACAGTATGGATGACAATGACACAAAAACTTTACCATAGTTCAACTGTAACCGATCAGAGACTACCTCATTTAGGTGGACTTGGATACGGTTTCTTGGCCCACAGAAATAGAGTTCATAATACCAAATTTGTAGGCAAACTGTTCCTGAATTTTGGACTAAACCACCAGTGTGAAAGCATCATTTCTAGGGTTACTGTTGGACTCACCTCTCAGTCTGTAAGGTGACTTTGGAGGGCTCAACGTTGGGGTTCTCCCATTCCATCTGTGGGCAGTGCATGAAATAACACAGGGTATAGAGGGCCTCAGGCTCCCAGTGCACTGTGGTGTTGGTCTTCTGGTGGACTGGAGTCCCATTGCTGGGGTTCTTGATGCTCAGTGGCTGGAGGTGGTGCATGGCCCGGGACACCAAATCACCTGGAAGATATTTTTATACATGAGTGCATGGATTTTACCAACATAATGTGATAAAGATACAGGGAGCATGAACATAAAAAAATGACACAAATAGAAATTCATTAAACATAAAATAATAACATTGTGTAGTACACTGAGGAAAGATCTAGTCATTATAACAAAGTCCTACGCATTACTCTCTGAGCACAACTTCATTTTCTGCACCATGCCTTTGACATGTGAGTACTCGCAGCACTTCTGTGATGAAGACGCACTCCCTCATTCGCACACCCTCTGATTCACTGTAGGTTTAGTCATACACATATGCCCACACATTCCTTGCTGAGTGGGAAATTGCTGCCTTGAAATGAAATCTTACGCACATCGTGCCTCTCTTAGTAAAGCAGGGCTCTTATCCTGTCCTCATTTTATCTTTAGCTCTTGTTTCTCTCTTTTTTTTTCTTCCAGCTTTCTTACGTGACCATCGAGAGAGTCACAGGTTAATTACAATATCTGTGTCAGTGTGCAAAATGTCAAATGAATCTGGAATACATTTTGTGATTGTAGGCTGCATGCATTAATTTTGTAGTTCTGTTAAAGGATAATTCAGATTTTTTTAGCATATGGGTCTTATGATCGTATCTTATACCCTCGTTTCTATCACGAGTAACCAAACATTAGCAGTCAGAAGATAAGACTGGCTTTAAACAAACCAACAGTGTTGTGGTACAGTCAAAGTTAGTAATGCAGTGTGCTCTTATTTTGAAATGTACATGTGTTTGGGGTACACAGGAAATAGTTTCTGGTGTAACAGAAAGCAAATAAGCCCAAAATGTCAAACATTTTGCTTTAAATGTTGTTATTTCTGTATGTGGACTTGCAGCAACTTATACAACTTATTTTCATGCATGTTGCCCTAGCTAGCTATGTAGGAGGATGATGTCCCCATTCTTAATCCTGCCTACACAGCTCTGTGGGCTTTGTAGACTGTCAGTGGGCCCAGCACCATCTGTTTGAAACGCTGGGCAATGATTCAGAGGTCTGGAACCAGGCTACCACGTTTCCAGATGTTATCATAACCGATAAGAATGACAGCCAAAAACAAGAATAAGATCCAGACTGCAATAAGCTGGAATTATTCTTTAGTCATACTGAAGGACAAAAATCTTGGATTAGGCATGTAGTGGTGATAGTTAAAGGGAGGTCTCCAGAGGATTAATGTATTTCTTTTAATGTCCTTTTAAGTGACAAAAACAAGTATAACTCAAACATTTTCCTACAGTTTTAACACTTCACTAAAGCTGAACTTCAGTTTATTCATGAATGAGAAAATCACGTAATATTTTTCCCAAGATCCCGAGGACTCACTTAAAAACAACAACTCATAACTGAACAGTTTTCTGTAAAAACTACACCTGCCACGGAGATTAAGTAAACCTTTATTCTAGGCAACATTTTCTGGTATCCTCCATGATGAATGTGGTCCATTTGCTTTTGGTATGAACCCATTTCCAGCTGTGTCTGTGCGCAGCAGGAGCAGGGAACAAATGAAAGTCAGAAGAATTTTTTTTTACAATTGTAATAGTTTTGAACACCGGAGGAGGTATGAATTTCAAAGTCTGGAATTCAATATGTGTGCACTACAGAGGCAGATATTCAGCGCTGACATTTAGAGAATCATAATTCTCTGATTTGGGATTTTGACAACTTCACAGCAGCTTATTGATGAGGTCATTAGTGATGCATTTAAGAATAACGATGTTGCTCTGAGAGGGAAAATGCTGCAGTGTGAGTCTGCAGGGTCGATTTCTCAGAAAAATTAATACCCCCATTGATCTAATTATTTACTTGGGTTATAAGAACGCTGGAGGTTTCAGGCTTAAAGGAGAACACGGACACTGAGTTTAGACTGGAAACACCACTGCCTGAATCTTGCGAGTTCATGCCTTCTCTTACTGGATACATGAGTAATACGTGAATAAAACATTATGTGTGAAAGTCTGAAGCTCTGAGCTGCAGTGCAACAGTAAACACGTCACAGCACAACACACACACATTCTCTCTCTGATCTCGTTTGATTGTTTGTTCCAAAAATACGCCGTCTGAGGAAAGTTGGCCTGTCTTGAAACCTCATTCCTTAGACAGAATGACACGGTGAGTCTGCGCCCAAGGTTCTCCATCTGTCAGACTAAAGGCCCCTGACAGAGTTCACAGGCAGTCAGACGTAAACAGAGCTCGCTGCTCACAGTATAGTTTGCACTCCGGCTCCAGGGAGCCTCATAGACAGTTATCTAGAAAGAATTAAACACATCAATAAATAACTGAAAACAAATCATGCCCTATTTCCATGTGTTGAACCGATTAAAAATGTGTGTCGGGATAAGGCTCCCATCTCCAGGTATGACATATTAGACAAACGTGATTAGGTATGGTCACTTAGCGCGATTACTCAGAGGCAGCAGGGGCAGCTCCTGGAGCTGCTCAGTGCAGAGCAAAGAAATTGTGATAAGACCGACTCTCAGACTGAGGAGGATGTGACCTACAGCCAGGGCTACAGTTTTCATTGACTTTGGGTAACAAACATAGTTTGGTTGAGGTTAAGGTCATGTTTTGGTCAGCTTTAAGGCCCTGAAAACTTATTTCCTCCAATCAGCTTCTTACTATGAGTGATGGGGAGTGATGAGGAACACACTATTTTCTGCCAAATTTAGAACACTTCTGGTTATTTTTCTTTAGAAATGTATGTATTTTTTTGTTTTGTGTGAGCTCTTCTGACTGTTTTGAAGTGGGCAACATTTGAATCTGATGACAGCTGGAGGGTTGTTTGGCCGTTGTCAATCAAATGTGATCAAATCCAGTCCTGATGAAGCAGATTAGCTGAGCTTTGGAGTGTTAAATACTTAACAAATAAACCTACAGACCAACCTACAAACTTTAACTTTGATTATTGCATTTTTAGTAATGAATATTCAATCATACATAGAAATACTTAAGTTTTGAATCCAAGGTTTTTGGTGCTTTAAATGTGAACTAGTCAGAAATAGTCCTTAACCCTAAACATAAAGGCGTCAGATAAAAACACTATTTTATTTTTGAAACTGTGATTTGTAATGGTTTTGGAAAGGAAATGACAAATGATGTTGCCGTGTCGACAGGAGCATCAGATCAGAAACCACTTATTTGTGTCGTTCTGGAGTGCAGTCACAAACAACATATTTTGTTGGATAATTTGTGTGACTTTACTCACTTTTCATAAGGTACAGTAGTGCTAAAACAGCAGTTTTGTTAACTGATTCAGTGTTAAAATCATTCAGCAAACAAAAATGCCAAATATTGCCAACTTCTCAATGTGAATTTACTGATTTATTGATTTTCTCTGTTCAATATGATTGTGAAATGAATACCTTTGGGCCTTGAACTGCCGACCAGACAAGAAACAACTAAAGATGTCATCTTGGACTCTGGGAATATGTCACTTTTACTATTTTGTAACAAACATCAATACATGAATCAATAAATGCAATAATCATTACTTGCAGCTCTACAGAAACTAAAGGCATAAATGTGATATGGGAACTGGCTCCTTGACTGTGCTACACTGTGCAGCTTGCAGACTGTATTTGCTATGCATGTTGGATACTCAGTAGCATTTAGCTTGAAACCTTAATCAGGCGGATTCATTCAGCCTAGAAAACCTTTCTACTCCAGGTACTCAGGAAGTCCCCATGCTACCCAGCATGACTTTACGCAGTGTGCTACTCTCCTGAATATAAAGAGGAGAAGAGAGACATTAATACAGATTAAGGAGATAAGGCAAAGACTGAAATATGCATTTACATTACAAAACCCCCTGCTCAGTGGGAAACAATATCAGCAAACCATAAAACAGATGAAACAGAACCACTAACTCCAAGAACTGGTGACGCTCCCTCAGGGTTTGCAGAGCTTGCTGAGCAAAAACAGAACTGTATAACCACACCACGTCCATAAATAATAGACCACATATAGTTTTCTACCACAACAAACATTAGAAGCTGCCACTATGCAAATGGTTAAAATACCGCTGTCCCTCTGAGCTCAAGGCAGCGCCGGGCCCAATCATCAAGCTTTCTTTACCTTCATTAATTGTTCTTGTGACTTTGGTTTTGTCAGCAGGACAACATTTGCTCCCGTCTCCTTTGCTGTAATTATCTAAGCAACACTCCTATGGGGTTCATGCTTCATCTCATTTGAATTAATCACAGGGGACAGCTTAGTGTCTTCCTTTCTCCCAGCCAAGTCCTTCCCTCTTGGAAGGACTTATTACAGAGTAAAACTTTGTTCCCTATTCCCAAAGAAAAAATGGTGAAACAGCATAGAGCAAAAACGCCCACTATAATGAGATGTCAACCCTTTAAATTCTGTCAAACAGCAGCTACAAAACCCTGTAATTACCTTGTCTTTCTCTACTACATTAGAGCTAATGCATAAGAACCAATGTACATTTAGGGTTGAATGTTTTCATAGAGCTCATAATTTTCACGTAGGAAGTCATTAAAGATTAAAGTAACTCTTTTCACCTCTGACTCCACAAAAACAAAACTTAAACAGAGTTATCGTCCACAGACATGCTCTCATCTGTGAGGCTGTACTGCTTTGAGCTAACGCTAGCATGGCAACATGCTCATAGGGACAATGTTAACATACTGATGTTTAGTAGGTATAATTATCACCAAGTTCACCCTCTTAGTTTCGCATGTTAGCATGCTAAGATTTGCTAATTACATTTGCTAATAACACAACACCACAAATGTCAACCTCAGTGTGACGCTACAGGTAAAGTCAGGGGGTCATCAAAATCAGTAGGATTCATCCTGTGGGGACCATGAACATCTGCACACAATTTCATGGCAATCCATCCAGCAGTTGTTGAGATATGTCAGTCTGGACCAAAATGGTGGACCGACAGATCTACGTTGCTAGCATGGCTAAAACATTTGTGAAACAGCGTAGAGCAAAAGCTCTCCACTATAATGAGATGTCAGCCCGTTAAATTGTGTCATACAGCAGCTACACACCTGTAATTACTCAGATTACTCATGGACTACTCCCTGTATAATGGACGATCAGTAGTTTACTTCAGCAAGACTTCTTCATTAGAAAAACAACCTCCTGGCATCCACATATAAAGACTTACAAAGTGTAGCTGGTTCTCCTTAATTGCACTTTCTACCTGTCAACATCCCGACAACTGCAGCTTTAATGGCTGTTTTCTCTTCTTCATGTCAGTATGTGGGGCCAGGTTAAGGTCCTTTGTTAAGGTTGCTTTTTTACTTCACAGTATGTACTTTTTGATCTATAAATGTACTCCCCTGCAACAGGTACAAAAAAGCACAATGTAATTATGTTCTCATAACAGGAAGCCACAGGGAATGTGGTTTGATTTATTGTACTTGGAACAGTGTGTTTACTGTGATGGAGGGTAATTTAACTGTGATAAGTTCTTATTGCAATATATAAGCATAAAACCCAAAAGGATTTTAAAAACTAATTATAGGTCCAATAATATGCTTTGTAAAGTAATTAAATGTGTGATTATATTTTTGCTATAAGGCCCACAATAATGTCAATATTACCAAATGTCAGTAAGACCACATCAAGTTATTTCAGTGTTTATTTCAGGTTTTATTTTCTCATCATATATTTTAAGTGTAGTTCCATGTTAATGTGAATATGCGTGTGCAAACTCTGCTGCCACTAACACGAGCGGAGTTTAAAAGGGCCCCGTCTTTCTGCATGAGGAAATAGTTTACACCGATATCACAAAGTTTGAATTCATCCCAAGACTTTAACACCCAGAAGTCATGTACTGTGCCATTAGTAAATTATGCACTCCTCCTTCAGTCTACACATATTTTCTTGTTTGTGTATGACAGGGGTGGAGGTACTGTAAAGATTTGTCCATTTTTATTAAATCTATATTTTTCTGGATGGAGTGCAAACCCAGTGTTAAGATCTTTAAGAACATGTGATTTGTTATAATTTATCTCTACTAATTTAGGGCTGTATTTTTGCAAAGATTCGTTGGTTTTTTACCAACTCTTTCCTCATCGATGTGGTGCAGATTTAGGGAGGAAGCAGAGAAAATTATTAATGGGAGTTCTGATAGTATTTGGGTGCAAATCCAGGAGATTCCTTCAACTACTCAGCATGGAGGCCCTTCTGGGAAGGAGAAAGTCTGAATCCATCAAAAGAGCAAAGTTTTTAATGATAATGAGATGGATGAGATGCACGGCAGCATTTGGTATCATTTTATCTTCCAAACAGGCTCAATGCACAATACTTGGGAGCAGCGTACTTATTGGTTAAGTCAGGTTTCTGTTGTATCTGGACACAGTCCTTTGAATTTGATCACTTTAATTATCCTGTCCAAGTGGGACACACGAAGCTAAGGCGTGAAGGGAAAATTCCAAACTCAGATAAGGTCAACAGGTAATTCTAGTTAGGAGGTTAATTGAAGGCCTGTATACCTTTTCTGTCAGGTGGAAGCACCTCTGGTTACTCAGAGCTTCATGATGTTCAACAGAAATCCAATCAGAGGAAATTCCAGGTGCAAAACAAACACTCCACAAAAATTATATATATGAATATTTATTTCTGTAGCTTTAATTATGGAAGTGCAATTGATGACCTCTTGAAAAAGAAGACACTTGGCCTACTTTGGATGTTTTTTGAAGCAGTTTCTGTGTGTAGTAATAAAACTAAAAGATGAGTTACTGGAATAAACAGCAAATAGAATAATAATTAAAAAAAAAACTTACAGTATCTCATGAGAACCTATTCTGGACATGTCTGAGCAGGGTTAAAATTAATTTAGATTTTTTTTATCCCATGAAAACAAGCAATGATGGAAGTAGTATTCTGATATTTTACTTAATAAAAGCAACAATACCACAATGTAAAAATAATCAGTTACAAGTAAAAGTCCTGCGCTTAAAATGTTAGTTAAACCTGCAATAACATTTTTTCAGCCACTTGCTGTAGGGGCAGCAGAAACAAGTCGTGAACACAACATCAACATATCATCACCATTTGAGCTGACAGGCCCAACTTGTTAGCAAACAGTTGTTTATTTACAGCAGTTACGGTGCAACATTATCATTCATTTAGAGTCATGTTTGCGTCCACCTGATGAATATAAGTCCAATATTCATTCAAATCTGCGTCATCCTGCACTGTCCATATATGTTGAAAGTTTGCACAAGAAACCTTTGCATGTGCAGATCACACCCATTTGCATACCAGATTACCAACTTCAGGCCTTTAGGGTGTTAAACCAGGCATATTTCGAAAAATGTAAATGAAAATTAAGATTCTGACATGTATTAAAACTAATTGAACACACACTTGACCAGAAGTCTTTTTAGAGCACATCGCCCCTAACTAAAATAATAGTCAGCAAACAAGCCTGTAATTCAAGCAGACAAAGTGAGGTGAGCCAACTTCTTATCAAATGTGACCCGAGATTATCGTGGCGAGACAACTGTTGTGTTCCCTAATGGAGGGCTGAGATGGAAGATTCCTCCGCTGTCCTCTGACACACTGTCATGGCCTATAACTCCCAGGGGGCTGAACTGAGGACATTTAATCATCACTTGGTAATACGACCGACTCAGAGCTCTGCCTTTGGGGCACATTAGCAATTCCATGGCAACTATTAATCACAGTCAATTACAGGACATGTCATCATCAACACAGATACTTTTACCAGAACTGCTCAAGTGGAAATTAATCACCAGTAGACACATTTAATATGGGACATGTGAAGGAAGGCCAATGATAACCATCTGTGTTTGAATAGACAGGGGATCCGTTGACAGATACAGCACAGTGCCTGCTTTTGAGCTTCTCAGCTTGGTGGTTTTACAATCCAAAGTCACACCTTTATAGTAAGCGGGGTAGGATGCAATCAGAGGCTGAGTGACCATCTGGAGTACTGGGAGTTTACCTGCTGGGCCAGTCGACCTGTGAGCCAGCGATGAACCAAACAGGATAGAAACAAAAGGGTAAAAATACATCCGCATTGTTTTTTCTAGTCTTTTCTGCTGGCAAACAGGCTCCATGGAGGGAAGAGAGGGAGGGTTTGTCACGAGGAGACCACTGATCCATCTTCTGTTCTATTTTTTTATACACTGAACTTGTGGTAATGTAACACACTGTTTGTGTTCTGAATAAATCCCAGCAACATGGAAAAGCAGCAGGGCACCATCTGCAAAGGTGGGGCCTGAAAAAATCCTAAGAGAACAAATAAAGTGCTTTGCTACAAATGCTACACAATGATTCATTCATTTTGAAGCACCAGACATCAGTGCAGCACTGCTGATGTTCCAGCCATTGTACTGCCTTGAACCTCTGCTGAAAATATCATACTGTACACTACTCACACAGTGTGCTCACATGAATGACTAAAGCAGAAAGTATAATGACAACAAAGATGGGAATTCAATGGCACATGTGCAGCAAAGGAAGTGCTGAAAATATTACCTATTAACTTTAAATCCCGTTTCTATTTCGACAGTTGACGTACAAATAACTCTGTTAATCAATAATTTCATATTAACTGAATCTAATGACTAGATGTAATGTGAAAGGGACTATAGTGGCAACTCCATAGGGAGTTAGCATGAATCTCTGCAGCTCTACAGAGCTTTTTAGCCTCTTTTAGCTAATAGTTTTGTTTTAAAAAGGTACATTTATTTGATTCAGTCGCACAACAACCGTTTTCACTAAAAAAAAGCATTGATAAATCAACTGTACATGACCTGGCCAGCACCACACGGCAGAAAGACAAAGATAGTGACACTTAGCAATGGGCATCTAGCAGCTAAAAACCTTGATATTTTTCTTGGGAGTTGGTGGAGATCAAATCAGAGCTAAAAGTGGGGTGAATATTGGACTTGGCCGAAAACCCCAAATAAATGCTAATGTTGCTCCACGTCTGCTGGATGTGTAAATGAGCAACTGTTTGCTAACATGTTAGCAATAACAACTTTATAAAGGTGATAACTACATCCACAATTCAAGAATTTATTTGCCACTCGTATTCGTAAATATGTGCAGTGAAATGGGGTGGTGGTATACTCTTGAGGATGTGCTAAAAAGATTGTTGTTGTAGTTTTTCTGCCCCCTACTGGCCAAAAATCCATAAAAGCAGCTTTAAATGTTTCTTTAAAGTGTAGGTGTCCTGCAGATACTGTAACTTTATTGATAAACTAATTAAAACTTAATGCACAGTTTCTAACCAGCCACTACACCACAAAATACTGTATCTCTGGAGGCAGGCGCTTAAAAGGGAACACTTGAAGGCAGCAGCAGCAGCATGATACCATCTGTTTTACCCCAGGATCCTTCGACAGTGGTACCCCACAGAATAATTAGTTGAAATATTTAGTTTTGAATTACAAATGATCACCCCATGTCTAAAATTATTAAATTCATTTAAAAAAGTTTAGATCTAGTGAGCTAGATCTCCATTTTCTTCTTCATGTGCCTATTTGTGGAGTATCAGGGCCTGCCAGGGTCAAACTCCAGGGTTGTTCTTTCACCCCCAGCCCTCCCAGGAGGATTTTCTGACTAAACATGCAGAGTGAAGGTCCCATGATGCAAGTTGCCGCAAAATATTACGAAATCCCTGTTTAGGAAAGTCAAATTCTTGTCTTGGCACTGTGTCTGTATTATATCTGATAGTACTAGTGCTGCAGAAACCATCATGATTTCGTCTGTCTAGCAATTATCCCACAGAAGCCCCTGTCTGCTGCAGCTGTCCACTCCTGGACTGATGACTGAGAGCAAAAGTAATGAAACAACACAAGAAAAGCCCAGTGCACCGACCCAAAAAGCTGTGATGGCTCATTTGTAAAAGTCCCAGGGATCCCTAGAATAAGTCTGTTCATTAACAACTATTATGAAACGGGAAAATAATACGAGACCCTTCTTGATAATGACTTCTCTCAGTCTAAAGAGGTTTCTGAACCGTAGCTTCATTTTGTCTCATCATCTTGCCTGAGTTTTTCCAGATATTTCCAGTCTGTGGAAATGGAGCAGGAGATTACACAAACTATCTCTCTCGTTCTATTGTCATCATCTTTCCTGCAACTCACAGGAGGGGACTTCTAAATGGATGCCACTTTATTCTGTCTAATGGCTCTTTTAGGGACTTTAATGGCTCTTCTGTGAAGATCTGCAGAAGCACTACTGCAGACTGCTGCAGTGTATAATAAATAACTTTCCTACATGTGGTCTTGATTCTCCACTGTATCAAATGTGCTTAAATAGTACTGCACCATTCATATTTCAGTTGAGGGCTTATTTTTGTTCCCTTTTTTAGATATGCTTCCCAATTACAGTACCGCAGGAAGTTACCAGCCCTGCTGTTTACTAAAACACAGCAACAAATTAAATCAAAAGTACATTTTGTAAAGACAAATCTGTGTACTTGTACTGTGCCCTGCATGGCAGCAACAGCTCATATAATGTAGAGAAACATGTGTAGGTAGTAAATAAATAAGAATATAACAAGCAACAACAAAATACAACTGTACAGTAGAATATATACATTTAACAAGACTAAGACTCCACAGTGATGCTACAGCCTCTGTGAGGCTGTACTAAAATGCTAGCGTCACCATGGTAACATGTTCACAATGACAATACTAACATGCTGATTTTTAGCAGGTATGGTTTTATCATGTTTATCACCTCAGCATGCTAACATTTGACAATTAGCACAAAACACAAAGTAGAGCTGAGGCTGATGGGAATGTTATTAGTTCTGCAGATCTTTGGTCATAAACCAAATTTTCACCAATTCAAATTTTGACCTGATGATGGTGCTAGATGAAATGTCAGAGGATCACCAAAGTTATAAACAGTTTATCCTGAGGAGAACATGGCTGTGTGTACCACATTTCATGGCAATCCATCTAATAGTTGGCGAGATATATCCATCTGGACCAAAGTGGTGGACCAATCGACTGAGAGTCAGAGCTATGCCACTAGCATGGTTAAAAAAGTTTTTAATGACTTTTAATCCCTTGTACATTCATGCATTATATCTACTGTAACCTACAGTATGCAGACTTTATGGGTAAAATAATTAGCAGTAAAGGTAAAATATTTGCAGCGTCAAGCATAAAGAGTTGGGAAATAAGAGAAGGTAGTTTGCTGATGTAGCTCAGGCAGGAGAAGAAAATTTGAGGCTCAGCTAGAGTATTTTTCCAAGGACATTTATTCTTCTGACCCTTTGGAAATCTACCAAACTACAGGCAATGCCTTCACCCACTCGTCCTTAGTCATGTTGTGTGTCTTTTTCTGAAGTTGAAAGCAATTGGCCACATAGTCACGGCGGGTCAAAACACTCAAGTGCTATTCAGTTGAAAAGTCATAAATAAAAGATCTTTTGTTGCCATAAGATTTTGAAAAAGGAAAACTCACTGTACGTACTGTATGAGTACCCATTCCTCCACAAATCTTTATCATGCCTCATTTAAGTCTTCCAGTAACCTTGTACTAATGCTCCAGTTTGTAAGGACTTGGCTAAATAAAAAGCCCTAATCACAGAAGATGGAGGCGCCTTATTACGCTAACTGAATGATGAGTCAATGATAAACTGGCTGCGTATGAAGCCAGAGAATAATACACCTCTTTAGTCAAAATACCAACAGCTATTAGTCCCTTTTGTGAAGTCCCCTTTCATCAAAGCACTGCTGCAAACAGCTGCCGGTATTTGTCTCCAAACAGCTGCCATGTCTTTTCTTTTTTTGCTGGAAACAGTGAGGTGAGAACTAAGAGCAGCCTGTTCAATTCACCGCCTTATTACCCCAAAACTTCCATTAGACTTCTGGGCTCCGTCCAAAACACTCAATTAGTGAGTCTGCATTATCTCTCAGCAGCACTGCTGTAAAGGCAGAGTCTGCGGTGTAATGTCCGTCTTACTGCAGCAGGACTCCAGTGTAAAGTGGAAGTTGTCACGGATAACTTCAGCTTTTCCCTCAGCCACCGAAGTTACTAGTAGTCAAGGAGCTGAGAGAGGCAGGCTCAAGTATCCTCAGCTCTCACATGTCAGCCTGATGGATAATAATTATTAATGAAGACCATCTGCCTGTGGGTGCTGTACCTCTCTGAGGAGGTGTCGCATACTTGCCGGTGCAGTCGCGTGCTCGCATCCGCCTTGTTGGAAATGCAATACATTCAATAGACTTTAATTAGGATCCAACACTTGGGCTGTGCGACAACATAGCAACGGCACGATCAAACATCCACATCGACAAGAGACGTAAACAGAGGCTGATGACCTTACACATGAACAGAAAACAAAGTAATCCCAGTTTAATCTCCACAGCAAGTTGCTAGTTATTAAATTCAAGAGTCCTCAGTCGGTATTTGAGTCCTTGAGGAACATCTCAAGAACACGACAAGAAGAAGCAACTCACAGTTTCGAATTGGTCTTTGATGTTGTATAATCACTTCTAGTCGTTTTGGGTCTGTAAAATGGAGTACACAGTTGTTTGGGCGCGATGGGTCATTCTTTAAGTGAATCGTTGGCTCTCCTTTGTTTTTCCCCCGTTCGCTGCTGCCGGCCAAGTCGCCATGTGATGCATTCTCAGTTGGCAAGTACACTGCTGAAATTTTTATCCACCGTCCGTCCTTGCGCTTTCCTTTGTGTGTTGTAATTGTACATCAGCCTTTAGAAAGGTCGTCAGTGGATTATGGAGGACAAAAAAACACCCTGTAATCCTTTTGAAGAGAGACACAAGGTGAAGAGCAAATCCAAGAATGCAATGTTGGTAGTTGTGTCCTTGTTGGAAATATTCTTTCCAAACAGTCAAGGAGAGAGCAAACAGAGGAGGATTTTTACAGCTCGAGATGGACTCGGTGCTTGGCATGTTTAGAGACCGTAAGACACGTGCTGAGTTAACTTTTGGAGCTGCTAAATCACACACAGACAACATAGTGCTGTTAGGAAACTCTTACAGTGTGTTTACTCAGAACGTAAAGCTAATTTTATAGGTGGGGCGATTGCAAATAAAATCAGTGCAAAGACACAAGTGGATGCCAACAGTCACAAGTTTCCTGGAGGTTTAAACTGAGGTAAAGCGACCCAACTGAGGTAACGACTGTCTAACTGATGTTAGCTGCAGCTAATGTCTGTTAGGTGTAGCTTGTGTTCGGGGCAAATAAACAAGGACTGCAAAAACATGATTTGCACAAATAAATAATGGTGAAAATGTGCTCAGTCTGAACATACAGTGCCTATAGAGCCATTCCTAGAGCCATGTAGCTAACATGGCTAAATGGCTGAGTGTGGTTACAAAGTCCAATTTTCTTGTAGGTTATATAGCTGTTTCAACAGCATTTAAATTACTATATTTCAGTGTGAGGCATAACTACACTTTAAAACACTGTCATTCAAATTATGTTGATGCAGCAGTTACATATGTAAACTTGGCATCTAAAAAGTTTCACCTTACAACCTAATTTAGCCCAGTTTTAGCTTTAACATCTCATTTTCGTCTTTTATTTCCCCTTAAGCAGCTTTAAAGTTTGTAAAATCGTCTTATTTTACACTGTCTGACATGAACATATACATTAAATTCTGTTTTACTGTATTTCAGCTCTTTATTGAAGCTACATGTTTACACTGAGTGAATTACTTAAACCAAAGATCCCAAGGTTTTATGGCTGCACCATTCAATCTAATAGAAATATTATAATATTAATAATAATTGTTATTGCATCGCTACAAAGTCACAGAAGACATAAAACCAACAAATGTATAATGCAATAAAATATAAATAATCACAATTAAGAAAAAGAGCAATGTCTTAATAATTTACACATTTCCCCAGAACTATTTTTTGTATCGTATATGTATATGCATTTTTGGTAAGTTCGGAATCTGATCCAGAATTTTAAGTAGTAATTTGGGTTTGAACAAAGCTTGGCTGTACAGTTTGTATTAACTAGAGTTGAACAGGTTGACCTTGACATCATTTGACCTGCAAATGACCAAAGCAATGCAAACTGGCAAGTCAGCGTCGTCGATTAAGAGTTACTTTCAAATGTTAATCTGCCTTCTGTCTTTTAATTCTTTTGTTTTGAAGCAATACTGTATATAATTGTTCTTTTAATAGGATTCAAACGACTACAGTTCAGTGTCAAGTTAATTGTAAGTACATTGAACGGAGCTGAAATGCAGTCATTGGAAAGGTGTTGAAACTACAGTCATGCATATCCTAGAAGTCTAAAAACTTTGACTTTTTAACCACATTTAGCCTGCTTTAAAGTTTCAGTCTCAAGTTTCATCGTCTGTAGTCATCAATATTTTCTTTGTTTGTTCGGCCAGAGCAACCGTTTAATCACAACACTAGCAGAGACGGGAAAAAGTAGAAGTACGCCGCTTCACACACAGGTGAGTTGAAGAACGAGTCTGTTGCGTTAAAAGCCTTGTTAAGAGCCTAACCCTGCGCCGCTTGTGATTTTTCCAGGAAAGTCGCCACTGACACCCGGGTTGTAATTCTGCAAATGCGAGGGCTTTCATCAGTGGGCCATAGGCTCAATCATCATTGTGTTACCTCATTCAGCGATAGATGGTGACTTAACAGATATTTAGTTAAATGAAAATCATCAAGATCATATCTTTAATCTAGATGTCTTTTGACCTTGAAATGACCAAAATCATGCTTATGAGGCTTCAGCCATTAAATGTTACAGACACAAGAATGCAAACTGAGAAAGACCCTCAGCTGTCGGAGTGATTTAGCTCAGAAAATGTGATTTCACATCTTCCTTTTGAAAAATACTCAAGTTCTTCATCGAGCAGCGCTTTAATCGATATTCTAATCTTTGCAGCTCTGAGCTGCTATGAGTGAGTGGGTTCCTGTGGCAGGTATCGAGGGACATTAAACCATTATACAATAATGAATCCAGCCTCACGTAATTACTGCAGCATGCAGCAACAGCCTACAAGATTTTCCAGCATGTGTCTTTTGTGCAGGATGAAGAGGTGTGTGTGGTGTGTGTCTGGAGGATTGCGAGGAGGGTTGTTTGTGTCAGCATGCCCCCGCTGTCCTCCTAAAGGTGCTGGGAGACAGATAAGGAAAATGGCCGCGCCCTGTTCCAGTGACTGAATGAGCCAGCCTCATCTTTAAAGCCAACAATTTTTATTTTTTATTTTTTGTCTCTAAGATGGACAGACATGAGGAAGTGAATGGCACTGCAGACCTCCCTGACTGAGAGGACAGAGAAAGTGAGGTGAGGAGGACAAAATGACAGCAGGAACCTTTCCCAGCACATCCACATACTGTTCTGCTTTGACATGTCCATTAGAGAGACGCTGAAAAGAACATGAGGGTGACGTTATCATCAGTAGCTTAAGTGGTCAAATGGGTGAAATGTGCTGATTAGTTAAAGAGAAACCTTATAGCTCGAACTGCATCACGCTGTTTACACTCTGGATGACGTTTATGAGCTTTTATCAACTTAAAATAAGTCTGACTGACTCATTTTTCTCCTTTTCTATCACCCGTGCTGAGAAGTGGGTCAGACTGTATGAGATTAGGAAAGATGATGCATGGCGGAGTGGGAGAAGTATTTTAACTCTAATATAATGAAAAATGAGAATAGCGCGGATGGTCTCGAGATGAAATGTAACACCTCCCCGTGAATCTCCACGGTCCGCATGTGTGCGAAGCCATCGAATTATCTCAAATTCACATAGTGAGTGTGAGATAATGGAGCAGAGACGATGGGAAGGTAGTCTGAGTCACAGCTTTAAAAAGAGGTGACATTAATGAAATCTTGTTGAAATGTAGTTTGTTAAAAGGGGATAGGGAAGGGCATGCTTTTGAACAATAATTTATCACGAGAGTAATGCTTGTTTATGGATAGAAATTGGAAGGTTATGGTCACACAAAAAAAGCAGCTGCTAACATGCAACCAAAATGCCAAAATCATAGTTAGACAGACATGTATTCAATAAGCAATCACTTCCTGGAAAAAGAGAAACAACCTCCGATCGCTGTGCAATTTTCTGTACCCTTTCAAACCAGTGCACAACTCCTGCAGCTTTGCAGGGGAAGAGGGATTCCTCAATTTGTGAAACCCACTCAGCCCTGAAGAATAAGCACTTTTCCTCTCTGCCTATGCACAGTAGAATACACGATGACTCATTTTTCAAGCTGGCTATTGTCAGCCCAGGAAAATCCAGAGCGAGTGATGCCCAAGTGTTTAAAGTGCACAGCCTGTGATAAACATCAAGATATCACCATAAAAGTCAAAGTGATGATCGTGTATTTAGTTGCCAAACAAAAATTAGACGAATTGACAGTTTGGTCCACGTTGTTTAAAGTTGTAATCCTTTAGATTTTAGTCCTGGTTGATTTGGTGACAACTGCGGTTGCTGTGGTAACAGCGAGTGCAGTTTAATACTACCGCAAACACTCCTTGAGCAGCTACGTCAGAAATACAACTGAAGATCAACTGCTGTTATCAGTTTACAGTGCAGCCAAACAAACTCACGTTGTTCTAATGAAGAAGTCGGCCGATTACAACCACGATCTGATTTCAAATTGCACACGGCAGTGGGGCACCGAAAAGTTGGTTAATTTGTCTGTAGGTTTTCATCTGACAGCTCACTGTGGCTGCTCCATCTTGTTCCATTACTCCCTGCCATATTTAAACTGATGTGCAGTCAAAAGATGCTGAAAATGGCCGATTTTGATAATTGATCGACGTCAGCGGTTCACTGTTACATCCCAGGTGGATTTAGGGGTGAGGCAACATAAGACTGATGTTCTCAGATAATTAGTGCCATTTATTGTAAAGTGAACAAATTCAATAACGTACAACACAAGCTCAAACCAAATACAATACACACAGATCACAGGCAGTTTACTAAGGTGGGTGAGCAAGGGAGAAGAGGGCAGCTGGGTGGCTCCAAGTCAACAAACAAATAAAAACAAAACTTCTGCTTCTAGTCAACTAAAATTCACAGCTAACTGGCCGGTCAGTTACAAAACAACGAAATAAAACAAGACCTAACTGCCCACGCTATATCTGCTAGTCTGAAATCAAAATATAAAAGTGGAAGCCACATAAAAGCCACCCTGCTAGTTGAATGTGAAGCAGCTGCTATAGGAAATGTTGGATCTGCATTAGCAGTAATTTAATCCAGCTCTGATATGACTGTAGACGAGTGAACAATAAACAGGGGAGCTGATATTGATGAGATAAAATTAAAAACAGAAACACTGGATTACATGCTGCATCGTTTCCTGTGAATCCCTCATGCGTGCATGCATGCAAATTGAATCCAGGGCAGGAATGGCGGACTCCGCCACCTACAATGAAAACTACTTTGCACAGTAAAAAATGCAGACCCTAAAGAGTATCAAATATGGGGTTTGATTGCACGAAAAAGGATTATAACTTTAACAAAGTTCATTCTTTGAATAGTTGCCTTCCTCTGTGGTAGAGGCACTCCCAGCTTCAGGAATGGAGGGCCCCATTGTTAGAGGCCTGCACTGTATTACATTACGCCGTTTATTTGCCTAGCGGCTGCTCTCTGACCCACAGGGCAGCCGCTGTGCCGACAGACGAACGGCCTTTCTCTGTCACACCTGGTCACAATATGTCAGTTTAGCACCTATAGATCCTATACGCCACACACACAACGCGGCACATGAGGGAAAACAAAGTTATCCTTCATGGCAGAGTGTCGTGAGAGATGAGGAAAAGTGCAAACACCCAGAGCATCAACTGCCCAAATCTGCCATCGGCGATCTGCTCTCCTCGCTCGGACAAAGACGTGAAATACGAGCGCATTAGATGAGCAGCGAGATAATGGTGACCTCAGAAATAAAAGACTTATTTTTCCACCGCAAGAGAATGAAATTATGGATATAGTGATGAATGTTGCTCTTTAACAGCCTCTTCTATTATCCATTAATTACCAAACAAGTCGGGTGTGAAATTGCCCTCACAACCGGCTCTATGTGGCCACTTTACTTTCAAGTGATCTTGTTTATTGTTCAGATATTGAGCTAATAGCTTCAAATTGATTTCAATTTAAACAATTTAAAACCTGCTTGGTATCAACACATTTAAACGCTTTATGGGGGGGACGCAGTGTCTGGCCATGAAACACCTGCTTCCTGTCATCGATTTTTCCCAGGCCTCTGCTGTGACATTAGAGGTGGTGCGTGTAGCATTTTTATATTAACCTATCATTATCACATTATTTCTCATTATGAACATTAGCGTAATTACCGCAAATCAACGAGGCTACCGCTGAGATGACTGGCAGCCTCTATCAGCCTCTTCTCTGCATTATACATTGAATGCCACAGGCGCTATGTTCACACACACTGAGGAAATCTGCTTATTCTCATATTTTGGCAGTAACCTGATTTCTGAACCACACGAAAACAGGAAGTCTGGTGTCCTTGGACTGATTTACAACAAAATCAGCACTAAGGCTAAGAAGAGCCCCAGCTAAGACAAGTTCAGTGTGTCTCACGCTGCATCTTTCTGCCAAGTTGCCCTCACAAACAGTGTAAAATGAATGTCAGATTGCTTTTAATGTGAAGCAGCAGGTAATGGGAAATGTTCAGTGTGTATTAGCAGTAATAAATAAATAAATACGGCTCTGACACAGTGTGAAAAGAGAGTGAACAGTAAACACTGTGGCTGATATCAATGAAAACATGCTGCATCATTTCCAGTGAATCCCTCGTGTGTGAAGGCAATCTGAATCCAGCGTGGCAATGGCGGACTCCGCCACAAACAATGAAAACTACTTTAATTAATGTCAGATTGACTTTGGCAGCACCTCAGTTATTGGAGTACGAGCATCATAAATAAACTTTTCCAGTTTCAGTTTGATTTCCTCACTAAAATCTCTGTAAACAACAAACGTCCTCTTACTGTTCAGCGGCCAAAATCCAGATTAGAGAAGAGAGCAACTGATAAAAATGTTGATATGCTCGTTAAATTATCAATTATTACAATGCACTTATAGCATCAAGCTTTATGAGCAGAAGAGAGTGCTCACAGACTCTTTGCCCCAGGTTTCGCCTCTCAGGATACTTACAGGCTACTACTCTACCCTTTGATTGGTGGAGGTAGACTGGAAGTACCTCTTAATCCTGGAAAAAAACTGTTCTGCATGTTTTTCAGTTAAAATGCATGTAATGTATATTTTCATTTACAGTAAAAGATGTAAAAAGTAAAGATGCTACAAATGAACATCGGTCATAAATATGGCAATATAGGACAATATTCATCTATAATTAAGTTTTCTATCAATGTAAGTTAGATGTGATTGTAAAGTTAGTGCTTTATTATATCAATTTACATAACATCTATAAATATTTATTAGACCACGATTAATTTGGAAAGCATGATAACCAATTTCATAATAATGTTATTTGCTAGATAGTTATAAAGATACAAACACAGAAGAGCATTCACATAATTTAATTTGTTTTCTATGTGCCCCTGAATAAGAAGCAATTTAGGAATAAAAAGAAAAATTAACTATGGTGATGGTGAAATTAATTCGTTGACAAATTAAAACACCAAATGAGAAAAAAATAATAATTTTAAAACCTTTTTATTGGAAAAATGTTTTCTGAGGTACAAATTGAGCACCTGATGAAGTTGAGAAGAAAAGCACCAACAAGGAAAGCTGGTGGAGAATGTGTATGTTCTTGATAAGGCCCCCTAAAATCCCAAGGTAATTGCAGCCTAATGCACACTTGTAAAAGTCTCCTGAAAAGAGTGAAATCACCAGAGTGCATTAGCAGATCACTGAAAGGTCTTTCAAGTCAGGAAATGGTCAGATTGTGTGCTTTTATTTTTAGCTACACAATTATTTTCTGTTTTTGAAATAATTCAGTGTGGCCTCCCCCGGTGCTTTTTGTGGCGTGCTCAGACTTTGTCATTGAAATTTATTTTGAAAACATGTTTCAGACCACCAAGTTTTCTTTCAATACGTGTGCTAAGAGCAGGACACATTTCGACATAAAACAGACAACCACAGTTCATCTGTCTGAGATGTAATAAGCACTGGAATTTGCAGAAATTGTAGTCTTACATCTCGTGTTTGCTGCTCTGGCTCAGTGGCTAGTTGATGTTTCAGGAACCCTGTGCCAGAAGTGATCCAGGAAAGACTGTTACTGCAGCAGTCTCAAGGAATAATCTGAAAAATCACCTAAAACAAAACTTGTAACTTTCTAAATCAGTCCACTTCCTGCCTGTGACTGATTTACTTTGGCCTGTACCTTGTTAATCGTCTGTTATTCTGTTCTATTAATGGCTTGATCTTGATATTCTTCTTGATCTTGTTATTTTATTTCTATTATTCCACTGGAGCTGTTAACAAAGTGTTGCTGTGAAAAAGAATGTATGCTCAGCCAACGTACCCTGCATAAATAAAAGGTCAAACTATTTAAAATCCAACAAACTGCACACAGTCAGACTCATCTTCTCCCATTTCTGAGCAATCCTCTCTTAAAGCATGAGGCTGGGGTTACTCTATGTTTTTTCTTAATGTCAACAAATGTCAGGAAAAGACCAAAACCAACAATGTGTTAGTCATCTCTCAGTATTTTCTGACTTGCGAACCTTGTCTGTGGCACACGTTGGTTCCTTGGAAGTAATTCTTTCAAAAAGAGGTCAAAAATATATAGTTTTTAGCAAACGTAACTCAAACAGGAGTGAACAGTGCATTTGTTGGGGACTATTTTGAGCTGCGGATTAATACACATTTGTTGCTCTTGTGAGTATCTCCAGCAGCGGGGAGAACAAATGACTGTGTCTGTTTGCATGGTAATGAAGGAACATGTCACCCAGTGCAACAGTGTGGCTCACTGATGCATTTTAATAGTTTTTGGACAACAATGGAGCTCCATGGCACAGAGGAAGAAGATCAAGCTTTGAATTTACAGACTACTCTTGTTAGGAGGCTCAATTCTTTTGTTGTTGGTTTTGGTCTTTTGATGGGATTTATCAGAAAAACACAGAATATCACCAGACTTATTCTTTAAATGCAAGTTGCACTTCAGATGACAGGCAAACTACTCCTGCAGGTTGTTGCACCTGTTTTTGATAAACAAACTAAAGTCTGTAGGTGCAAAAAAAAAAAAAAAGTCTCAAATGAGATGCAAAAGTTCTAACAAATCTGTTCGTTTAAGTTTCTGGCAGATGGCAGAACATGCTAAAAGTAGCGCCCTTGAGGCAATCATCATAAACTTGATGTTATTCAGTGATCTGTACACTGTACTGTAGATCAATCTGTTCACATAAGACAACATGAGGAGGAAATCATGCTACAGAATCCACTGAAATCCACTATATGACTGTGAGCAGTTGGCATCGACTGCATTACGAGCCACATGTCAACCTCTGGCAGCGTTCGACTGGCCGACCCCAGAGGTGAGGAAGCCCAGCTGAGGCAGCGCGGCGGAGGGAGTCAAACACACGGTGCATTAAACAGGAATCAAACAGCAGCCTGTGCTGCTTTTTCTGCCTTCTGATCCGAGTGTGCCACATTCTGTTCACGCATGCTAATGATGCTTTCAAAGTGTGAGCGGTTATCACTGCATCGGCACCATCCCAGTACACTGTATGTATTCCTTTACTATATTAAACAGCAGGCACACAAAGTTTGCAGCTAGCTGGTGAACGTAGTGGAGCGTTTAGCTGCTTAAGAGCCAGATATTTCCCTCGGGAGTTGGTGGAGACCAAACAAGCTGAAAACAGAATGAATGTTAATGTCACTCTGTATTACCTAGAAGTGTCAATAGACAACTGTTTGCTGACAAGTTTGAACTTAAAAGGTGATGATATGTCAGTGTTTGTTCACAACTTGCCCCCAAGTGGCCAAAAATCTGTTATTGCAGGTTTAAAGGGGATGTCCACTGTGCTTCCCAGAGTTGTTCCATTGATTAGTTTCTCTACATTGTGCTCTTTTCTTCTGTCTTTTCAGCCATGGTGGCAATCACTTCTCGTGCTAACTAACCAGCTCTTATTGTATTTATTCCAAACACACCATATATATTAATGCATCTTCTACGGTGGCCCTGAAGTGCAAAACACAAC
>NTHP01000251.1:612333-649101 GCA_003416845.1 Oplegnathus fasciatus
AAAAAAAAAGTCAAGGAGAGCAGGATAACACACAAATCAGCACTTTCAGTTAAATATTCAAAACAGTTGGTAAGCTGGATGAAACAAAGCCCACATTCATTTCACACGCAGCAGCTAGAGAGCAAACATTTGTTTAAATGACTAAACACGGAGACAAAGTCGCGGGTTAATAGCATACTGTACTGTACATCTTGATCTTTTGGTGAAAACATCACAGCTGGTATCCTGAATGTAAACTCAGACTAAACTTTTAATGAATGGGACACTGATTCATTAAGTCCTTGCTGATGTGTAGCAGTTCTTTTACACAAAAGTTTCTTTTAAGATTAAAATTACATGACTCGAAGTGCAGAATTCAAGCAGAATCTTAGAAATAAATTGTCTCTGTAGTGAATTTTGAGCCCTCTTGTAGTTTGGTAGCACTCTCCGCTTGGCTTTCCGCCCGACTTTTAGTTCATAGCTTGAACTCTAATTGAGCCAATTAGGCTGCGAGCCACAATTGTTAATTCGAAGCTGTAAATTCAAAGTGCAACCTTGAACATAAACAGTGTTGGGATGTGTATTTTCCTTCTGCATCTTGTTGTAATCACAGGTGTGTTTTTTTCTCCCTGCAAACAAGGTGCAGCAGATAATGTTGGCTCAAGAGGATTAATCCATTTGGGTGCCGTTACCGCAGCCAGACTTTGTTTAGCTGCAGAGAATGGCTTGTGACAGATGGGATATTGAGTTTTTTGCTACAGGAGAATGGAAAGCAACACCCTGCTGAGTGCTAATCCTAATGACATGACGCAGGGGAATACGCCGTTTCTCAACAAACAGTAATTACAAACATGGAGGAACTTAGTTAATTTGTCTGTGTGCGTGATGCCAGCACATAAGACAAAAAGACCCACACAGTGGACACAGTGCCGGAGGCTCTGGAGTCTCGTTCTGGAGGAGTTTTCCCTCCATGGAAAAGACGGCTCCAGATTCCTCCCACCATGTCCTCTTCCCACAGTGTCCAGCCCAAGAATTCCAGTATTCCCCAGTCAGCGTCCCGCTCCCTCTTCTTCCCACAGCCTTTCCGGGGAGGTCAGCTTTATTTGGAGCCTCCAAATAATGATTATAACAGCTTTTTCTATCACTGTTTAACCACTCTTGGAACAGCTGATATTAGGGTGTGTCTCAAAAGGAAATTCCTCAAGTGAAAATTGTGATGTTGAAAGAAAAATGGATGTTTTTGGTAGCATTTCTATATTAAAAAAAGGGAAGAAAGATTTGCCTGTAAGCAGTGATTTGGTGATTTGCAGGAAGGTGAAAATTGACAGTTTCATAGACATCTAACCACCATTTCAACAGCATTTAAATTACTGTTACAAGGTGTAGTGTGGAGCTACTTCACACTGAAATATAGTAATTTAGATGCTCTTGAAATGGTTGTATGTAACAAAGACATCTAAAAAAAACATATTTAGCCCAGTTAACCAGCTAATCTTAACATCTGCACGTCTTTTGATCTGCAAATCGCCAAATTTAGATTACAGAGTTTCTAGTTGCCAGTAAGTCACCTCTTTAAGCAGTTAGGTTAGTGGATTAAAATGAGGATTTGGTTTAACTTGGTTAAGTGGTCAGAGGTCGAGGTGCGAGTTAAGGGGTCGGTATGCTTCGAACAAAGTTGTCAACAGTCAGAGTTTCCTGCAGAGTTTTATAGAACAGGTGCCCTGCCTCACCTGAAACATAATATTAGGCTTATTAAGCTTCAGGAAAAATAAGCAGAGGTGCTACATCACACAGCAAACGCCATGTATTCAATGAGTGAGGCAAAAGTATAAATTGTCACCTAATAACTTGCACTGATAATGAGATAAGAAGCTTCAGGATCTCTCTGATTCAGCTCAGCGTGCGATTGGTTGATTGATCACACTGTACGTTCACTTAACAAATTAATCAGGGGAAAAAAGTGGGATTAAGAGATTCAGCTATATTGATGCAAAACCACAGATCCGATATGGCTGTCGAAAGCAGATCTTTCCACGTAACTCTCCCTGGCTGCCTCTAGTGTGTGTGTTTTCTTAGGGGAAACCCTGACCATTGAAGTAGACAGTGTCAAACTATTTTTTAAAACTTTCCAAAACAGACAACCATGCCCTCTTCATGCAGTGATTGGCCATGTGAACTGAGGTGAGAGAGTAGGCTTTTCTTTTTTCGCCCATTACTTTCATCGCTATTTGTAAACACATTTGGAGGCCTGCGAGGAGAGACAGAGACAAAAGACAGATTTCTTCAAGAGAGATCAGGGAGGTCAGCGGGATGCAGAGCGGGGGAGGCTACGATTGCAACACTTCTGTCTTTTGACACGTCGTTTCAAGCATACTCGATCTTAAGTGTGTGTTAAGTGTGAAATTACCTCTCTTAAACCTGCATTAACGGAGTTTTGCCCGTTTTGGAACAGTGGAAACGGGCTGTAAAGTACATTTACATTTTAGCACCTTTTAAATTGATGTACTGAACTTGTAAGCAAATAGTTGCTATTAAACATCCAGCATATGCAGAGCAATATTTGCATTCTGTTGAAGTCGTGTTTCTGGACACCTGATGAATGTAAGCGGCCCTCCACCAACTCCTGAGGGAAAAATCTACCTGATAAATGCTCCACTATGTTCACCAGATAGTTTCTAATTTGTCTTTCTGCCTTTGGTGCCGTGCAGTGTGTTTTTAGAGCTTTTTACACTGAAAACAGCTTCCTACTATGGCTGTAAATGATGCGGATAAGAGCTGTGAGAGTGAACCAAAACCGGAAACAAAACAATATATGTAGCCATTCAAGTCATTGTTACTGTAAATAAATAAATATCGATTATAGGAGCTTTAAGTTTATAATTACATCTCTAACAGTGATGAGGTCAACTAAATCCATCCCATGAATATGAATAAAGACGTGATTCAGTGAGTTTTTATGGCTAAATTGGGACTAATGCATGTTTTTCTAAACAAAAAGATCAGGGATCAAAAAGGGACAGCAGTTTTTCACTTTAAAAAGTCTGTGAAACTGCAAAGTAAACAACATATCAGTGTTGCCCTGCTGCAATATGCTCAGCACTGCAAATGTCTGGGGAAAGCAAAGCCCGAAAAAAGTAAAAATTCTGAAAGAAGACTTCAGAACGCCTGATGGCAAATAGAAAAGCAGGAATTCCTCAAACCTCGGCTAAAAAGGAAGTTGTCAGTCCCTCTCCAACAGTCCCAGAGTGAAGCCGAGAAATCTCTTCACCGTCCTCTAATCACCAAAACCACATTGACATTCACGGCTTCCTCTGCTGGAGATTTTTGCGCTTGTATATTTTTTTTGGGGGGGGAAACAGGTTTGAATAATTCACAGTGCTCTCTGTAATCAAGGCCCCCCATCTTCGCCATCGCCCAAACTTCATCTCCCCCAACTTTTTCTTCTTCTTCCCCCACTGCCCTAACTATTCTTTTAATATAATCCTGTGGAGGCCTTTGCTGAATTATTCATCCTGTCAGATCAAGACACATAAACAAGTCTGCAGCTCTCTCTCTTTCCCCACCTCCCACTTCCTCTACATGTTATCTCTCACCAACACTTGGCTTCTCCGGGTAGAAAAAAAAAAATTGATCCAAGGTGCTGTTTGTGTAATAAACATCAGAGGTGAGAAAGAAGTCAGTCTGGCCCCTTGGAGACTAGGGAAAAAAGAAAGAGGCGGGGATGGAAGGAAGAGGGGATGCTGACACAAACGTCTGATTAAAAAATGACAAGCAACAAGAGACTGAAGCGTTACCTTATAACCTCATATTTCTGTGTCGCTTCTACCGCATCTTTCTGTGACCTCCGAGGCAACTGAATGAGCTCAGCGGTATATATACGTAAACTTGAGAAACAGTCCAATCCCAGATATACAGATATGACCTGCATTTTCTCTTCTGGGGCTCCCTCTGTATCTATTGCTGTTGGGCAAGATGAAGACGGAGACTGGGTCACGGGGACAAGACTACTTTAAAAGCTCCGAGCGGTGTACCAAACTCCCCCGAGTCATCTCCGCAGAAATACTGCTGCTCGTGCAAATCGTCATAAATAATGTAGAGAATATTGAGCTGTTCAGGCATATGTACACAACAGCTGTCTGTGTGGGGATGGATCGTTCGGGGAAAAAAAGGTTTGGAAAATTCGTTTTGCAGAGAAGCAGAGGAACAAAACGTTAAGCAAAAAACATCACATGGCCCTGAACAAAGCAATTAATATAACTCTCACAGCTTGAAACTGTGGAACAAAGATGCTACTCTTTGATATTATCCAGATTTTAAAGCGCACAGACGCTGCCGTGTTAATGAAGCGACAACTCAACCAGGGTTTTGATGTTTACATGAGCCTGATGAACTGAAAATGGTTCGAGAAGGAGGCAACACAAATATGGCTTCTTTTTAAGGTTTCAAACTATTAAGGGTGTAACAGTAACAACACAGACAGCGGAGTTCAGCTCAGTTCAGAGAGGAAGAAAAAAGTACTAACTGGAGTTCCTGATAAGTTTTGAAATCACTGGGAGCCAGTTAGCAAGTTGATATTATTATTAAAGTTTAGCTGATATTATATCAAATTCTCAGCTCCATGATTCATATCATCTTGTTTTTGCAGCTCAAAATGTTGTGCCATAAACACCCATAAAGGAATAGTTAAGTTTTAGATGAGAAAATCAATACCACTCTCATATCTGTGCCTTAAATATAAAGCTACAGCTTAGCATAACTTAGCTTAGCATTAAGGCTAGAAGCAGCAGAAAGCAGCTAGCTTGGCTCCATCCAAAGATAAAACAATCTCCAACCAGCACCTCTAAAGCTCACCAATTAACACATTATATCTCATTTGTTTAATCAGAGCATTAGAGGTGTTGGTTGTTGTATGTTTTATCTTTGGACAGAGCCAAGCTAGCTGTTTCCCACTGCTTTCTGTCTTTATGCTAAGCTAAGCTAACGGTCGCCTGGCTGAAGCTTCACATTTAACGGACGGATACACGAAGTACGAACAGCGTACTTCCTAAAATGTTGAACTATGCTTTTAACAGCTATTAAAAGCTAATAAAAACTAAAGCATTTCCCAAAAAAAGATTTATAAATGAAAATATAAACTAAACACGGTAAAAATGCACTGCTTGGTATGAAATTGTTGCCCAAACTGCTGAAATCTCAAAACAATGTGCTCTAAAATTTCAGAAAGAATCCAGCAGTCCCACCGTGAGATGGTCTGTGAGATGAGTTCAGTGGACCGAAGGCTGCACACCTTCTGACAAATCATTGCACAGTGTTTACTAAACCTTGATGGAGGTGAATGTAAGCCCGACCTGCCAGATTTGTCCTTTCTATCAATAAACAAGCTGATAACCTTGTATCTCCAGCTTTCCAGGAACTCCAGAAAACAGCCATGTCTTCAGCCCCCACAAGGGAAAAGGTTTTAAAACTCTCCAGAGGGTTTTGAAAAGATTTCATGCGACAGAGAAGCATGTGATCCTTCAGCTGAAATAAAAACAAGGCTGCCAGCTTCAGGAGCCCTAATAGTCTTACCGCGCTTGAAATAAATCTTGAGTGTTTTCCAGATCCATCACATCCGCAGAGGGAGATGAATCTGAAGTCCGAGAAGCACCAAAGATACTTTAATTCCAACTTCAGAAGCACCAGTTTCACAGGTGACCGTACAATGTGGTTTGTGCAGAGCTTTGAGGAAAACACTGCTGGTTTAATGGCACACCTTGACATTTTGAATCCGAGCTATTTTTCTACACCAGACACTTGTTGCCAGAAACACGAGGTAAAAACATTTCTATATTTGTGCATTACTCACAAAAAAACAGTCTTGTTATCCTTGTTAGGTGTTCTCGCCGAGCCAGAGACAATGCATCATGCCTCCCTGCACCTCTGCTGCCGGCTTTCCTCCTCACATTTATATTATTTAACCTTTTTACATGTTCTTCTATTGTAAAAGTAAGGTCATCACTGATATTATATGTATAGGGTTGCAACTAACAAACTTGTTTTTATCACCGATTATTTTCTGCATTAATCATTTGGGCTTCAAGCTGTCAGAAAAGAGTTAAAAGGGGCAATCATAAATTTCCTAAAAGCCAAAGCGACGTCTTCAGAATTGTGTGTCTGACCAACAGTCAGAAATCAAAAGATATTCAATTTTACTGTCACATAAGACAAAGAAGGAAATCCTCATAATTGAGAAGCTGGAACCAGTGATTTGGCATTTTTGCTTAAAAAATGGTTACTGATTAATTTTCTGTCAATTGACTAATGGACTAATTGTTTCAGCTCTCCATACAGCTCTCAGCTATTCATTATGCGGTTTTACATGCATGGTAGATGCTTGCATGTGTGTAATTAATAGCCTATTATACAGACTTTCCTGTCTCTTACATGAGAAAAGCACCATTTAAAAAAGGTCTTTTCAGAAGAGAAACAGGAGACGGGATTGTCTGGACTGTTTGAGCTCAAACCCAGGGCATAAAGGGATTCGTGATCAATGCCATCTCTTTACATGATAGTCAGCCAACCCCTTCTGAATGGGCTTTACCACTCAAGAGCAAAGAAAGCTCAAATCCTTAATGCCCGACCTTTGAACAGTCTCCTCGAGAGAAATCACTGTTAAAAAAAACAAAACACTTTTAAGAAAATGACCGCCCAATAAAGACTAAAGTGTCACGACGATGACAACTGGATGACATTTTGATTTGCAACGCGCACTGACGTCTGCTGCTCTAAATGACAAGTCAAGGTCAGTTAGGTCACTTTGACACGATGAACCATCAGCTCCAACATGTGCAGGTATTGCGGCACCGTTCTCGCCCCCCTGACCACATGGCTCAGCTCCCTTATTTTCTGCAGGAATGTCCAATCGATTTTCTGTAGCGAGAAAGTGGCGCTCTCCCTCTTGTCAGGGAGAAAACTCCGCCGGAATATTAACAGGTAGTTGCCATGGCAACAGGCGACTGCTGCCTAACAGCGTAGTGATTGCCTGAGCTGGAAAAAAAAAGCATTTTTTTTTCCTTTCTCTTTTTTACTGTAAGGAAAAACACATACACAAGAAAACTCAGCAGCTCTGTGAGTTTTTAAGCCCCTGAGCAACATCCACATGGATGACCAGCCATCTAACAAAAAGCATCTCATCATAGGGGGATGATTCAGTTGGGTAATTGCTGCATCTAGTGTACCAGAGAGACATTTATTCTCTCATCAATAATGAATGAATGTACTTGGGACTCAGACCACATTAGCAGTGAAATGGCCAAAATGATTAAACGGCCGACCCAACTGGCTAACTGCAAATGTCAGTCGTAGATCCATGACCCAGCTGTTGGTAGAAGCCCACAGCAGTGAGAGAAAGAGCAGGGAAACAGCTTCGAGTGGACACTGGAAGAAGAAAAACTGGATTCAGCACAGCCCCATTGTGAATTTATGGCAATGGGTGTGAAGGTCTAATTAGTTATAAATTTTTTAAATATGGTCTAAGCTTTGTGGCTCCCAAGTTGATCAGCAGCTCTTCTATAAAGAATAATGAACCACGTGGCTCGTTGACGTCAGCAGCTGAACCAGTTATACTGTCTCATATATATATATACACACACACACACACACACATATATACACATACACACACACACACACACTATATCAGGCTTCACCATATGGTAACACTAATTAATTGTGTGAAAACCTATTTGAGTGCAATGTTTTTTGGATTCTTTTTTTAAAGTTATAATCTCGAAGATTTTCATTTAAATAAACGTCTGTTAAGTCACTATCTATCACCGAGTGATGCCACACAATGGTGACTGAGCCAATGGCCCACTGATGATAGCCCTCCCATTTGCAGTATTACCGGCCCGGGTGTCGGCAACGACTTCCCCGGAAAAATCACAAGTGGGGCAGAGTTAGGCTTTTAAAAAGGCAACAGACTCGCTCTTCAGCTCATCTGTGTGTGAAGCGGTGTACTGTTTTTTCCGGTGTCTGCTAGTGTTGTGAGTAAACGGATATTATGGCCGAAAAAACAAAGAATAGATCGATGACTACAGACGAGGAAACTTGGGAAGTGAGGTCCAAAAACACACCTGCAATTACCGATTATTGCCATAGGTGCCATGAAAGACAACGAAAAGAAAATCCTTGAGATCACAACGTTAATGAAAAGTTCAACAAAGGAAAAAAAATGGGTGCAGCACAGTTTGGTGAAGTTTGAAAATATGCAAATAAAGAACAATTAAATATTTCACCTGTGAAAGACTGAATAATATTTGGTGGCTGCATGCACGTTCACCTCGTCGGGGGGGGGGGGGGGTGTTAATCCCCACTCCCTGCTGTGATGAACTTGTGGGGAGTGACAAAGTCACAGTCCAGATGCCCAACAAGCTGTGCGTATTTTACATTCGCAGAACAATCCATCCCAAATGGTGATATTTGTTTAACTTGTGTGAAGAAAATATTTTGTTATTTATTTTGTGCAAACAAGATCCATATGTTGTGCTCAAAAATGTGTTATTTTGTGGGGACAAGATACAGTTATTCATCATAAAATCATATGCGTCTCTGCCATGCAGATACACACAGCCACCTCAAAATGAAGATAACTTAAAGTTTTATTTTCAATGTCATACAATGAAACTTGCCACTCCAGCACTACAGCATTGGACTGCCCTCAGCAGGAATCATCTGCTCTGTATTTTAACCGGAAATAAGCTTAGCCGATGCAATGAATGCTCATGAAAAATTACCATAAAAGTGAAAAAAGACGCAGGAGTCCAATTAACTGAGACACAGATGGCAACAACTTTACAGAAGACAGTTAGAAGAAAGTTATACATGGCATGTATGTCTATAAAAACAAGACTTTATAACTTTTGAAGGGAGAAAGAACACAAACTTCCTCTAACAAATGAAAAGTTGAATTCATACGTGATAAAAACGCACCCTTGCTCAGTTCAAAACACTCCACTGGTCTGGTATGACCAGTAGCTTATGGAGGCTAATGTTTGCAAACTTTATACAGATGCTGTGTAGTTTATGAGTACATTTGCTGACTTTGTGGCTCTTATCTACTTGTGCCCCTGATGACAATGTTTTCAAAGTAACTGACTAATGAGAATCTTGGGAAATGAAGGTAAATTCAATGAGTCATTCTTGTAATTGCCACTTGTGGCAAGTTACACAGTCTCCCTTTAAAACCTTTTGTTTTGTGCCAGCTCCTCATGGAAAATCATTTAACTGGATGCCAACAAAAGAAGCAGTCAGCCGAAAATTATCAGGGTTATTTTATAAAAGCATTACATTTGTGCACACTTATAAATAACTCACCTTAGATATACAACTTGTATGGACAAGGTAATAATTTGTGCCCATAAGATAAGATCTTATTCCCACAAGATACAGAGTGTAATCTTTTAGGACTTGAGGGGTTTTGTAACAGAACCAAACTGGAGCCAGAAATAATTTCATTAGTTGAGTAAAATAAATAAACACATATTTTTGGCATCAGAGTATAAGGCCAGTTATAAGGGTGTAAGGCAAGCGAAAGAGGAAGCTAATGAGGCCAAGCAATCTTGATAATAACTGAAAAAATGAAATCCATAAAAACAGATTAAAAGTTACCACAGAAATAAAAAGTTAGCTAGCCTTCCTGAATATCCTGGTCATAAATGACATACACAAGATAAAGGACCTTTAAATTAATGTATTATAACCCAAGGTTGCTCTGCAGCAGCTCTGCTTCCACGTAATGTCTGTGTATGTAAAACTCCAGTCTGCACCTGGTGACCCCTCAGTTATCACTGACGAGCACCTACTACATCATGGATAATAGTTCAGTTTGGTGTGGATGCCATATTCTGACATTGCCCTTATAAACATTTATTTCACTGGCTTTCAGCGTTGAGTGTACGCCTCTTTGCTCTGCAGACAGACAACACACAAAGGGTCTGAGAGAGTACGACTATTATCTTTTTCACACAGGGTGAGAGCAGCTCTTAATGGAAGTCCCTGCATTCTTGGACCTAAAAGGGGTGCCATGGAGGTGCTACAGTTATTATAAAACAGAGCTCATTGAAGATCAAAGCTGAACATAAATCTGCTGCCTCACATACAAAACATTTAAACAGCACAAGCACAAAAAGGGAGGCGTTGCATTCTCTCTAGTTAAGACACCATAGATTCAGGTTAATTGTGTTCTCCCAAATTTCATTCAAATGCACGAGGATGCTGATGGGAAATGTACCAGTGCATGAGGCAAGTAACATAGTAAGTACAAGAGCTGTTCAGTATGTCAGTGAGGATGCTGGACTCACCAACGACGAGTGAACCTGCTGCAAAAAGGTACATTTTCACTACCTCACTCCTGAAAAGCCACCACTACAAAGAGACTGGAATTGTTGAAATGCGTCATTGACCTCTAAACCTCTCGTTATTCCGACTTAGGAGCGTTCACTCATTATTCCAAATGGTTAGCCCAACTGTTAGCCTTGTCGTCACACCAGAAAAATTGAAATTAAGCCTAAATTAACTATTTTTTATCGTTTTACATATTTGTGGCAAAGCAAAACCAAATACAAACAGTGTTTCTCTCTTTTTTAAACAACTTGAATCAACTGTATGAATGTTATTTGGGGATTTTATTCAGATGTAAATACCAGTGATGGTGACTTTGCAGCCATTTGCCAACAGTTTGTAGTTAAAGGTGCTGTGTAGTCTTTTTGTAATCAAATGCATTGTGTGTCTCCTGCTGAATGCATTTCCTTCCTCATAAAAACATGCAAAGATGACTTTTTGAAGTCTTAAAAGTTGTGTAATGTTTAGATTCATGTTTGCTTGCTCTTCACTGCCTTTGCGGGCCCATTGGTGTGTTTCTGTTGCACATTACCACCACAGCGTCACCAACTGTCGATGAGCAGAATAGCATGAAACTATCGCAGAAAACGGGGACCCACTCGCAAAAGCATGGCTCCATAGCTTCACCTCAGTGCTTCAGCTCACCTGAAAGCCATGCTGACACTTTCCCCTACTGCTGCTGTTCATTTTAGTCCGAGGTCACCTTGGGGGGGATATTATTATTGTCACTCCCCACTCCCTGCTGTGCTGAACTCGGGGTTTCCTTGTGGGGAGTGACCAAATGGTAACAATAATTAATTGTGTGAAAACCTATTTGCATGTTAAAAAGAGATTAAAACAGTTGAGTATAATGTTTTTTGAATGTTTTTGGGATTCTTTTGTTAATGAAAAGTTCAGCAAAGGAAAAAAAAGGGGGGTGCAGCACACAATTAAATATTTTGCCTGTGACAGACTGAATAATATTTGGTGGCTGCATGCTGACTCTTACGTTCACCTTGGGGGGAAGTTATTATCGTCACTCCCCCACTCCCCACTGTGCTAGACTTGATGTTCCTTGTGGGGAGTGACACGGTCAGAGTCTAGACGCCCAACCAGCTGTGTATTTTTAATAAAGTAAAGTTTTCCCTCCATTTGTCACCAAATAGATTTGTATGTTATTATCTAACAAGCATTTCAGCCTCATGGGGCCGCTAGCGTGGCTTTATAATTGTAGACTAGTTTAATCTTCTGCTGCTGCTCACTGACCAGAACATTTCTTCATCCGTTCATTAGCATTCGAATGATCCATTGTTTTTCATCACACTTGTTTCCAGTGAAAACTCCCCCTCTCCTCCATTGTAATATCTTCTAACAAGGGCCCTCACATCCTCATAAATAAATCACAACAAATAAAATGTATCCGGCCATGTAATGGAAACACATGCAGAAGTGTTTACTTGGAATGATTTTGCGGCGTATGCTCATCCACTGCAAACCGGCTGCTTCTCACTAACATTAAAACTTTGTTGTCCTTCCTCTGATCCTCTCTGCATGTTTGCAGACTTTCTCTTCTCGACATATTTGCATATTCTGAGATGCATCACTGCAGTCTCTTTCTCAATTTATGTGTGTGTGTGTGTGCCCTTGGACTACTGTGTCAAGGAAGCAAGCACTACAACTTTCTCTACCTGAATGAAAGTTTCACTGAAAATCCTCCAACTGAATATGAAATCATCTTCGAACTGGACAGCTCTTTGTTACCAATATATTCTGATATTTCTCAGAAACCTCAGAATATCGTTAGAACAAAGGGTTCACTTCATATCCCATCCTAATTATTGTGGGCTTATAGACAATACTTGTACAGAGTTGGAAGTACTCAGATCCTTTACTTAATTAAAAGTAGAAATACCATAATGTAAAAAAGAACCGTCAAACATTTTACTTAAATCTGCAGGAAGTGTTTTTGTTTTTGCCACTTGGGGGAACAAGTTGTGAACACAACATTGACATATTATCATCACCTTTTAAGTTGATATTGCTAACTTGTCAGCAAACAGTTTCTCAATCACACATCCAGCAGATGTGGAGCAACATTATCATTCATTTGGAGTCTGATTTATCTTAGTCCAATACTGACTCTCTTTTAGCTCTGTTTTTGGTTTCCACCAACTCCTGAGGGAAATATCTGGCTCTTTAGCAGATAAATGCTCCACTACGTTCACCAGCTAGTTGCTAACTGTGTCTGTCTGCTGTTTGGTGCTGAGCAGGTAGTGTACAGAGGGTTTTTACAGCTTTTATTCTCTGAAAACAGCTGCCTGCTGCTATGAGAGCGGTGAGAGTAAACCTAAACAGTAAAGTTATGGCCCGGAAAACCAAAACAATGAGTTGAAATACACTAAAACTGCACATGGGAGTCAGGTGATCTGTGGGTTCGTCACTGCTAGCGACCCCTTTCACATTGTCACATTGTTTTCACTTTGTCATTTGATACATTGATAATTTACAAATATTGATTATTTAAGTAAAAGTACATATATTTGCATATTAGAAGTGGATATTGCGGAGATATTCGCGGTAAAAGTGCAGCTAAACTCGGTTATCGTGGTTCCCAGAGGCCGGCAGAGCTGATGCAGGAGAACAGGTAGAGTTGGTGGGTAGTGCCTGCTCAGTCCTGTGGGAACTGGCCAATCAGAGCAGACTGGGCTTTTTTCGGAGGGGGGGCCTTAAAGAGACAGGCACTAAAAGGGAGCGTTTCAGAAGGGGGTGAATTGAGGTGCTGCAGAAATAGACAATGAGAAAAATGTGTTTTTTGAACATTGAAGCATGAAAACATTTTCTAGCAGGTACCCAAAATAAAAGTATGAACCTGAAAACGTGTGACCTTTAAAGTATCAAAAGTAAAAATAGGCTACTCGTTCATAATGTGACATTATTATGTTGTATTATAGTTTTATTATTAGTGGCAGCATTTTAATTTTGTAGTTTGTCGAGGTGTTGCTAATTTTGAACTACTTTATATACAGCTGCCTCGATTGATCACAGTTTAATCTATAGCGTATATCATATTTTATTTGTCGATTATATGTCTTTTATGTAAGATCTTTATTTGCACAGTAACAAGTAACAACAGCTGTCAGATAAATGTAGTGGAGTACAGTACTACTGCTTTACTTTGTTTTCCACCACTGCACATCTAACATAATACATCATTTAACATAGCACATGTGATAACTCCCATGTGGCTCTCAGCCTTTTTTCACCTCCAGTGGCCTGATAATGTAAAAGTAAAAGTATCAGTATAACAATGTGAAAAAATACCCCATGACAAATAAAAGTGCTGCATTCAGAATCTTACTTACTGTAAGTACAAGTACAGAAGTATTATCATATTATGTATTTAAAGTATCACAAGTAAAAATACTAATTTTATAGCAAAATTGCCCTTGTGACTGATGTATTATTATATATTATATTATTAGATTGTTAATACTGATGCATCAATGTGTGAGCAGCATTTTACTGTTAGTAAACTGTTTTAACTACTGTATTTTAGGTAGTTTGGTCCAGTGGTTTCCCAATCAAGGGGTCGTGCCCCCTCCAAAGGGTCACAAGATAAATCTGAGGGGTCGTGAGATGATTAATGCAGAGAAAGAAAAAACAAAAAACAAAGTTCTGCGACACACAATTGTTTTTATTTTGTGTTCTTTTCCCTCTAATCTTTCTCGAACAGTTGTTCAAATTAAACCACGTGAGAAGTTTAGACAGTAAATGTCTCTTTGGTGGAAGTGTTAACAACTCATAGACATGACAAGAGGCCTCAAGTAGAAACTGCAAAACTTATTTTGTAAAGGGCTCACAAGCCAAAAGGGTTGGGAACTACTTCTTTAATCTCTGTATTTTACAAGAATATTGTGTTTTTATATAAAATCTTAATTTGAAAAGTATCTATAGCTGTCCGATAAATGTAGTTGAGTAAAAAGTACAAAATTGTAATTAAGTACAGTACTTGAGTAAATGTACTTTCTACCACTGGCTGTGATTACAGGAAGATAACACGAAATCTGACTGAAAATGATGAACTCTGCATATTGATGCACCCTAAAACCAGCTGACATATGGCATGCAGTATTGAAGTTCCCTTGACGACTTTGATCTCTAAACTTTCAAACCCAAAATATTAATTTGCCTCACTTGTAACCCTACACAAATTGCTACAGCAATTACAGAGCACAAGAGACGTATTTTTTTCAGGGCAAAAAGGTGTTGCACCAGATGGCCTTCCAAACAACTTTCTGGTCCTGTGCCGAATCCAAAACCAGCAAGCAGCGCATCAGAAACCTCTTCAAGTAAAGTTGGTATTTAATGTGATAAATCCACATGTTCTGTATCATAATCTACACTTAGTATTCTGCTAAAAAACAACATGAAATCGAGGTACGTCAGTCTCTGCAGGTTGTTTTGTTAGCTGCAGAGTCCTCAGCATTATGAAGAGCTTAATCCTTCATCGTTTGGGCACCTTTGTCACACCACGCCAGATGGATTGCAGGTGGCGCGCCAGATGCCTTACTATATTTACAATCTCCATCTAGACCAAGGGGGTCATATCGTGGCAATAAAATCAGCACAACCTTCTTTATGCCAACTGTCTTGTCAGTCAGTCTGTTGTTTGCACTATGCAGATATTATATATTCAAAATGAGTGGTCTGCATTCCCCTGCAGGTTTAGATGGCGTGTGAGGTTCAGTCTGTGTTCTCAATGGAGCCGTCTGACTCATCCCAATCACCGGGGGCGAAGAGACAGGGAGGCAGCGTAATGCAATCAGACGCAACACAAATATCAGCCTGTGTGTAACGAGCGGGGACGAGGAGAAGAAAAACAGTGGTGTCAAAGAGGGTCAGCTATAAGTGGTCTTAAAATGACAAAACACACACACATTTACGTATTGATGTAGTTCTATTACTCAAATACAAAAAATAAAGTAAAAGAGACTTTTTCAAAAAATCTATCCTCTTAGCACTTATTTCAAATTGAGTTTTATATTATAAATCACGATTACTTACTCGCACTCACTGCTGTTAAATACACAACTGATGATCTAGGAGCTTTCCCGGCCATATTGTTTACATAAAACTTTAATATCCCACTATTAATTCTCCTTTATGGGGCGAATAAAACCTTCAACAGAATATTCCATTCCAACTGTGGTGTACAGACAACATATAAAACAGCATTTCTAATACAAGGGTAAGAAATGATCTCACTACACACCTGAATCGTTGTTCACAGGCCTTGGTTTTTTCAGCGATTCAAATCAGTCTAGTGTTGTGTTCACTGACAACAAAAAACGAGCCAATGTCATGTTTTTGTAGCAGAGCTGGAAAACAGCAACAGAATTGCCATAAAAATGAAAGCGACAAGCTTTGATGAGATAAACGCAACTGTGCAGGTTGTTGTAAGTCGACTTACAGAAATAAAACCTTTTAAATCGGCATCAGTCTTTGATCAACACGACAAACGATGAAGCCATCGATACAACCTCTCCCAAACAGCAAAACAGCAAACATGAACACAGTGTCAGACTCAATATTTAGGTGAAAATGTAACGGCAACTCCGTGTGAGTTATCAGGCTAGATAGTAAGTTTTTCTTGCCTATTGTTTCTTTTTTTGATATCAAAATATACCCATAACACAGTACAAGCAAAAGTTTGAACAGACAGAGACAGTGAAGAGTATATTCACACACAGCAGCAATATCTTAATCTTACTCAGGTAAATGTGACCACAAATTAGGGATGCACTGATCCCTAAAAAACATCAGTTAAATTAATTCAGCTGGCCTCCGACTCAGTTTTTAGTTCGACAGCAATCCCTCACCTCACGTTATCTAACTCCAATGTGTTCCCACACAGCGAGGTATACAGATTTTAGGAAAAACAGACCACTGGTACTCAGTATTGACAGATACAGAGTTTTGAGGTTTTGTATTCAGGTTCAAGCTTGCACCATTTGCCTGAGGAAGACAAACAACATCTGCACGGATGAAAATGAAACAAAAGAAACATGGAGCTCACTTCAAAACCACTTTGAATTGCACAGATGCCTATAGTACTGGCTACATTTACATTTTAACAAGGCCCTGAAAACAAAATTCCTAAATACATTATATATTTCCATGCACCCATTAGGATTTAGCAATGTTAAATTAAAATGTATGACAGCTGTGGGGTTCTTCACTAGCTCTGTTGATCAAATCTGATCGAATCACACCCACACTCTAACTAATGATGCTTTTCCCAAACTTTAACTTTGACTTTTTTTGTAGTGAATATTTCATGTTTGTAAGATTAAGAAGTTTTTAGGTAACCCTTTTGACAAGCAGCTGCCGCTGGTGGGTTCGGCAATTGCAAAAACACGCAGGGCAGCCAAACTTTGTTTAAACCCACAGGACTTTGTTTTAAACTTTAGATACCAAATACATCAGGCTGAATTTTCTGATATAAAACGATAAACAGAAATATTTTCAGTTGATGGGATGGTGCAGCCATAAAAACGTCGGTCTAAACCATCACCTGACCGATACTATTTCATATATTTTTGAGGCCGATACTGATATCGATATTTGGGAGTTTAAAGAATCTACAGACAGTCATTTTTTTGTTTAACACATAACATGAAAATCAATCCTGATATGGATCCATTAGATTTGTTTTCCTAAAGTATTGTGACTAAGATACATACAGAGCGGGACATTTTATAGTGTAAAAACAAACTAATGGAGGCGTTGTTTTGAATGTGGCATCTCTGTTCTGCAGTATCTTGTAACTTATCAGCCGATATATACACGATACTGATATATCTGCAATCTGCTGATTTAAGGGTCTAGCTCTGTAAACATCATATAGTTTCAGTGAAGAGTTGGAACAACATACTGCAAAATACTGTATATATGTGATAGTGTCAGTGCTGAATAAGATGATTTTTAACAAACTTGAACTTCTTAACAGGGAACAAAAGGGGAAAACTGTATATTAAAAGGGGAATATTAAGCATTTTAAAGTTTGTGCTTGTCTGGACAAAAAGTCTGGATGAAATACGTGCCAGCCACATGGATTCAGTATCTTGCTGAAGGGACTGTGTTATAGCCACATTAGGAGGAACAACACAACTTTTGTTTGGGCTGTCTGTCTCGTTCTGCTGCCTCCACATCAGGGCTTCCTCAAAGTGCTTCCGCTCTCGATCGAACAGCATTTTAGAAGAATTACCTGATCGATAATGTTGTGTTTTGAGGGGATTTTTATTTGCATTACACAGACTGATGCAGCGTGTGAACATCCTGCTGAATGCGGAGAACGGTTCAGGTGCGTTCAGGTAGCAGCATCTTAAGGTTCGCACAGGGGTCAAAGGATCCTGCAACTTTTCATCAGAAAAACAGCCTGTTTTCAGCTTTGTGACGACGCATTTTCCAGATGATTTAAGGAGGATTTAAATTGTTTATTTAGCTTAAGAAGGAGGAGAATTTTCTCAACAAACATTAAAAAATTTGGAGATACATAGTTTTCACTCGACAGGAATGGTATGAAAAATGTAATATGAAAAGTAACTAAAGCTGTCAGACAAATATAGTTGCATAAAGTGGAAATATTCAAGTAAAGTATAAAAACCTCGAAATTGTACTTACTGTAGGTACTGTACTTGAGTAAATGTACTTAGTTACATTCCACCACTGCGTGTATGTAATCAAATCAGACACTGTTTCATATCGAGAACATCCCAAAATAAGCTGATAGCCGTTGGGGTTTATGTACTATAACGGCTGATTTAATAAAGTCATGTGTTCAACATCTCACCTTCTCCTCGTCCCAGAAGAGGCATATTACGTTAAATCTATATATAGCACATAAGTTGATTTAATGGTCAGCTTCAAGGTAGCAAGCAATCACACATTTACACCTTTTTTAATAGTGTGAAGGAGACTCCTTCCTCTGGGTTTTCCCTGCAGGAATCAGCCTTTGGCCCTGTTTTTCACCTAGTTTGGGTATTTTCCCAAAGAGCTGGCTCCACAGCGCACCAGGTGTAAAGAGGTGGATTGATATCATTCTGCCCCGCCATGTGTACCCAAATAAAACACGTCTCTAATTTGGCAAGGGGCGATGTTGACATTTGGATACTCTGCCCTGTGGGTAGGGTAACGACCTCACATTACGATGCTGCTGCCGTGTAACACCTGATCTGTTCTCAGTATTCAGCAAGATGTTCTCACACTGCATCAGTCAGTGTAACTCAAACGAAAATCCCCTCAAAACGGAGCATTTATCGATCAGGTAATTCTTCCAAAGTGCCATTCGATTGAGAGCACTGCGAGGCAGCAGAAAGAGACGGGCCAGCCTCTGGCTACCGAGTTCGTCCCCCCAAACAGAGGGCTTGGGCTTGATTTCCCCCCGCGGCCATGTCAAAGTACCCTCCAGTAAGATCCTAAACCTGTTCAGGCTCCAGAGGGGCCACAACAGGGCTGACTCTGCAATGCAACAAAAAGCAGGGAAGCTTTCAAAGGATATTAAGCAATCTAAGACTTCTGTTAAATCTGTAGGAATAAGGAAAACATCTGTCAAAGTTGTCCCCACTCCCACAAAAGCCTCTGGGAGTGTTTCTACCCACCTCTCACATCCCCGTGAGCTACAGAAGCCTGGAAATGACACATGCAATAAAATTACAACAGGAATGAGCAACCTGGCTAATTAGAAGTGATTTTCAAGTTCATTCTTCACCTTGGAAACAAAGACTGAGATTTAAAGCTCCAGAAAATCTTGTAATTATACCTTTAAATATTTATTTTTGTCACTAATTTATTGTATTCATATGACATTTTCTTAATTTGGAGCTTTAAAAGAACAAAACTTTTTAACTTTTGAAGCTGCGATTTCTTACAAGACTGGTCGCTCACTCATAGCACTGTCCTCCATGGCGACTGCCATGTCATTTTTTATGATATGAGCCTGTAAAAGGCAAACTGACCATAGAAATGAAAAACAAATGCAAAAAAGTGTGTTTTTTGGTCTATGTGTAAGGTATATGTTAGCCAAGCTGGTAAAAGGATATGATTTGGCAAAAAAGCTGGTTAGTATCTGTATTACTTTATAGATTAGATTATTTTTGTGGTAATTACCTTGAAATTTGGTGCCACAAGACTATAACGATATTTAATGAAAGTAAGTCATCAGTACTTTCAGCACTAATCTGACACTACCTGAGCAGCTCCACATACTGACAATGAAACGTTGGTTGGGAACCACTGAAGAAGAGCTGAATTTGTTTGGGTTCACTCAAGACCTGCCACATTCACATCACATGGGATGGATGGCAGCGATGCAAAAGAATGCCATGTTTACCACTTGCAAGGTTCCCCATCATCGGACAACTCAAGATGTTTGTGTGACTGCGGAGTTGGTCGTGTGAGGCCCGATTTTACACTCCATTAAATGCGAGTTTAATTACCTTGAACATCCATGTTTGTTTGGTTTTCGCACACAAGCTTTCAGAAATGTATCCGGATGTTGACACGAGCACTATTGACAAGTCGGAAAGTACAATAACTCACATACAGGAGGGTGGCAATAGTCCTATATGCCCGATTAGAGCTCTTCTTGTGACGTAATTTCCAGCTAACTTCAACCTGACTGGAGGTCTAATCAACCAGAGGACTGAAAACACCTGTGTGGATCTGCAGGCCTTTAATTCATTCTCCTTGATGTAAAAATCATCAACAGTTGAAATCTTAATAGTTTTCAAAAGAAGAAGTCTTTACAATATTGAACAAAAGTTTAAAAAGATGGACTTTTGACTATTTTTGATGATTAATACATTTTTTATTGGTTGTGTTGCACTCCGATGGTCGATGGAAGTTAAAAGACAGCCATAATAATCCTAGAATCTCTTTATTTTGTGTCTTTGTGAAGCATAGATAATAAAACATTAGCCCTTGTAGCTAACACATTTTGAATAATGAACTAATAATGGTTATTTCACCCATTTTATGAACAGAGCTGTTGGTAAATTGCATCCAGAAAAAAGAATAATTTAGTTTTGCCTTTATACCGAAAAGAAATGACTACAATAGACAATCTGCCAAATGATGAAAGTGGGTCCAGATAATAAAGGTTGTAGTGATTACTAGTATTGAACAACCTTATCATCTCTGCCACAGATGGTCAATTTGTGCTGCAGAGCAGTAAAGAAAACACACTTATTTATCTATTAACTACAGCAGTCCCTTCTCTTCTGGTGATATTTTAAAAAGCAAAGGGATGAAAATCCACTTTGAGCAGAGACAATAGCCGTGACGCAAGTCAAAAAAATCCATGCAGATTTGGACTGGCAGCTCTATATTTGGGGGCGATGTGACTTAGTCTTGATGTTAAGGTTGCCGACATGGCTGATGTGACCACGCAGCGTGCTCACAGGTCACTGGGCTGCGGGGCATCGTGGCCAGTCGTGGAAGGTTGGGAAGCGGCTGAGGTTACACAGCTGTGACTGGCCGAAGCCCAGCGGCCAGCCTCCGATGATTTCACACGTCCCAGCGGCGCCGCAGAGCTCTGATCCCACAATGAAAGAGCGAGAGCGCGACAGAGATGATCAAGAGAGTGTGAAAGAACAATGGGGACGAGCTACAATGAACCTGAAGGATGCAGACAGAAGCAGACATGTACAGCAAGAGAATAAAATAGGAAAGAATAAAAGTGATTGATGTGCGGAGATGGTAAAGGGGAAGCTGTGAGCACAGGAAAGAGACAGAGCCAGGAAGTCATGTTTTTATCTTTTTGAGGACTTATTCTCTCTCTTCCTGGCCTGAAGGAAAGTGACCAGCTCCGGCTCAAAAAACAAAACAAAGACTTGTCCAGTAAAAATGTTGGAGCCAACTTTCTCTGCACTGCAATGTCATTCAGCAGATCAAACGCTTTGCAAAGTAAACAAGGTAATTCGAATGTTTACCTCGAGGTCATCATGACTGAGAACAAAATGATTTCCATTTCGATGTTTAAAATCTCGTCTCACTGTATTTTCAACCTCTCTGTAGTGTTTTAGAGTCTGATAGGTCTTAAAACTCACAGATGTACAACTCAAACCAAAGTCCCTGGATCATATTCCTCATCTCACGATGCCTGAAGCAGCTCGCCCTCATCGACGCAGCCCTTTGCATTTTCTTAACGCTGTTGCGTACTTCGTTTATACCTGGGGGTAGAACCACCAGATCCGGACTGAACCTTCAGACCTTCAGATTTTGCACCACTTAAACATGACTAAACATGCCAACACTTGAAAAGGTTACCATTTTGTTAACGTTGGGATGATGGCAGGAAAAAACAGTTTGGTGACACACTTAATTTTCTCTGCAAAACCCAAAACTTCACTTGTTGCTGCTGCTGACCTTACTGTACTGCACATCCGGACATACTGCACCCCACCATTCATCTAACTATTAATGGAAGGAGTCTCTGTCTGTCCTTCGATTATCTCGACAACCGTTCATCGGATCAACTTCACATTTGGCGGGTGTATTGCTGAGGACCCAAGGAAGTGCAGTGCCGAGCAAGAAGTTGTTTGGATGAGCGGTTCTCGACAAAGCTGCAAGCAGCAATACCAGAGGCCAAGCAATCGGCCTGTTCTGAACAGGCACGTGTGAACGGGCACTGCAATAGTGTCTTTAATTGACCATATGGTCTAATGTAAGTAGCTAACTGCATACTGTTCAGTAGAATTACTTCAAAAACCAAGCAGTAAATCATTAGTCAGCTAAACTGTTGTGTGTGTTTTCAGGAAACATTAGAAAAAGCCCTGCTACAGACGGACAAATCCACAACGTGGGAGTCAACGCGCTTCTAACGTTTGCAGCTATGTTCTGCTTTTCATTTGGTTTTGGAAGGTTTACAGTCCAGCGACCTGTTACCAGAGATGGCGTTACGTTTCTCAAATGTATCAGTTAGTCCCCATCCTCAGAGCCTTTTCTCTTGTATCAGCCAACGTACTGCTAGAAAATACAAACAGTAAGGCCGAAATCTAACCTTTGTGTTGCTTGTCCAAGTATGCTTTGCTAAAGTAAGCATCCACACGGTTCTGTCTGCATGAAATAATGCTGTAATTAAATTTTTATTAATAATAGGCTACTTCACTATAATACTGACTAGCTATCCTGTAACACAAGAACAAAGCTGCTTCTTATTTCCACGTCTCCTACATGGATCATTAGCTGGTGAGAACATGGCACATGTTAGCTTTGGCCTATTTCTTTTAAATCAAATGCATATTTAAGACCCTTTTACGTGACTCAGGTCAGATTGAATCATTAAAAGCTGGTTTTCAGAGCGCCTTGGGCACAGCACATGCAATGTAACCGCGTGACCTTTGTTGCATGTCATACCCCCCTCTCTCTCGTTTTCACCAAACTTATGGGGTTAGTTAGCGTTAATTTGCTACTTAGCGAGCAACAGTCGTTATTTTAGCCGACAAAATTGACGGTCTTCGGCTAGAAATGAGAAACCTGCTTTTGTTTAGTTTTGTATGAAACCAAATATCAACTGTTTCAAAACTTTAACAAATTTCAAGAGTTAAATCCCCGACTGTTACGGGTTCATTTGAGATAAAAACACTCAACCAGTGTTGTGAGGGAATGCAGGAATGAACACATAGGTAATAGCAGTTATATTAGAGGCTTTACCAGTGACAATGATGTACCTCTGCTGTGGGGAGACGCTGCTCTTATAAACAAGCACTCCCTGGTGAGTGAAGGACAACGCATCATAGAAATGTCAAACCCCTGCACTTCTATTTTTTCAATAATGTCGGGCTGTTGACATCTCTCTGATAAAACCTGCATGGAAGTGAAAGTGTAATAGTTTGTGGAAGTGTGTGCGTGACGGAGAGAGAAGAGGATTTTCAGTGTGTCAGCCAGGCGGCGGCTCTTCTCACGTTGTCATTCCCAGTCCGACGGCTCCGGCGTTAGCTCCTAGTAACAGTCAGCCGTCTGTCCTCTTTTCTCCTCGCTCGACGCTGAGAGGGTTAACCTGCGGGCCCCCTGACTATCACCCAGCCACAGTGTTCTGACATCCCTGGGCCTGCCCAGATGGTCGCCATATGTCCGCTCACCACGTACAGCGAGCCGGGAACACGCGAGAGCAGACAGGGGCGAGGGAATGCGCACTTTGTGAGCGCCATGGTTTGTTTACCCGTGTGCCTCACTGGTGATTGTTATGGGTGTGTAGCGACAACATCTGATATTGTGCAAATAACATGTGAATTCCTATTAGTCATTGATTCACTCACTAACTTAGTTACTGAGATCCAGGCATAAAGTAATATCACCACACAAAGTTATGAACAAATGCCCAGTTATCCATATTGACTAAACCACTTATTTCGAAGAGAAACCAAAATAGAGCGCACCCAAAAATAGGTCACAATTTAAGAGGAAGTCACTCTGAAAAATCTACTGAACATTTGTAAGGATAGTTTGGATGATAATTCTTATGTATGTCTTTGGTTTTTCTTCCAAATAAGTATGATACAGTTTAAGGGGTTTGTTTACAACTTGTCAGATCCTCGTACTCACTGCTGTAAAGTAAAATATGATCACAACTTAAAGGAATAATTGCAAAAAACTACTAAAACAAGATTTTTAGTGGAACAAAAATCAGGATTATTCTCTTTGAAAGAAATGACAGCAAAGTCAAGGTGGAAACATTCCAACCGCATTGATTTGATTTAGCAAAACTTACATATCATCATCGTATATTAATATATTTGGTTGTCGATCCTTTACAGTAGAGGATTATAAATGAATTATCAAGCAGCAGAAAGTAACTCATGAGCGATGTTGATTTGTAAATCTTTAAGTCAAATATCAAGCAATTTGCTGGTTCCAGCTTCTCCAGGATTTGCTGCTTTTCTCTGTTTTGTCTTTGCAAATTGAAAGTTTTTGAGTCTGTTCTATTCAGTAAGTCATGACAGCGTGAGAGTGAGCCAGCGCGCACAATACCAAGACCCTGAAACTGAGGCAGCTAAATGGAATTCAGCCATCATTCGTTTTATTATTTATCAGTATAAATAATCGACTAATTAACCTACAGGAGATCTGCAGGTGTTTCTACCCTCCAGTCAGTGTGTTGTAATAAATGACTTTCAGCATACTAAGTTAACAGGTGGGCAGGAGAACTATAAATGTTAAATATATACAGAGAGAAACAACAGATAACAGTCAACCTACACGTCTTTTCTCACAAAGAAGAGGTAACCGAACAGGTAACAGCAAATAAAAATGAGAGTCTTGAAAAACAATTTTAACAAGGAAGTAAACACGTTCAGAGGCTGGAAGATTACTTTAATTCAGAAAGGGCTGGGGAGTGCTGCATGTTTTTTGGGATGTCAGAGGGACGTGACGAAGCATGCCTCAGTGCATGAATATGAGCTGGCTGCATTTACTGCAATTACTGTCTCAGTGGCTCTGATTCAAACAGCTGTACACCACGAAGAGACACCGACACCTGAGGAAGAGTCACGGCTGACAGCAGGTCTGATCATGTCACACACACACATGGATACACAGGTTCTCTGGTGCGCACCAACAGAAAATATCTGTTAACGAAGGATGTATTGACTGCTAAAAAAATCCATTACAATGAATGAAGAGTGCGCTACATGTAGTAGGAAGTGAAAACTTTTTAAAAAGTTTTTCATGATTTATCTTGAGGACAGTCAGCCTGCTCCTTCTGATAAATAACTTAATTTAGCCTTTATTAATTACGTTCAGGTTAATTTTTTTTGCACTTTGTCTGCACGGCAGACCAGTCAGCGTAATTAATTAATCATAGATGGAAATAAAAGAAAGCTCGTTAACATCTCGTGTGCATTTTTGCATCTAAATTTAAAACGAGTGTAGAAGATGAAATAAACCATGAAATAGAAATGATTTGCTCTTGGGAATATTTTAGACAGAGCTTTGCAACTGTGGGAGCAACAGAAGGCGACACAACTGATTCACATGACCATCCAGGGCGACACCACAAACTCATCCATATCTGATCCAAAACCAGAACTAAATGCCACCCAATGAGACAGATGTCCTACGTTGGGGCTACACTACAAGACAGAGGACAAATGCCACAAAGAAATATAATAATATACTTTCAACCTTGAGAAAGTTACTGTATCACTTCAAATTGTTGTTACCAAGCACTGTTTTGAAAAGACTAGACCAGAAAAGACCAGTGCTGTGTCTCAATTCGCGTCCTTCCGTACTTACACTTGTTATTCTGAGTGCACAAGTGCGTTCACGCTGACAATAATGGCAAAATGCAGTGCACTATGAGTACTGGGATGGTGTACTCATAACGGTCAAAAAGGTGAGTGGGGAGCGCTGGACACCTCCCACCCTCAATGGTCGCCATCTTGGCTACTTAGCGGAAGAGGAGGGACTTAGTTTTGCAGGTGTTTGGTCATAAACCAAAGCAGAAAAGTCAAACCGTGGAACTAAAAGAAAGGTTGGGGGATCATCAAAGTCATTAGGATTCATTTTCTGGAGACCATGAATGCCTGTGCAGCATTTCATAGTAATCCATTTAATAGTTGTTGAGATATTTTAGTCTGGACCGACCAACAAAACCTGCTAATGGAAAAATTCCACTTGTCTCCAACAGTTTGTTTCTTGAAACAAGAGTCAGTGTGACACCAGGATCACAGAGAAGATTGATCAGATAACAATTATCAACATGTCATTTGGTTAAAGAAAAGTCTGAGGACACTCTTCTCATTTTCACAGAGAAAGAGTTGAATTATTTCACCTACCATGTTTTTTAAAGATATGATTCAATTCTTGCCGAAATGACTCGTTAAACTAGATGTTTTTGCAGTGTGTGTACACTCTGCAGAAAAGGAAAACGCCCTCGTCTTTAGGTTTCGTGTGAGTCTCCAGAAACCACAGCAGCACCCTCCACCCCATTACACTGTTATGGCCGATGTGTCTTCAGGGACTCAGGTGTGGTCGTATTATTACGCCTCACTTCCCTCAGTGAGGAACACGATGATATTGCTAAAAGTTTTAGACAGTCGCTGTGCTCCATTTTCCCGGTTCAATTATGCTCAATTATTCTCAACTGGAGCCCCCAGATGCTGCACCACTTGTGTTTTGTGTGGCTGCTTTGGAGTGCTTGTTCCAGTTTGTGGACTTTATGTCATGTTATTTATACTGTGTGTCAGAATGTGTAATGTTACTGTGTACAATAAGCTGTCAGTATATTCCTGTGCAAGTGTTGTACTTGTCTGATATACATAAATTAACTTTAAGTGGTATTGTGAATTTTCTTTATTGAATTTAGTTGATATATTTGTTGCTAAGTGCTCATTTCACTTTTCATTCAAACACTGATCAATAATGCAACGTTTTCTTTTTTGGAATTTCTGTCGAAGAAGTTTGAGTTTCTGTTTATGTTTTTAACATCTCTTCTCAACCACAGTGGCTATCACAGCTCATTATGACAAACCAATTTAGATATTTATTCAAGTCCGTCCCCTCCAACAAAGCTTTACAGTATATGTAACTAATTTTCTTTTGCAAAATACTTTTGGAAACTGTTTATATTCTAGGTGTTGACCTATAAAGTCAGAAAAGTTAATGACATAGTTTAACTGCAGTAAGTTTTGAGTGCAAGTCTTTATACTACTGTATATATATTTTCGCCTGCGTTATTTGTTGATTTTTCACTGATTTTTTGGATTATCTGTTCTGTTATTATCTGGGACAGAGGATGTTATTATGTTAAGGCTACTTGAACGCTTGGATAATGTTAGGTAAAGAGTGCGGTGTTGGCTAAATATTTAAAAAAAGGGAGCGTCCTGGTGGCCAAGGGGTTGAGATGCGTATCATTTAACCCCAACGTCCACCAGTTTGATTCTGGACAGGACCTTTGCTGCATGTCATACCCTTCTTTCTCCTAATTCGCCTCCTGTCAAGTGTCCAATAAAGGCAAAATGACCACACAAAAAAAAGAAAAAACAAACAATCTTTGAATATAAAATAAAGGTCTACATCCTGTGCTTCAACAACATTGATTTTCTCAATATTTAATCAAGAACTACAATCTTTTCCTGACTTTAACCAAGCGCTTTAGCCCAAGTCTAAATCAACTCACAAGTCTACAAACAATTGCAAGTCAACTGCAAGTCTTTCAGGTCTCCAATAGAGTTCATTTCCACAGCTGAGACCAAGTCTTTAAGTCACAGACCTTATTAAATATGAATTTAATGAAATATTTGAAGAGAATATCAAGACAAGTCTCAAGTGCTCATTTTAGGTCATTTAAGTCTGACAAAATTCTTTACCATCGACCTTCACTGTTCTCTAACTTTAACCAAGTGCTTTGAGTTGCTTAAATATAACCATAAAACATTAATCAGGCTTTAGCGTCCTGGTGCAGATACAGGAACAATAAATTAAAATATTTTGACATTATTTTCAAGGAAAGATCTGTAAGACTTATATAAAACTTTTACAAACTGGCGATATCTCTACAGCATGACAGGCAACAGAGAGCAGCAACATGCTCATTTATTGATGTATTTATTGATGTGAAGCCACAGATTCTTACTTTAAAGTTGAATTTCTGCAAGTTTAAGTTAAATATGTTAAACCCACTGAAGCAGAGCAACAAGTGTGTGTGTATGTCTGTTATTCACGGTGGCTTGCCTATCACTCAGGAATCAGGTAGTAACCCCCGGTCCCCTCCCCCCTTCTCCTCCAAACCTTCTTAACACCCTTTAAGAGTGAGAAGCCAAGTGAGACTAGACACGCAGAACAACTGGCTGCCACAGAGGCTGAACTTTGGTGGTGTAATTATACCTCAGGACGGCTGGAGTGTGTCTGGTCCACCCCCTTACAACCTCTCCTTGGAGGCGAATTAGTTGAGCACCGGAGGAGGGTGGGGGGGCATCCAGGAAGGTTTGGAAATTTAGTAAAAGAGAAAAAAAAAAAGCCTCCCTTGGGTGTATCACATGTCAGATTAGCATAGTAGGCAGAGAGGAAGATGATTTGGCATGAATATTGTGCTTTGAAATCTGAAATCAGGCTGCACCGGCTCCCTGTTACCCCTCTGACAGCTGCCCTTGCGTGACTTTGCAGTGCTGACATGCCGCTCGCGGTCTGTTAGAAAGGAGATAAATCCTTGATGGGTGGCAGAAGAAGGAGAGATGAGGAGCTTAGTGTCTGGCTCTGACGGAGCCTTGAAGCCGGGGATCGGCTCTTCATGAACATGACGGGAGGAGTGGAGTTACATGGTCACCGACTCGCTGCCTGTCTGCTCCCACCTGAAGGCTAATAAGACTCCTGGAGGCCTGATTCTCAGTAGATGTGTTGTTAGAGAGACTATCAGGTTGCAGGATAATAAAGAATTTCTTGCTAATGATAAAAAAAAAGCACCTTGGCCATTCTTTTACTTGAAAATACATCATTATTCTAGTCTAGCTGCAGGACTTACTGTCTCTGAAAAAATAAAGGTTCTACAATAAATCTGTATTATCGTTTATCAACTTTAAAGCTGACGCTCATCCATTTTTTTTATATTTACAAAAGATCAAATTATTATGTATAATAGCAAAGGGATTGCTTGTAGTCACAAATCAAGAATAATCACCCAACCCTGCTGTCCCCCTCAGCTCAATGGAGCCTTTTAGCATCTTTCAGCTCGCTGTTTTGGTTTTCGGGCCCACAACCTCCCCTCTCATCAACCAGCCCCCACAAATGAATGCTAATATTGCTCCATGTTTGCTGGATGTGTAAACAGGCAACTATTTGTTAACGTTTTATCAAAGTGATAATGTGTCAATCTTGCGTTTACAACTTGTGTTGCTGCCCCCAAGTGGCAAAAAATCAATTATCAAAAACATCTGTTAATGCACCTTTAATTGGGCTTGTACCATGATGACATAACCTAATCATGTTTCATTTTACAAAGTGTCCAAATAAAAAAAAAAGAAAACTTAAATTCATATTTTTATATATATAAATATAAATTAAAGTTTATGTATATATATATATATATATATATATATATATATATATATATATATATATATATTCATTAAAAACAAAAAATTTTAAAAAAGAAAAATGAATTATTAAAGTGATTGTTTCACATGTGTACAGTGGAACAGTTCATTGCATTGTGCATCAGTTTGATTAATTTGTTTTTTTTGCATATATCTCTCCTGTCACAATATTTATATATTGATATATAAAAATCTTATGATATTTACATCAACTGTATCACTCAGCCCTACAAAAGGTACAAAGGTTACTGTGCATTTTGTCAATAATTACAGATGATCTCAAAAGTTGCAAAATCTCTAATAAGGGAAAACAGTTAAATATTCCTATGATAATACTATTCCTAATGTAGTGCCCCTGAAAATATAATTTCATTTAAACATATTGTGTGTACCTCAACTTGAGGTGCTTGACAGAAACTAAGTAGTAGTTCGCATTTCAAAACCTGCTTGTATGTACTGGTCAGTTAAATGCAGTAGTATAAAGGGTAAAAAATACGCAAAAAAAACATACGTTAAAAAGAATTTGCTCCTCCCATGCTTTTCAGTAATATTTCACTTTATGTAAGTGAGCAAGGTGTTGGGAGGGCTAAACTAATATAATATTACAGTGATAAATATAAGACCGTCTGTAACTAAATTATGCTGCTTTTTCTCCAGACTTTGCTCTAATCTTTGCTTTTATTAGTTATTGGATAATTTCACCTCTTAAGATCATACAAGCAAAACAAATTGAAAAGAAAAATACTCTGAAGCTGACTGTTCACATGTTCAGCCTGTGATGAGGGGCTGCAAAGAGATACTGCTTTGTTTCAAGGGGTCACAAGCTGGAAAGGTTTGGGATCACTGCTCCCAACACCTTCATGAGGATGCTCTTTTGTTATCTGCAGTCCACACGGCAGCTTTTTAACCCTGCAGTAAGATTCGGCTCAAGGATCCATAGAGCCACAACGAGCCAGCTCGCCTGTCAGGCACTCTGCTGACAGCAGATTGTGACGGGCGGTGCTGACTCGTGGAGAGGCCAGGGGCCACCCAAGAACCTGGGTCAGAGCTCCAGCGGGTGTCACATCAGGGCACCGTCTCCGTCTGCCACTTACTGTCACCGCTGTGCCGCCCATGGGGATTGTGGGTGATGGGGCATGCTGTCAGCTGCGCATTTACAGCCCAGAGAAAGGCGAACGTGTCACCTTTGACCTCCACTGTCACCTTTTAATGGAGGTGTCAGGTAAGGAAGAGCCCTCACTGCTTCTAAAGCTCTGTTACAACCCACATCTGACATGTTCCTATGAAATGACCTCGCAAGTTACACAAATAAAAAAGGGGGGTCACGAATCCGCAGGGCAACAGACTCAAATTCTCCATCTTCCCACCTGCCAAAGCTTCTTTCTGTGTCAGTGTCCTGCTGCTATCAGTCGGATTAGCTCGCTAGCGTTGCTGCAAAATGAGACAATTACTGTGCAGAAATGGCAGATCGTGACTGCACAGTAGCAGGTGCGACGGCTGTCAACCGTGGAATCTCTAAATTGACAAAGAGAAAACAATCAGAAAAGGGCACCATGACTTCATTTGTCTTCATCTGTCTGTGGGTTTTAGAAACTGTTTCTGTTCATTTTCTGTGACTTAGCATTGCTGCATGAGCAAAGACAGATGGACAAAACAGGTGCTAATCTGATTTCGGTGCAATATTTGCATTTGTTTAGTGATGTATCCTCAAAAGAGATACTGTCTCAAAATAGTGATAATTCTGTCTGTAGTTTACGTGAGGCTCATACATACAGTAAACTAACTGATGTGTCTCACTGTCAGTCAGCCTTATCAATAATCCTGTTCCTTACGAGCAAAACCAGCTATCATGCTTGGCTGTGACCTGTTGTTATGGCGATCCAAGCGACATGTTTCTAGAATTAAAACAATGAGTCGATCAATCAATTGACAGAAAGTTAATCAGCAACATTTGCAGATTTGCTGCTTTTCTCTGTTTTATATAACTCCAAGTTGAATCTCTTCAGGTTTTGGACTGTCGATCAGACAAAACAAGCAATCTGAATACGTGACCTTTGGCTGTGGGGACTTGTGATGGACATTTTTCAGTGTCTTCTCACATGAACAGCATAATAAATCGAGAACGTACAGTAGTCAAAAGTTAAAAAAAATAATTGTCCTACATGTGTGCATCAATTTCGGTTGTGTCCCACTTTCCTGAAGTGAGGGAAAGGGCTGTAAAAGGTCACTATTACTATTGTAAACTAATTGATTATGCCATGTGTTGGTTATAATCCTTTTGGGAACTATTTATATTGTAGGTGTTGACCTTTGACCCCTATAAAGTCAGAAAGGTTAGTGACATAGTTTAACTGTTTTGAGGTTATGATGCTTCAGTTAAACCAAACACCAGACAGATTTCACTGATTCGTTGGATTACTGTTCTGAAATTAGTTATATTTGACACCATCTAATAAAAACGCATTTTGGAAGTGATTTTTCAGGATGAACCTAAATTCTAAATGAAGTTAAGTTAAATTAAATTAAGATTACCGGATACTGGACTTACAAACGTTATTGGCAACGTGCCTTGGTGAGCTCATTATTCAGTATAGCATACTAATAAAACCATCATATACATAAAACTCTTTAAAATGCACACAATGCCATGGATATAAAAGATAAGATAGAAACAGAATGTACGTTAAAGTGCCAAAGGTTTAAAATGCAAGAGTCGAATCGCCTCAGGGAATGTGCTTCTTTTGAACTGCTTAGATTTAGAGTCTCTGCCTCCCCACAGCCAGCATTTCCTCCAAGAGACCGTCATAAATTTCAAATGCAACTATTTGCAAGAAATGTTTCCTCATTTTTTAAATAATACATCTACATCTGAAGCTAATAAGAGATCTTGAGAGGCAGATAAATGGAAGTAGTGCAAAAACACGGCGCGGGACTAAAAGGGTTAAAGCTCCAACAGAAAGTATTTTTGTTGTGAATATTTTATTTTTTTTAAATATACACCCATCCAATCAGCCCAAATTACAATCTGCTCCACTTCAGATGCCATAAATTTGCTCAATTCGCCCAAATCCATTTCTGGCATCCGGTATAATCACTGGTATAAAATCTCAAACAGCACTCTGCAGTAAAACCTGGACTCAACACTGGTTTTCACCTCACAAAAAGTCTTTCAAACTTAGAAAAAGAAAAATCAAACAGCTCTCTCTCAATACCACTCGAGGCCACAAGTGCAAAGTTTGTTTGTTAGTGCAACTTTGAGGCAGAACTCTTTGAAGCTGTGTAAATATGTCACGAACTGCCTGTTCCTCAGTCAGAGGAGGCAGCAGGTCGACCTTCATGACTGACAGCTGGGGCTGACAGGTAGGCCTACTTTAAATCCTCACAAGCTGTTTGGTTGGAGGCGGGTCTCGGATCAAGCTGACCTGCCTGGTCACATTTCCTTTCATGGCTTCAGCTCCAGGCAGCCAGAGGAAGAGGAAGAGGAAGAGCCAGCCTGACAAAGACAGTCTGGTTTATACATGAACTCCTGCATGAATTAAACATGCAGACAATTCCAGGAACTCTGAGCACACACCTTCTGAAACACAAACAAGAGGTGGGGAACACAACCTGAGCCGCACGGAGGCAACTGTGAGGCAAAAATAAAAAGTACACCTGTCACCACACCAACGCATGATGCAGCCCCACTGTGGGTCAGCCAGAGCATGAATAAAAAAAGCATCAACTGCCTTTGGTGAAGACTCAACATGACGTACAGTACAGGAGGCAACACTGCAGAATATGGACAGCTGAATATGTGCATCAAACCTCACAGTTATTCCAGCGTGCGGGGGCGACATGACTCCTTATTAAAATTCATAACTGTGACCTATAGTTGTGACGCCCCCCCTTGAGCTAATCAGTAAACGCTACAACGCCGTGGTGATATGAATCATTCCCTGAAGTTTGATTAAAAACTAACAAACAAACAGATAAACAAAGCAGATGGATGGTCCCACCCTGATAGCATTGCTGAGAGAAAACAACATATAGCTGTATGTAACAACAGAGGTAAATATAAAGGTGAGCACACTACTCCTACGCTGCTATCATCATATGGTAAATAATCCCCAGTGGAAACTAAAATCAATTATTTATTCAGGAGAGCATTGATTTATGCCGTTAGAAGACCCCATCTGCATATTAGATAACATGCTTCTTAATCTTATAAATTCACATCATTAATCAAACAGCCTGAAAAAGTGGAATATAGAAAGGTAAAAGTGAGTTTTAGGTGGGTTTATAGTCCCTTATCATAAGCCAGCAATCTTATTGACCCAGTTCTAGGCAGAAACTCCCTCAGCACATTTCTTTTTCAACCGTGTCCCGCACCATATGGCAAGCAGCCCGACTCTGTGGGAGTCGAGGTGGGAGTTTGGGACAGCCAAGAAAATGACAAGGCTCAGTCTGCCTGTAGATTTCTGATATAACTGCAGGGAGAGGATATTCCTTCTTCAAAAGAAAAAAATATATATAAAAAAATCCCTGGCTTTTTGACCCAGCCGCGAGCGAAAGCCCCTCGTCTTCCACTTGGCGTGCGTCTTATAGTATGAGAGTGACGCAATAGGAGGATCTCAAAAGTCACAGTCTCCCCGCAGCATCCTCTGCAAACCCACCTCCGTCGACCGGCAGGGCTGTTGCCTAGTTACCTGGCTCTGCAGAAGTGCAGTGAAGCATCGTGGGCCAACGTGGGGACCACTTCACTACCCACACCTACTGTGTGTTACCAAGAGGGAGAGAAGAAGTGTGTCAAGTTGTTTTCTTCTAACAGGAGATATAAATGAAAACGCAAACAGGAAACATGCTGATGGACAAACTCACTGATATATAGGCTGAGTCACATGGTTGAAATCAGTATCATGATCTTAATATTTTTCCATTATACACTCAATTGCCAGTTTATTAGGTACACCTTGCTAAAACTAATGCAGTCTAACACAAAAGACCTGCAATAAATCCGACCTTCAAGAAGGTTATAATGTTCAGTTTTTATTTAAACTGTTTTAGAGAGGTGTTGATTCAACTGTATGATCTTTTTTTGGAGGATGTAGTTTGTGGTGCTGTTGGATTGTATTGTGTTATACCGAGAGGTGTTTCTATTATTACTGTATATACAGTAGAAGACAAAAAAGCCCTGCATTGTACAGCCCAATATCACCAATCACAAATCTGCCTCAAGGGGCTTTACAATCTGCACACTATACAACACCCTCTATCCTTACATAGATCCTTGATAAGGAAAAACTCGCCAAAAATCCCTTTAATGGGGGGAAAAAAATGGAAGGAACCACAGTGTGTATTTGAAAAACCTGTTCCTCTCAGCTCTTTATTGCATCTCTGTAAAAACCTTTTGGTGATATGCACAAATTAAAAATGTGCTTAAAACATGTAGATGTAATGAAGTTACAGTGGATGTATTTTTGAGGCTGATCTGACATCTGAGAGTTAAAAAAAAACATTATATTAAATCTGGTTATTAAAGCAGCTATAATATATATATTTTTTATTTTAACAATGGATCAAATCATTACTTTTATGTTTAAGTGGTCGCTTGCAGTGACAAACCCACAAAAGATTATCACCGGACTCTGCAGTTCTCCCCATTTCTATGTTGATTTCTTTGGGTTTTTCAGCCCACAACTTTTTCTTATTTTGGTTCAGTCTCACCGCTCTCATCCAGCTGCAGCAGGCAGCGAAAAAGCTAAAAAAAGGCAGACAGACACAGTTCGAGACTAGCTGGTGAACACAGTGGAGCATTTAGCAGCTAAAGAGCCACATATTTCCCTCAGGAGTTGGTGGAGACCAAAAACAGAGCTAAAAGGAAAGTGAATATTGGACTTAAATTTGCTCAAAATGAATGTTAATGTTGCTCTGTATTGGCTGGATGTGTAAATATGCTAACATGTTCACCATATCAACTTACTGCCCCTAAGTGAAGAAAAACACAAATTTGTTAATGCAGGTTTAAAGGACCAAGATACGTACTGAGCGGGACATTTTACAGTTGAAATATGGACTTGTAACCTTGTAGTGGCAACAGGATTTCTGTTTACTATATCTCATCTTTGGCATGTCTGCAATGCAATTGTTTCAGCCAGCAAATAGATAAAATAACAGTATATGTAATATCTGTAAGGCTCTACTTCATATACCATGGTTAGAAAGCACGGCGAGGAAAGCAAAGAGGAAAACTCATAAAAGTCAGAGGAGTGAAAAGTGCAGTTTCATCACCTGGGTACAGAAAGTTAGCTGTTATTGTCGAACTGACGCATGTAGTTAACTGAATGACCCGAAGTCATTCAGGATCCCAGTGGGGAATCATGCCGGCAACCAATCCAACAAACGCCGCCGCAAATGGGATTGCTATTAATAACAACCCTGGAAAATGACACATAGCATTTCATTAGATCTAATATGACACCTCTAGAGGGAGATTTCAATCCCACAACACCGTTATTGTATTCTGTTGTGATTATTAGTCCTCTTGTATTATCTTCCCTGCTGTCAGAGGCTCACTCATGTTTAAAGAGAACCCCTCGCCGTGATAATTTTCACCGGCAAACGCATCTCCCACTGTCTCTGCTGGCTTTATCAACATGGAATAGGTTTGAATTGCTCTGAACATGATTTTCATGAAGCCAGCCAATGCGCCCAAAGATTGATTTCATGGTTCTTTTCAAATAAAGCAGGAAGATTGTAACGCCTCACGCATTACCATATACATGAAAAGGTAGCTGTTATAATAATATGTCTTGTCTCCATTAGATACGTTCATCTCAGGTATGAGTGTGTATGATTGACAGAGTATTCTCATTAATTACCCAGCTTGCCACAGACTGTCAAGATTTGAAAATAATGACCATACTCAATCACTAAATTTGAAAGTAATGAGTGCTATTAATATTTATTTTTTAGCAGAAGCAGCATGAACAGCCAAATGACAACTGTCACTGAAACTATTATTCTTCTCCTAATTACTCTCAAGTAAGTTTGTTTCTCAGAAAAGTCATGAAGAAGTGTACTAAAAGACAAAGAAAATCATTAAAAACTATTTGTCCAGATTCGTTCAGTCGATAAATATAACAAAAAGATGCAACACCAGGTTCAGAAGCAAATTATCTGCACATTCTGTATATTTTCCTGTTTAAAGAGCAACTTGCAGGTTAGAAACCCCAGTGAATCAGTGTGTAGGAAAATGATGTAGAAGCTAAATTTTCATAAAAATATGCTTATATATACACTACAGTGACTTCTGGAGTCGTTTTTGTGAGAGAATTTTACTTCCACATCTGAAAACGCC
>NTHP01000251.1:655850-682316 GCA_003416845.1 Oplegnathus fasciatus
GGGGGGATTGGTAAAGAAATCTGCAGCAACTTAATGTATGTTTATTTTTTCATATTATTCAGTCTGTAAAGGTGCAGATCTAACTGGGGATGTTGTCTATGGGTCCTGTGAACACCACAAATACTGTTTCCCAATTGTAAAGATGAGATGTGTTATGTTACATTAGATTCAATATCTTTGGGTACTGGACTTTTCTTTGAATCTTTAAAGTAATTTATTAAACAAAAATGCAAAAAATTGTCTCATTCCAGCTTCTTAAAGGTGAGAATTTGCTGGTTTTCTCTGTTTTACATTATTATAAATTAAATATCTTTCGTTTTTGGACTTTTGGTAGGGCAGTAAAGTAATTTGAGGACGTTACCTTGCGCTTTAGGATATTATGATGGCCATTTTCCACAACTTCCTGACATTCTATAGACCAAAGGATTCATCAAGGACAGTAATCGGCAGGTTAATTAATAATGAAAATAATCGTTAGTTGCAGCCGTACATGGATTTAATGGAAAGGTGGCTCAATAAAACAACTGAATGAATAGAGAAATGTTTTATATACTCCACAGTATCATGGACTACAGTGGATGCCTAAAAAAACTGTAGATCCCGCCTTCTCACTCACTGACTCCAAGACCCTACTTACTTTTTGAGTTGTTTTTCTTATTGAGGTCAGAGAGCCTCCGTGAGAAACAAAAAGCTCCATTAAAGTTGCTGTAGGCTGCTCGCGAGATGAATTTACTGCCAGTGTCTCACCTCATTATTCACAAAAAACACACAGTCAATTCCCCAGAATTGCCGGGGAAGGCTGCAGACAGGTACCTCCTTTAATGAGGCGCCGATTCTCTCAATCTTTGTACATGGAATACATTTTCTCAAATGTGACCAAATAAGACCTTTTTTTTGTTCATTTGCATAAGGTGTTTAAGTATTTCACCACCCCCTGCTGCGCGACAAGGCCCTGCTGTGTTTCAGATGTGACACAAACGTCCCTGAAGTTAAAGCACAGGCTGCTGTTGTCTATGTGGTAGAAGTCTGCAGTGCAAATCCTCCATTCAGAGCTTGTTTTAAATGATGCTGTACTGTACACACATTTTCACTTGGCTGGAAACGCCAAGCAGGAAATGAAAACAAATGGTGTGACACCATTATCCTTCCTGGAGCATGGAGTATAAATATTTTACTTTGAAGGTTTTACATCTTTCCTCCAGAAGGATCTTAGCCTGCATCTTATACACTCCTGTCCTAAATCCACTGCTATTACTGATCTGCCCCTACATACCCTCAATGGGTGGAGGCTTTACATAACACCCACTCTCTCTGCAAAAACACACACACACTGGAGCGAGAGAGCAGCTAGAAATGTACCACAGCTGGCCCAAATAGAGCAAATCCCTCAAATAACCCTGGTCATTGTATTTTGGTGTAAAAAACAAGGGGTCTGTGTTTTCAGAGGCGGCCATTTATCAGTCTGGAGAAGAAGAAGAAGAAGAAGCCCCTGGCTGCGTTCAAGCTATTCTCTTCAGCATTTACAGAAGGTGTTGTTTTGTGAACCCATCCACAAGGGTGAACCACAGTGTTTCTTGTAAATCTGTCCACATTAGAGGTATCAAACAGTCGCGAGAAGATATTGTTTTTCAGATACACATCTTTCCCTCCGGGCTGCAAATTATGAAGATGAAAGAAAGAGCGGCAGCAGGGCTTGGTGTGCAGTTTGGGCTCTTTCAAGTATCTCATTTCATCCTGATCAATTTTCCACAGAATGTGTTTTAATTCTCTAAATGCTGTGCTAATCCCATTTGTTGGCATGCTGGTTTATGGCAGTCTGAGCCCCGATGAATAAAGGACCCTCGAGGTTTGCTGTATGTTTTTGTGCTTTCCTTAAGAGTCAAAAAGTAACCCATTGTTCCCCCATTGAAACTCTCACAAAGACATTTTCTCAGCAGGCTCTTTGTTGGGCTCTTGCAGGTAACTCCTAAACAAAACATAATTGCCTTCAGGAACACTACCTGAAATATGTTTCACTGATCCAAACAGTAATTTTGCTTAATTTTGCCTGTGCCTTCTGTTGTTGTGCCTCATTTCCAGAGATGATTGTTTATAGCGAAAGTAGCACCTGGAATCATTATAATTATTCTAGTAGTGTGAGAAAATCATCTAGAAGGATAATTTTTATTACATCAATAAATGATATAATGATGATTTTCATTTTCAAACCTTTATTTTTAAGATTATTAAAGGAGAATTCCCACTGTATTACAATTTGGCCGTCATTTCCATCAGTTTTGAAAACATTGCTCTCACCAAAGTGTCATCTAAAATCTGGAAACGTGGCGGCTGGCTGATGATTGGACACGTTGTAAACAAACCTAATTATTCGCCAGATTATCTGAACCACTTTATTTGGAGGTAAAACAAAAGTGAGTGCACCTGAAATGTTGGTAATAATCCATCATGAAAACAGAAAGTCAGCCTCTAAACTGGGATGGATGTTTACAGCAGATGGTTTGGGTAATAATTTAAATATTCACGTTTATTTCCTCTTTTAACTAACCTGGGGGTTTGTTTAAAACCTGTCTGATCGTCTGACAGCTCCTCCTGCTTCTTGCCTATCAGTCTTTTATTAACACCGCTGCAGTCCCAGCTGATCACATCTGAGGGCAACAAAGAACGACAGAGCAGTCCAACCATAGCTGGCCAGAAATGTCAACCTGTTTTGACTTAGAATTAATCAGTTTTGCAGCATGGTTGGTCTATAATATGTCTGGAAATTGTGAAAAATGTACATCACAGTTGTCTAGTTCATGTCATTAAATTGCTTGTTTAGTCTTACCAACAGTCCAAAAGTCATATATTCAGTTTACTATCACATAACACAAAGAGAAGCAGCAAAATAGAGAATGTTTGGCATTTTTGCTTGAAAAAGATTTATTGATCCTTTTGTTGTATGGTGCAAACCACTGTGCCCCCCCCAGATTTCCTGTGCATCTCTACACTGCCAGAAATTAAGGGGAAAAAATGCCAGAGAAAAGCTAAAAACATAAAAAGTTGTGAGTGCAGTAGTGAGTTGCACCATTCAGACATAAATATTACGACGTGGAAAAACATATAAACGAGTTTGGACACATATAAACACATGATGCCTTAAACAAGAGGTGAAATACAGCAATTCCACAATTTTCAACTTTCTTGGTCAGTTTGAAAATGCCAAAGTGCAGAGGTGAGATGCATCTCTTCTCAGTTATTAGAGAACAGGATATACGGATGTCACATGATAGTCAGACAAACTAACTGAGACCTTCAAGATATCATTCTGGTCATTTCAGTCATACAGCCATACAGATTAATTAAGGTTAAAGTCAAAATCAATCCAGATTAGCATGAACTTGATTGAATTGGCCAGGGTAATTAAATAGCTTCTCTCCTCAGTCAGAGGAGGATGGGAGTAAAGTGAGAAAAATCTTCATGCGGTTTGGCATCCAGCCGGCTGAACTTCCTCTCTGCAAAGTGGAAAAAAGCTTCATTCTGAGGTGTGATATGAAGAATGACAAGCAGGATCCTTTCTACACTCTTCATCGCCGCTCCAGTGATTTCGGAGCCCCCACTTTATAAATAGTTTGTATGAATAGAACACAGTGAATATAAGTGAAAAAGACTTGGAGTGTATCATTAAACACAGGTGATGTGAAATATAATCACCCTGGCCTCATCGCGGCAGATACCTTCCACAGCAATAACGATCACATCAGGAGCGCACCTCTGACGGGAGCTTTGGAAACGGATAAGTTCAAATAAAGAGTGAGCAATTCAGAGGATGTCAAACTAGAAGGAATTCAGGTATTTTTTACTATGTATTGACTAATGATGTGACCTGATTCTTTCCTCATCTGAGGGACAGAAAAGTTCTGTTAAGAGAAAGTTATGAGTTTTTATGAGTTAATTATCTTTATTAAATTAAAGCTTAACAGAGCCATCACACATATACAGTAGCAAATGCCTATCAACACCTCAATCCACTCTTCACATTACCTCCTTTTGGCCGCAGATACAGGAGTTTGCCATGGCAACCCAAAATAACACCATGCATAGATGTGTTTATGTTACCTTGTGTATGAAAGTATATGTGAGGATACACAGTATGTAGGTACATGAATGTATAATGTGTAAATATGACCATATGTCCAGATACAGCTTGTATGGGTGTTTTTCATGTAAGACACAAACATGTGCAGGCTTTGAAGACAAATTCCAACAATAAAGACTGCTGTATGTATCTCCTGTGAGCTGCCAATATTTTCTGTATTGTGAGTATGTGCAGTATGTGTGTTAAGCATCTTTATATTTGACTGTTTTAACGCCAACAAAAATCTAACGAGACTGACAACTGTGCAGACTATAATGCGCACTGCACACCAGAAAAGAATTTGTTGGATGGATGAAAAATTGAGAAACAATTTGCTATTGTTAGATCCTCATCACAAGTGGGGCAAAAATGTACAGTTTGGCCTGAGGAAAGGCCATATTGTTACCTACAATAGCTCAAAATTGTTTGTCCCCTGTACTTTTCATTCATTTCATTCAGTTTTAGAGGTATTCTATCATTAACCAAATACTCTGACAAGTGGACATTTTTGACCACTAGGTAGCGCTACATGAATTGTCAGGGAATCACCAAAAATCATTAGCATTCATCTTTTAAGCACCATGAACGCCTGTGCTAAATTTAATATAAATCCATCAAATATGTGTTCAGGACCAACTGACTGACAACTGACGCCTCTTGTGTGAGTAAGAATTAAAAGGATTGAGTGTTTCCTCCTGAACTTCAGTCACGAAAAAGTGGAAAATACCCTGAAACAGCATTTATCCAGTATTGAAAGCAATTTAAATGAAATTCTTTTAAGTGAACTGGCAGCTGCTTTAGGCAGGGTGAGGGAAGTTTCTCTGTAGGATTTAACAAACCATCACTCCTGAAACTGCTGCATATATAATCCTTCCAAATAATACTGAAATCATTTATATACTCTGGTATTGAGTTATAGTAGACTTATATAGAATATGCACGTGCATCCTTATGTTAAGCTTTACTATCAATCAGCAAAAAGTGCATGCCAAGTTCCTGAGTGCAAATACTTTAGATTTGGACACAAAACCACTTTAGTTAGTCCCAACAAATCCAACATAGTTTAAATTGAAAACAGGTTCAAAAAGGGATAAAAATCAATAGTGTTTTCAGCTCATTGTGGCTGTTACTGTTTGTACCATTCCTCCCTGCAACATTTCAAACTGATCCACTGACCAAATAGTTCAGAATATGTCCATATCTGGCTGATTAGACCCGTTCTTATTGAAGAAAAGCATCGCTAATGAAGCTACGCTAACAAACATTTCATTTCCTGTGATTTCAGCAGCAGTAAAAGTTCTGTTTGCATCCGCAGTAACTTCTCTAATATGGATGATCAGTAAACAGTAAAAAAAAAAGGCTGATATGTGAAAGTACAAACAGGAACACAGGAGTGAAACTAAACTGCAAACAGAGATTCAGGTAGAAGCTATAAAAATACTGAGAGCTGAACACAGAGAGAGTTTTAAAACCAGAGCTTTCTCTCTGGTCTCCAGCACAGACACACATGAGGTTAGCCTCTGAGGACACAGCTAAAGGCCCTGCTGCCAAGCAGGACCACCACAGCAGCTATCTCCTGCTGTGAGGCAGGAGTGGAAACGTGTGTCAGCACAGCTTGGCTTGGCACAGCGCAGCTACGGCGGACCGACCCAGGCCCATGGAAAAACCCTTCAAGTTAACACTGAAACCAAAAAAAATGCCATGACAGGCAATCAAGTTTCTTTCCAAATATAAGAAGTAGTTTCCTAATGACCAGCAGCAACATCTGCACAGCTCTCCACTAAACCTTTAAACATCCACATAATAAAAGCGGCTGGCCTCCAGCTGGAGCAGCCGGTTGCCACTCCCACTGCTCCATCACAGTGTGTTCAGCCTGCCAAAAAAGTGTCTGATCGCAGACTTGATCTCTTCCTTAGAAAGTCTTTGTTATCTCCCCACCTCTGATCTGAGCGCCTTCCTGTCCAAACAGATGACAGCAGATCAAAATGGCGGCGTCATATTCACACACCGAAGGCGCACTGGTACTGCAAATACAATGTGGTTTTACAAGAGCCACTGTACATATACAGTACACTGACATGTGGTGAGCATTATGATATCAGGGAATGTGTACTGAAAGGCAGTGAGGTCAAATGCAGGTCAGTACTGTAGCTTGGAAATAGGATATACTTCATAAAAAATATACTGGGAATGTTTATTTATCCCTTTCAAATGACTCGATACGCAGTGCTGGAAGAAATACTCAGATCTACTGCAATCTACAGCAAAATGTACAACAAAACTTTAACTAAATGTGCTGATGGCTAGTTTAATCTACTGTATAAAAAACTCAGGAGAAGATCACGTGATATGATTGAAAACAGCTAATAAATGGACCTTGAGGTGAGATTGTCAATCAACTACTTATGTTTTTTTATAGCCTGATTAATTTTAGACAAATTTCACACAGACTTTGGTTTGGCTCTGTATTTCTGTACCGATGAAGTTTTCTGAACAAATCAGTTGATCTTTTCACCCTTTTTTGTACAACACATACTTAAGATAATCCTTTATTGATCCCCAGAGGGGAAATTTGGGAATTCTTGTGCAGTATGTAGCCCATGTATTGGGCTTTTTCAGATTTTGATGCACTTGATATTAATACATTAAAGAGTAAATTAACACCAAGCTGAAAGTTAAACCACTGGAGGTCAGAAAAAAAAACAAGATTTTCAGGGGATGTTAAAGTTGCTCTTTAAGCTGTGAGAGTCACTTCACAGAATAAGAAGAATCTAGTAACTCAAGTTTGACAAAAAGCCCCTGAAAATGGTCGTTTCTGACCTCAGACATACTACTATTATACATCAGTGCACAAGGCACTTATTCAACTAAAAGTAACCACAGCAACAGTACATGAACTGTGTCACATCGGGGCATCCTTTACCTTCTCCCTGCCTTTTATTTTCACAACACTTCATTATGTGTTATCACTTACTTGTGACATTATTAGTCACATCATGTGCGTGGGGTAACAAAAACTCCAAAAATTATTTTTGCTCCAGCAGTTATTACATCATACTTTGACCTCCATCTGTTTCTGAGTCACTATTTCTCCTCTAATCAACTCGGATTGTTTGTCTTTCGCCTACAAGCTAACGCTAAGTGACAGATCCAGAACCTGTAACATACTATACTTCCCTAAATATCCTCTTAAGTTACAGGTTAGAGGTCGCAGGGACCATAGACTGCTCTTAGCACGGGGAAATTAAAAGCATGGCAGGAGCTTGATTAAAGTTTTCAAACTGCAGCGGGGAAACTTCTGAACTTTTCATCTCAAAATTGAGTCCGGTCCCCCAATGCCAAATCTAAATTAGTCTGCGCAAATTATTTGGCAGGTACTGATGCGTGTTATTACATTACAGGACAAGGACAATCTGGAATCATGTATTAATTCATTTGCTAATTAAAAGAAATATTTTATGTTTTTTTCTCATTAAAGCAAAGTCAAATTCAGTCTGCCTCCCTGTGCAACCGTTGCAGTTAAAGAGATGTATTTCTGAGTTTAAACAGAGAATGATTGATTTTAGGATCTCCCTCAATATTAGTGTCCTTTAAGTCACTTACAAGTTCTGCTGATCCTTTTTGCTGCTTGATTCATAAGAGCCCCCGGCACGCTGGGTTACGGCTTTCACTTTTACAGTAAAAACACTGGGATGTCTTATATAATGCTGAGTGAGCTGCCAGGTGAATTAGAGGCCGGCACTTGATGGGGAAAATGTTTATAGACGGAGGAGCTACGCCTCCAACAGAAAACCCCCATGTCGGCCCACAGAGAGAGAGAGAGACTGCCTGCCTCGCCGAAGCGTCCTCATCAGCAGATCTGGAGTGCTGCCACGGTCAGACTGGGTCACAACTCAGAGGGAGCTTACTTTAATCAGAGGCACGCTTCCCTCCCCACCTCCCCCTCCTTCAAGCGTTCAGAGTGGATTGTTGTGTGCATGAAAGGAAACACACGGCGAGATCGGCCTCGCTGTAGCAGAAGCTCCGTGGGACTCACAGAAAGAGCAGATTGATCTGATACACCACACCAATGACGACGTTGATACTGACAGGAAGAGAGGCTACAGAGGAGATCAGTTAGACGCAACTCACTTGAAGAACTGTGCCTGCTTTTTGGCTTGTTGGGCGAAAAATCTTACCTTAATTGTGAGAAAAGCATCAGCACCAAAATCACCTTTGGCAGACCGCTCTGTCCAGTGATTAAAGGTGATCAGCATTATCAACGGCGCCATTTACACTCGTAATATCACAACAATATCACCAGAGAAGAAGGTTGATACTGGACAATTCTGCAAACGAGACCCACCCCAGCAACAGCCTGTTCACCCTGCTGTCGTCTGGCAAGCAATACAGAAGTATTAGTAGCATAGATTAGAAGTAGTGTAGCATAAATGTACTACAAGTTGCATTTCGTTGTGCAGCCCTGCAACCTTGAAAACCCTGGATTACCTTCCATGACAGGGTTTATTATGTCCTGTGAGAATGTTTGTACAATTCTGGCTTTCTACAATATCTGCACATAGAAACTTTGGTATGGTGAAGGTTAGGGAAAGATTGGGTTTACGGCAATGAGACTATGGTTAAGGAATGGTTAACTTTGGAAAACTAAAATGCAACTAAAAGGGAAAAGATTGTGCTTGTGGTTAATAAAAATGCAAACATTAATCACAAGCCTGTGACGGGACGCAAACTTCGGTCTGACACACAACACGCCGGCCAACCATTACTACTTCCACACCCTTATTTCCTGCCTCACTACATGAAGAGCACACTACTACTACACTGGCACTCAAGGTTGGCATTGAATGTAAGTCGTGAGGTACAGAAATATTCAATATGAACTGAAATTGCTTGGATACCAGGCAGTAGCTACACTTTTATTTACATTTAGCCAAATCCTGTATGTGTTTCCATTAGCCAGATCACAAATCTGTCTGCATCCGTCTTGCTTTTCCCGCGCTACATGCAAATCCAGGTAGGCACTACTCCAGTCCAGCGATCTCTCGTCCATACAAATCATTCAGTAGTTGCACAGATCAATAACAAGACAAACACAACAGCAGCATGTTTCTGTATAGCAGCAAGTGTTGAAACGTCTTCCTGTTGCTTTAATGTGACGGGGAGAACGCAGGCTAATTTCAGTGTCATCTTAGCCGCCATTATCACAGCAGCAAGACCCTGTGAGTAGATACTACTGCTAATGCCCTGTGCCATTGCAGGAATTATTAGTGTTCTTGTCCAGCAAAAGGGTCAGTAGTTACACTTTGGAGGAGTATGAGGTGGCAGACTGTCAATGGTGCACAAAATACACGTTCCTCTGTGGCTGGGTGTAGTTCCAATAATGACGTGCAACAAAATTTACACTAATCAATCAATAAATACATTTTTATATAGATAATCAAATGACTAAATGTAACGTGAAAGATGTCACTCAAAGGATTATCACCCGATTCTGCAGTTTCCCTCAACTTTACAGAGTTTAAGTGTCTTTCAGGTTCCAGGTTTTCTCATTAGTGTTGTTTTCAAACAGCTTTTTTCAACGAGAAAGCTCTATAAACCCGCTGCTGTAAGTGGCCAAACAAATCAATCAACGCAAGTTTAAGCGTGACAGAAAAGAGAAGAAGACAAAGTCAAACAGAACTCCCCCTCAGCGGCAAAGGATTTCTTTTCTTACACAAGTTGTCTTATTTAATCCAGCAATCAATTAAGCCAGAGAGCTTTAGATATTTTTTTACACGGATGAATCATAGCTGCCGTCACTAATAATGAAGAGATTTTGTTTTTAGTTATGCAACGAGACGCCAAAGGTTTTTTTTGATACGGAGATGCCAATCCTCTCGTCAGATGTTGCATAATTTGACTAGAGGGCAAAAGACTCAAAAAGTTGGAGTGGAATTTAGTGCAAAAGATCAACTTTGAGATGCAGTAGTAGATTGTCTTCTCCTCTTTAATTCTGTCAATGTGGCTCCCTCCTCCTCAAGGCTCCTCAGTGCATCTGGGGTCCAGATGATGAACAGTCCATGGGCATGAAAAGAGCCCTCAGCAGATGCACAAAATCACCCCAGACTTTATCATTCATATCAACACAGAAAATCACACTACAGAGACTAAATATGTACGGAGCAATAAAACCTGTACCTGAAATTACACTTCCAGTGGGTGAAATATTACATGATTTACAATTTACAAGGTTCATCAGATAAATTTCAGTGTGAAAGTTAGTGTCACCCAACTTAATATCCTGAATTGTGATTCCAGAAAACTAATGAAGGCGTCTTGATATTAGCTAATGAAATGTCAGGGCCAGAATTAAGCCTATGCAGGTGGTTATTAACCATGAATAATTAACAGTTGGGGTGACAGGCGCGGCACTACAGAGTGTGATAACAAACCCGTAGGAATGAGTGCGGTATGTGTGGTATACTCGTGGGAAGAAAATGAGACAGGCCTGTGCCGCGGTGCCTCGCAATGACATCCTGCTGACTTTTAATTTTTCAGGAGAGAGCAATTTAACACATCGGGTCTTGTTCTGGGAAGCCCGCTGATTAAAATTGGCTCTATGTATTACCCAGTGGCCACATACTGGCATCAAGAGACACACAGTACGGGAACAAATTTAAAGTTGCAAACAAAATCATAAACAATGGCCCAAATCTGTTAGTCACCGTGCTCCAATTAAACTTATCAAATCACTTGTTGGTGAAAGAACTGGTTAATCAATTAATAAGCCAATTGAAAATTAATTGATCTCGTCCAACCATTTAAGTCATTTATTGAGCAAAAATGCCAAATATTAGCCAGTTCCAGCTTCTCAGATGTGCTGATTTGCTGCTTTTCTCTTATTTGTATCATTGTAAAGTGAATATTTTTTTAGTTTTTGACTGTCGGTCGGACAAAACAGGCAATTTTAAGAGGTCGCATTGGTTTCTGGGAACTTATGATGGACATTTTCTCTAACATTTTGACCGGGAAAGCACTAGAGCAATTAATCAGAACTGCTTAAAACATCATTGGTGCGCACTTGCCTGAAACTGAGGACATCTACGACTCATGCAGCTCAAAGGGGGCTAAGAACATCATCAGGGATCTGACTCACCCAGTAATCATCTCTTTAACCTCTCACCTTCCGGGCCACAGCTACAGGAACATCTTTACTTGCACAGAACAAGTGTTGTAAATTATGTTATTCCACAACTTCCCTATCTAATTTTATTACCATATTTTTTATCTACAAAATAATTAAGATATTGACATCTTAACAATATGTTTTTCTTTTTCATTTTTGTTACATTTTAAAGTGTAAATTTGGGCCTCTTCTACTGTTATATTTATGCTTTGATGATACTATGGTGGCCCTGAGAGGTCAACTCACTGCAGCTTCAGAAAACACATGCAANAAAAAAAAAAAAAAAAATGAGTAAGAGAAGAGAACATATTCACCAATTTTACAAGTTGGCGAAGATCTGATACAATCTGACATTTAGAAAATAAAATTCTAAAAAGAATCACAAAGGGAAAATTGAGCAACACACTCACTAACACACATGTAGAGTAACGAAATATGAAGCAAACGGGGCAGTTGGCGGTTTGATCCCCAGCTCCTCCTGTCCATGTGTCGAAGTGTCCTCGAGCAAGACGCTGAATCCCAATGGGCAGGTTAGCTCTGCTGCCATCGGTGTGTGAGAGTGTGTGAATGGATGAATGAGAGGCAATATTGTAAAGCGCTTTGTCCGCTAAGGCAGAAAAGCACTATATAAATGCAGTCCATTCACCAAATACAGAACACACTGAAGTTGACTACCTAACAACGATGTTGGAAAATGAGCAAACGATTATGCTGCTAAACACCTTGCATTTTTCTATATAAGTGTGAATTGTGTACAGGCTAACCTGCAGCCACAACCATGGCAACAACTTGCGGCCTCATCAGTTTTTAGTGTCCCCCGGAGACATCTTTTCTGTGCAACTTGCAGTGTTTCTGTATTTACTTGTGTTGTCTGTATTTTCATCATGTTTTCGTACTTGGTTGTGTTTTGTTATGCCGTATGTGCTGTGCGTCGAGCTCTCAGGGCCACCGTACTCGGCACATGAATCGAGATGCAACTGCACTTTTTTTGTCAGCGACAATGAAAATAAAAGTTTCTTGAATCTTGAATTGAAACAATTAATCGCAAGAAGTATTAGACAGATTAATCAACAATAATAATTGTTAGCCGCAGCTCTAAAACATACGAAATACACTTTTGGCTCGCTAACTAACCATCTTGTGCCATTTGTTTTCAGCTATCTCTGGATGGCACACAAAGATACAACAGACAGACTGACAAGGATATTTAATAGACCATTGAATTCTGCAAAAATCCTGCTAATTACCGAGCTCTGTTTCCACCAGCGTGCTTTTGTGTCATAATCCGATTAGGGGGGCTTTACTCATCCCGCTATGCAATACATGCACACACACACACACACACGCACACACACACACACACACACTGACCAGATGCATAGAGAGCTCCAAATTCAGCCAAAAATTGACTTACGTGGGCTGTAATTGTTTTGATATTTCAAGGCTGAGACTTAAGTTTCTTCTGCAGAAACTTGCAGCCAAAGGCGACAATAATGCGGAGGATACAGTTTGTGCAGACTGTCGTCATTATTTGTTCAGCATTTAGAACAGCAAACAAGACAATTCAATCAATGGAAATCGGTGTTTTGCTATCATTTTGGATTTATATATAATTAAAGTATTCAGAAGCAGGAGTTTGAGGTTCATGCCTAGACGGCAAACATACATTACAGAACACAGTAACATTAATAGCACAAAGTGCACATTAAAAAGTGTGTTTTTCATTAAAGAACAAAAGGAAAACAACAGACTTCTTCCTTTTCAGAAGACACAGCTACCATCTCTCACTCCCTCCCTCTGCCTGAGCGGTGCGTCAGCAGTCAGCCTCATCCCTCCAAACAGCAGCAGGATTAGACAGCAGTGTTGCCATGCAAGGCTGGAGCCAGAGTTGCCCCTGTTAATAGCTGCTGTGAGATTAAGGGAGGTAGACAGGGCAGAGACAGCTCATAAAGACGCAGGTTGATCTAAGGCATACAGGCGGGAGGGGGGAGAGGAGCTGGGGGCCTGGCCAAGGCGCAGGGATACCCCCATAAACCTGGACCATAACTCTGGCTGACAGGAGTCGCTGATGCCAGGGCAGGGCGGGATTATAAAGATCACGCTCTTACCTCTGCCACTGCTCAGAAAGCTGCTCTGTGAGGTGATCACATGGGCTGAGGTGACGCTTCCATCTTATCAAGTCATTTCTGTCTATAATGGAGTCCTTAAAAACCTTATTTCCTTAAAAATCAGCCAGAGCAGTAAGAATATGTCAACCTGTTTTCAATGGAAAGCCATTTGTTTTAAAGGCTTTCCAGCAATGAGTGTCTGTACCTTGAAAAATGGTAGAAAGACATGTTGGTGCATTAAAATCAAGACAATTCAAACCACATTTTGGATAATACTTGAAACAAGTTGCCTTTTATTGGAAAGAGGTTGAAATATTCAGAGCACAATCACTGCAGATGTGTTCACTTAAAATAAGAAAATAAGACTGCAAGGACTCAATTACAGACTAAAATAACTCAATATGAAAGGATTTGTTTTGCAGTGCATATCTACATATTCACCACAGTGTGAAGGGAAAAATGGTGGAAACTTGCTCAACCTTTTTCCAATAGAAATCAACCTGCTTCAAGAATTTTCTAGAAATGGGTCTCTGTATCTTGAAGGAAGTGCAGAACGTCGCTGCACTAGAATCAAGATTTTAATTTGAAAAAAGGTGAAACATTCTGACACTTGCCAATAAGACCATAAAGACTCAATTAGACTAAAATAATTGAAATAAGTGGTGGAAAGTACAGTACTTTTACTCAAAGTACAGTACATAAGTCAAATTTGAGGTACTTGTACTTCACTTGGGTATTTCCTTTTTCTGATACTTTACACTTTTACTCCACTACTTTCAGAGGGAAATATCTTATCATACAAAACATACGATATACATCATAAAATATGATGAATTGTTATAGATTAAACTATCAACAGTCTATAAAACACTTGAAATTAGCTCTGCCTCTTAGTAACACTCACAGGGGCAATTCTTCTGCATCTGGCACTTTCACTTTTGTAACTTTGAGGGCATTTTGCCCTTAAATACAGGACTTTTACTTATAATGGAGTATTTTTACACTGAGGTAACTAAACAATCTGAATACTTCCTCCACCGCTGACATTAAATGATAAGAAGGAGCTTTTTGTAGATGTTCACGCATGTTAGGGGGAGCTGTTCAACCTGTTTCCATCAAATTGTTATTATAAGAATTCTCTAGAAATGTATATTGAAACATGGCGGTATGAAGCATGTGGGTGCTCTGGAATTAAGACAAATGAAGCCTAATCTTGACAGAACCTGGCAGATCTTTCTCTTGTTATAAGAAAGTACAACTTAAATGACTCAGCTTCAAGACTAAAATGACTTGAGAAGATGTTTAGACAGCATATCTGGATGTTATATGCCAAGTGAAGTATGTTTACCAAAGTGTTGAGAGTAAAAATGATGGGAAAGCCTTTGAAATAACATTGTATGGCACTAAAACTCTCAACTGTAAGCCAGACTAATTAAATTGTTTCAAGTGGATCTGCAGCTCTAAGAGGTAAGTACAACCACTTACTTAATGTAGGGGACTGTATTGTACAGTGACTTCCTGTGTGTATGCATTTGAGCTACATTTGGCTAAACATGGTAATTTAGTCTTTGGCAGAGTCTCCAACCAAAATGGTTCCAAACTTTCTCGGTAATGAAAGTAAAGAAGAAGGGAGCCATCCTCTTTTTAGTCTGGCTCTTTATTTTGTGCTCTAACTGCACCGCTGATCAAAAACTGCAAGAGATGTTTTTGTTAGAGCGCTGCACAGTTTGACTCAAATTACAGCCTACGCCAGGGCTCATGGTGAAAATGACAGCTTTGATGGAGTTATTAAATTAGACTAGTGTTCATTTAACTGTGGTGTCCATCAGTTATATGGAAAAGTATATCTTTGAAGATGTTCTGCTAACTTGTCACTTGTGGAAACTTAATATATCTGTTTATTGTAACTATACTAAAACAGTTAGATAACTCTGTAAACGATGGATATTTCTGTGTCATAAGCTGTGATTTAGAGATAATATTTCTGTGTTGGTACAGTGAGATCGATGCATGTTTTCCTCCGGGCAGTGTCCACTCTGGCTGGATGGGCTGAATGATTTTTGCCATCACAACCCACACAAGATCAATAATCGCTCCTCCTGCCTCGCTCATCACCACAGCGGCTGCTGAGATTATTTTTCACTCCTGATTATCAGGCGAGCTGCAGTCACCGCCGCTGGGTCGAGCTTAGGTTAATTGCAGACTGGAAGGCAAGGTGATAGTGAATAATTATGTTTATATTTAACTTATTTACTCCATTCAGTGACAATGTTGTGTCACACAGTGCAGCGGAAAGTGAGAGTGTGGAGATCAGAGTTGTGAATGGACGTGTTTCTTGGACCAAATGTTCATAAAAGCCAAAATTTAACCAAACCTTAACAATGGCGTGGGTGCTATTATTGCAGATTTTGTAGGAATAATCATTTAAATTACTGGCATTGAATGTTGCTGTTTACAATCAATATAAACATTCTGACAGGCTAAAGAAAAACATAATCTGTGTACTATTATGTTTCCCCAACACACCAATACATAATTGAATTGCTAATGCAACATAGGTTTAGAAAAATCCTATTTGTAGGTCACACACCTGCCATGTGCGCTGTTTTTTTGACACAAATTGTGTAACCAGGGCTATAAATTATATTCTATATATAGTATATTATAGTTTGAGGCTAACCAGACTTTCAGCCCCAGAAACAACATAATAGTTTGCACCTGCAATGACATGAATAATGAGGTTAGTTATCACTTTTTTGGTCTTAAAATTGATACACAGCAGCTTAATATCTCAACCACAGGCTGCCAGTGATGGAAGAAGTATTCAAAACCTTACTTAAGTAAAAGCAAACGTAGTGGAGTAAAAAAGTACAATATGTGCCTCTGAGATGTAGTGAAGTAGAAGTAGAAAGTTGTATAAAATAGAAATACTCAAGTAAAGTACAAGTACCTCAAATTTGTAAATGTAAATGTAAATATACTTAGTTACTTTCCACCACTGCAGGCTGCTATCTAAGATTCATGTGAACCAGAATGTGAAAACAGCGCACCACAATTTCCCAGAGATCGAAGTGACGTCTTCAAATTGCTTGTTTTGTTTGACCAAACCCCAAAATATTCCATTTAAAATTAGAAGAAAAAAAAAAGACTCATTCTCTATCCTGGTGTCCACATACTTATGGACATTTCATTGTAAATTATTTGCCAACTACTGTAATTTGGAGAACAGACAGACTGAAATAGAAATGGTCAAAATCAACTAAGACATCTTGACTTATAGTTGCTATGAAGCTCTAAAAACACTGGATCCTACAACTTCCACAGTGCAACTCGTTGGCATCTTTCATCAGCCCTTGTATGCCTGGTAAACATCTGCATCTTTCACATCTCCAGTTTGTGATGCAGGCTTTCTGCTGAAGCTGTTTTTGTTCGAGCGCTGCACAGTTTGACTCAAATTACAGCCTACGCAAAGGCTCATGGTGAAAACAACAGCTTTGATGGAGTTACTGAATTAGACTAAAGCTCATTTAAGTCAGTTACATGCAAAACTATACCTTTGTTCAGCTTACTTGTCTCTTAATGTCTTTTGTTTATTGTAACTATAAAACAGTTAGATAATTCTGTACAACAACGGATACTTAAACACAGGAACTGTGTGTGTCAGAAAACACAAAATGTAATTTTTTGTTGTTATTTGTGGTCAAATTTGGCACCGATAACATCCCACTTTCTGTCTGCTAAAATGAAACAGGGCATCTATTTTATAGGTCAGCGTATTTGAGGGTAAAAATTGGTCCAAAAACTGGCAGAAAATCCATCTCTGTTGCAATGAAAACAATGGCCTTCCTCTGCAATGTTGTGCTTGTATATTTGTTGCGAAAACCTGGTAAGACACAAACTACACTGATGTGTTGGCCCCAATAACTTATACAGTACTGCACATAAGGTAAATGGACAGGGAAAGGGATACAGCAGACACTTTCCAAACAACGTGCCTTCAAATAATCCATAAAGTCAGGTAAAAGGTGGCTAGTAGCATACTAAAGGATTCTATGATTGCCTTTTAAAAAAGGCCATTGTTCACTGTCATCGTCCTCCTCCTCTCCTTTTCAGATCAATATGAGAGCTTAACAGAGCATATTTCAAAATCCAGCGAAATGACAATCTTCAGAGCAAATTCAAATCTCTCTGCAAAGCCCCAATTCTCTTGGCTATCCCCGCAGCTTCCCTCCAAGGAGTTGCTGCTGCTCCCTCTCTAAATCCACGAGTCAAGCTACGACGACTCCCTGATCACTGCAATGTGAGACCTTGTGAGTCACAGCTGATTCAATTGATCCCCTTCAGGAGAGTCAATCCTGACTCAGTGAAGCCAACAGGGGCGGGCGATTCCTGATTAATACCTCTGCTGGACGCGCCACAGCTGCCTGATTTACTGCCACCGAAATACAGAATGATCCCTCGCTCCTCCAAAGAAACATATCAGCAACTCACTTCACTGCTGACACACACAGAGAGGGAGTAAAGGAAACGAGCTCCTTTCTTTCTTCTTGCACTTGATTGTTTGTCTCCATTTTTTTTCTTTTATTTCCCACTCGATGTGAGCGTCTGTCTCGGTGTGTCTGTGTCAGATGATCTGCTGTGAAGTGAAAGCGAGGGGGGGACTGCGACAAATTCTAATTCAGCCCCTGCAGCAGCGCTTCACTCCAATCGATCTTTTATCCCTCAGCTGCCTTATCTGTTGGATCACTTGTCTGAAGAGTAAAGAGGAAAAAAAAAAAGCTGCCTTAGCAACAGAGGATAATTAAGAGATTGGACAAGCAAAGAGATAAAAGAGAAGGTTTATGTCAGCGGAGGAAGAGGGAGAGGTCTTGTTAGGGCACAAAAAAGTCTTGAGATATACCTCAGAGTGCACCTATGGGTGTAAATCTGCAGGATACATTTCTCTGTCAGCATGGAAAGTCTAAGTGGAAGAATAAAAACACAGTCTGGCGCATTAAGATCTGTTTATATATATATCTATATCTATATATCTACATCTATTCATCTATTCATTTGTTGAGCACTTCTTTATACAAGTAATTCAGTCTCATATCTGGCTTTAAAATGTCTTTTTCTACTGATAAGAAATATAATCAGATAATTGCTCTTGCTTTCAAGACAGGTCAGGAACGATCAGAGCTGTAGACACGAGATGTGAGATTTGGACTCAAATAAGACTTAAGTCACAAAAATGACAACTTCGGACTTGATTCAGACAGATCTGGCTGCTATGAGACTTGACTTACTTTAGACTTGACTCCCTAAAGACTTGACTTGACCTGAAACTAGAGCAAAAACATTCAGGTCTCAAGTTTTGACCTGGTAAAATCCCAGAACAAGACAGCGACAGGCAGATCTTGCAGATCCACATTGCTTGAATGTTTTATTATTAGGCCTGTTCATTGAAAGGACTTGGTGAAAACACAGTGAAAACAGAGCAAAAGACAAGACCAAGGAACTTACACCTTTGGTCCCAAAACACTTAACTTCACACCAGTGTTAAAACTGAACTTTCTGGTTTTTAAGTTTCAAGCGAGTCACGGGGTCCTGGAGAATTCAAACCACTGGATGTCGGCAAAACAAGGTTTTCAGGGGGTGTTACTATAGGTAACTGTAGGCAAAAACAACTCCGGTAACCAGGACCAGAGGCTCATTGGCAATATGGGAGTGTGTGGGTGGTTTAAGTCAAATTCAAAATTCACTGTTCAAGTCTATAGTTTGGGGTCATGGTTCTGTTTGTACAGCAGGGAAAAAAATATGTTTTTCTTACATTTATACTAAAAACATGAATATCTGGTTCATTGTTCTTGCTGTGAAAATTGAGGTATAGTCACACACAGTAAATCTAAAACAAGAGTAAGAGTCTACACCCATGCCTGCAGCTCTGTGAGACTGTACACACTGGTGCTTTGAGCGAAATGCCAACAAATATTAGTTTGGCATGCTAACATTTGCTAATTAGCACTAAACACGAACTACAGCTGAGGATGATGGGAATGTCATTAGATCTGCAGGTACTTGGTCATAAACTAAAGTATTGAACAGATTAAAATGTCAACCTGCTTATGGTACTAGAGGAAAAGTAAGGGGATCACCAAGGTCCGTAGGATTCATCCTCCGAGGATCATGAATGTCTGCACAAAAGTTTGTGCCAGTCCATCCAGTAGATGTTGAGATATTTCACAGGATTAGTGAAAACTCTGACATGCTGATGGTGCTACAGGAACTGTCAGGGATCACCAAAGTGACTGGGGTTCATCATGAGGGCACAGCGGATATCTGTACCAAGTTTCATGGCAATCCTTACAACGGTTGTTGAGATATTTCAGTCTGAACCAAAGTGGTGGACCAACTGACCAACCGACCGACTGGCCGACACTGCCATCTGTAGAGCCATGCCGCTAGCATGGCTAAAAACACAAAGGCAATATATCAGTATTGCTCCAACTTAATTGTATCCTGATATGAGAAATGGGTATTTGAAATGGGGTCTTACACTAATAAGATTTGGTTCATGGAGCATACCAAACTGAAACCAAACTAGATATCCTGTGCTGAACAGTTCATGATGTACTGTACAAGGCTCTCAGTGCGAAACTGCCCTCCTAAAATCAAGCTAAATCTCAGCTATGTGTGAAAAATGGGAGTGGACGTGACAAAAAAATTGCAGAGGACATGACCTCGGTGTCCTCACTGGTAGTTATAGCCCAGAGACACATCACTGCACTACTACTGAGAAAATGACACTTCATTGAGGAAAACTCTAGAGACATGTCAGTAAGCTTTACATCCAGAAGGAAGTGAGAGATTTTTCTGTCAGTTCACGGGTTAAAATGGAGATGTTTAAGGCTGGTTAAGGTATCAGCCTGTTTCCTCAACACGTGCACTTATGCAATAATGCACACACCTCTTAATCTTTTTCCCTGACAGTTATGAGAGGAAGACAGCAGAGTCCCGGCGAGACGTGTAGACAGTGGATTGTCCAGCCGTGACCTCTCAGCTCGCCCCGCTGATGTAAGGAAGGCTGACAGCCTGGCCCAGTGCAGGGAGGAACAGCGAGGCCACAGGGGCGTTCTGGGAAGAGACCGGCTTCTCCCCGAGAGCTTCAACTCAACCCAACATGCTGAGAATATGAGCAGAACAGCTTACAAAGCTTAAGATTTTCATTAAATCAAACCCTGTTTTGAGACTATTCATGGCAGGCTTGTTTTCAGCAATAGCCATTCAAGGCCATCTATGTATTTACTATGTTTACATAGCAGTTGTAGTTGTAATTTTATCTCATTGATTACAGCCTCACTTGTTCTGCTCGCTCTTATCAGACCATGTCAGAGCTGTACACGGAGCCGAAGTGAAACCGAAACCAACAAAGCCTTACTCAACACTATGTCTGGTAGTTCACTCTATATGTCGCGATAAGGATAGTGATTAAAAAATATCGTTGTTCACACAATATTTCTGTTTTTGGCGGTCTTTAACAAACATCATTTCCCACAAGCAACTTGCAAAAATGACTTTAGAAGAGAGTGTTGGTGAATTTTATGGATACGGATGAAACCAAGAGACCATGACATGAATAACTGCGCTGCTAAAATTTCATGGGAGCTGTATTTTTTTGCATGCTCACAAAATAATAGCTGATTTTGTCACGACTCCTGCTCTGCTTCTCATGCTGTGTCACAAACTCTCTTGCAGATCCACCTGAACTTCCCTGCACACCTGCATCCCATTCCCTCATTAGCCCCTTAGTGTTTGTACCAGTCCAGTTTCATTCACTCTCTGCCAGTCAGCTTTCCAGCAACCTGTTTCCCTGTTTCTGACCACCCGGCCTGCCTTTTGGGCCTTGGATTCTCCTGCCTGCCCCTGATCGGATTTGTTTGCCTGTTGGACTGATCTCCTGGCTTTGACCCTTGCCTGCGTTTGTTTTAACTCTCAGTACAGCTGAACTGTTTCCTGAACTTGGCTGCTTTTTGGGTTCTAGTCTGCCTCAGTTATTGCAGATTTATGTAACGATATGGAAAGCAAACTTAATTTTTTCACACAGACAGATGAAAGAAATGCTGAATGACAGATTGCACTGAGTAACAGAAGGCTCGCCCGGACGTGACGTCGTGATTTTGGCTCTCTTTTAAGTTACTGCTAATGCTGACCCAACATTTCCTACTGCGGCTGCTTCACATTGAAAGTGGGCGACTGATGAAACGCAGGGTGGCTTTTATTGTGAAACAGCCACAGGAAACGCAATGAATCAAAAAAGCATCTACAAAACAACAACTACACTTTTGGCTTTTTTTTGGTTAGCAGATCTTTTTAAATGTTTGCGAGAGATTAATGGAACAAGTAGCCACAGATAAAGTGTACTGTAAACACTGTAAACAGATACACCAGCTGCTCCTCTGTTGTATTTCTGCTCTGTGGTCTTAATCCACATTTGCTGTTACCACGGTAACCCCTGGTGTCGCCATCATCAACCAGGACTGAAATCTTAAGGCTTAAAACTTTGAACCCTGGACATCTTTCTCATAAATTCACTTAAATGTGCGCCTAATTGACTCACAACAGCCGCCTGAATACATAATACAGCCCGTAAAGAGTGCACATATGAAAAATAAACTTATCTATGCTATCCCACTAGAAATGATTGGATTAAATGATGCATGACAAGTCTAATAAATACTTTCCACAAAGTTGAGAGAGACCTGCAACAGCCACAGAGACTCTAGAAAACACTTTTTACACACATTTCTATAAAAATTTTATCCGTTTCTTGCATCTTTCAGCAGAAGCTGCTTTCATGACTTTGACCACTGACCCTCAAAAGGCAGCCGTCCAACAATATCCAACTGATTAAGTCTGCTTGCTCTACAGCCAAAAAAGCCTGTGTAACCCTGGCATGGGGGATCTCTCCATGAACCCCCCCGTGACCAACGTACCCTTGTCCTTCACGAAGAAACATGACAGCAAACACGTAACACGAGGGGCAGCAGCTTATGCATCTTCATGGTAGCGGCTCTGAATTATTCACAGAGCAAGCTTCAGAGATGCTTCTTAAAATGCTCTGCAGAGTTCTGGCTCCCTCTGTTGCGCCCTGGCATGTTATGTAACTTTGTTTACAAGTTGCAGAGCGTTGTGGTCTGTGGAGCTGCACTGCGAGGAGACACAGGTAACTCTTGAGATGAAATTCAGGTCAACAGGTGGGGAATAACAAAGTAATAAAACCCAGCTCTGCAGCAATTAGCGATTAAAACAGCACACTGGATGTCCACGAGGATTTATTTTACATTTTCTGCCTAAAAAAGTGTGCATAAATATTAGATAAAGAGCACCAAACATTCAGCTGAATAAAGTATATTTAGTCTCAACACGTATTACATCTTCATTGTAACATTTATAGCAGTTGCTCCTCTGCGTGCTCTGGCATTCACTTATTCAAAGGGCTCTTTAAAAGCAAAAGCAACAGCAGCCAACATCCATCGAGTTAAATCATATTCAGGGTAAATGGAATTGAGGGGCTGGTTGAATCTTCTGACTACAACTCTGCCTCAGACTAACTGACCTGAGTCAGACACACTCCATTAGCTAATTATATCCTTTAAATGACAAATGCAGAAGTCAGAGGGCAGCCGCCGCATGAATACTAACAGGGTTTTACCATGACACAACCTATAGCAAGAAGGGGGAGAAAAAGAGAGGAAGAAGGAGGCAAAGGCACCCTGCTGCACATGAGAAATCAAGATCTAGCTGTGCTGTTTGAATGTGATTATGCTGGAAGAATTCAGAATAAATGAGAATAATGGGAAGTGGGAGTGAGCTGAACAAAATTCAATCCTCTAATGCTGTTTCACATCAGGGGAAGTTTTAACCCTTTTCCTGTTCCTCTGGGGTTGAATGATAAATCACTTTTACTGTAATACGCTGAAGCATTTCAACTACTTCTCCAGCAGGCCGAGGTCACTGGGAGAAATACCATTACACCTGGGATAAAGGTGTGAGCGGCGACACCTTATGCACTATGCACGAACAAGCCGAGGCCATACATCATTTGTGCTGGAGCTTTTCTTTGTATCTTACAAATGCCAGAGGGTATTTCTTTAAAAAAAAAATAAAAAAAAATGTTTTCAGTTTCTTGAAGTGTTGCACTAGACTGGTATTTCAGAAATGCAATAATTTCTTTAGCTTTCACCAGCAATATAAACCAAAAAAATGAATTCTTCAGGTCCATCGTAATGAAACCTATGGCGGTCTGTGGAGGCGAACAGTGTGCCATTGTTGGTTTATTTATGGTGGCACAAGCTATAGTGCTGTTACTGCAAGAAGAAGTATGATTTATCACCTCCTACAGCTGCTGTATATGTCAATGTATAGAGAACAGACTTTTTCTGCCTCTCCTTATGTATTTCCAATTACACTCCAAGCTGCATACGTACAGTACCTGGAACAACTTGATAGAAATGCAACGTACTGTGTATGCCCAGTGTTAACATATAGGAAGAATAGTGTAATGATGTGAATAATAATTACCTGGAAACTGAACTTTACTAGTTTAGAGAAAAGTATGTGAGTGTTCTGAACTTAAATTATTTTATTTTATTTACTGCAGAGCTGTACAACTTGAGGTAAATGGTGAATTATTAATTCATCATCCTCCTCATCCTCAGCAGTGTAGGTTACCTCTCCAGCATTTGACTGACTGGTAAGGTGGATGTCCTGTTTAATGTCACAAACATTTTAAATTAGTCTTTTCAGACATATATTTTCCCGCAAGTTCAAAAGGTTGCATAATGCAAAAGCTTCCTCAGCCGCTCACAAGCCACACAACATGAGTGAGACTGAAATTTTAAAGTTAAAGGAAGACGTATATGACAGCAATCATTTTACAACATGAAGGGGAAGTTCAAGGTTGAGATTCTGCGCTTTTTCCTTTTGATCTGTGCGAAGAACAAACATTGGCAGAGTGGTAATCACACTGTGATAGAGAGCCTCTTGCTATGATGAATAGCGCTGCTGCATTCATCATGCTAATTTCAGCCATCTGATGCTTAGACGCCTGTTGCAGGGCATGCTGCCCGACAGCCGGAGCCAGGAACCCAAATTTACTTTCTGACCCATCTGCCAGTGGCAGGTAAACTGAGAAATTTATCATCCAAACATATTTTTTACTGGCCATTAAACCGCATCATGCCACCTCTCACAGAGACAGACAAATCCAAATTTGTTCTGCTGAAAACATTTGTGTTGTGGAGTAAAATGTACGTCTGCTTCAGAGCTTGAGATTCGTTACAGCTATTTTTTATCATTTCGGTTTATTTCCTCACATCCTCACATCAGAATCTTTTAGTCGGTCATACAAGGGTCATGTTATTGTTCCAACATAATCTCAGCTGGTCAGGGCACTGAAACCACAGTGATTTCAGCCTGGCAGTAATTCCAAAATAAATAACCACCCAACTAGCCGGTGACCCCTTTTTATTTTCTCGCCAAAGCCAATTTTTGCCTGCATTTGGCACTCAGTGGGCAATAATTTCGAACGGTGGCCAGAGCGCAGTGTTGCTGGAGGATCAAAGCCTGAAATCCCTTCTGGAAGACACATTAAAGCAAATACACGAAACACTCTGTAACAGCAGCGTTCAAAAACAGCTAAAGGGAATCCTAACTGGGGAAATGCAACTGACAGAGCTGGAGAATGAATGTTTGAAACAGATACAACATCATAATACTAGTAGTACTGCTCCAGTTTGTCCAATATGAGCTTTACTTTACAGGTTTGCAATTCCCCAATACTGTCCAAGAGGTGTCCAGTAAATATCTATACTTTAATTATAAGTTTTTAGAGTTTAGTCGTGTTGAGTTTGTGAGCTGTTTCCAGAGGAATTTCCTTTAGAGAACTGCTCCACTTAAACCCAAAGCTGATATTCATTCATTATTACTTATTACTGTAAATATACTGTATATGTTGGATTGTGTCCTTGCCTGTAGGCGAATTTCACAGTTTTGCAACTTTAGCTGACCCGCTGTGCACTGACCAAGAGATTCCCTGGGTAACGATAGCAACACCCCCCTTAGTTACTGTTGCTATGCCTGTCAAGCTTTCCGCTCTCCCACGGCACATAATGCAGTTTATAATAATAATGGTGGCAGATTTAATCACTCAAATAATGCGTCCTTGATTTCAAGAGGAGGTAGACAAAAGCCATCTACTACTAACAAGCCGGCAACTGTTGATTTTGCCGGCTGAAATGACAACTAATGCTAGCAGATGTTATTAAATATAGCTAGCTAGCTTATCATGAGTTGGTCTCCAGTTGACTTTTTAATATTTCTAACTGACTTGATTTTAAAATGTGCACTTGATGGCTGCATACATTATATCGTGCTGAAAGACTGAGGCTAAAGCCAAAGCACCATGGCCCACGTAGAAGACACGGAGCAGCATTGTTCTTGTATTGCAGTATTAAAGTATTAAAAGTGTGATAAGGAAAAATTTAACATCAGGCTCTTGTTTCGTTTGAACATAACACCCTGTTTGCGTGCTTAGCTTACGTACTTTATAAAGCAAGACAGAGGTGTGTTTTATTGTTCATACTTTTCACTTTAAACGTCACAAGAAAAAAGGCTTTTAGGATGAGGACGGACCAGTGTCTTTGGCCAATCTTGGATAATGAACGGCTCTATTCCAATGACAAGCACAACAGCTGCTAATGTTAGCTTACACTCTGATATAGTAGCCCCCAGGGGAGTCATTCCTATGTTCCCAGGGTCCCGTGTTCCCCAGATTTATATGCCGCATAATGGGAACATGACAAAGGGTCCTATGTTCCCAGGGTCCTATGTTCCCCAGCTCTATATAGCACATAATGGGAACCTTAAAAAGATGTTCCCCAGCTCTATATTTACTTAATATGACATGGGCTATTGTGGGAACTCGTCAAAGGGGTTTTCTGTTCCCCAGCACTGCCGTATGGCTCTCAATATAATAGGCCTACACTTGAGGGTACTTATCAAACGGTTGGAGTCATGGAATCACTAAAGGTCATAGCTCA
>NTHP01000251.1:682881-727736 GCA_003416845.1 Oplegnathus fasciatus
CTCTCTTTTATATTTGACTAAAGTTTCAAGGGAATGACAAGAAAATACTGGACCTATAAAATAACGTGTCTCCAAACAATGTCACAGATAAATGTGTTTTCTTTGTTAGACTTTAGGAAAAATACCAAAGAGCATCAGTAATGATGCAGAAAGAGGAAGGTTTGCATCAAAGCTGACCCGCACAGCACCCCGAGCACTTAATGGTTTGATAAGTCTGAACTAAAATGCACAGCCAGCTGTTCCCAACTAACTCTGACCTCCATCATTTTCTTAAAATGTGCTCTCCTGATTGCTGGGCAGTTTAAAATCTCTGTGATTTAGAGAGCACAGGTGGTCCAGGTTTTTGATAAGAGCAGGTCTTGTACATAAGGCTGGAGTTGTATTGGATATATTCAACAAACTAGGTATTCATCTGATGCACTATTCTCAGATAACGCTGAAGACAAGAGAACAGGAGATAAAAGACAAACTGTGGAAAATATGACACACATTTAGATACAGATAATAATGAAGTGTAGATGTAAAGAGTGAGGTTTGAGAGAATGCAGCTGCTTTTTTTAAACAATTCAAACAGGAACTAAAGCGTGCAGCGCTTCACTGAAGCATGCATTAGAAATAACAAACCACCTGAGAGTTAAAAAACAATCGCCAAGTAGCAACAAAAAAGCAGCCTGGTAATGAGATATCACACTTTCTTAACTGTTAAAAGAACAAAACATAATAAAAGGAATCATCAGCTGCAGCCCAGTAATGAGATGTCACACACGCCGAATTGTTAAGAGACGACAAGAAAAAAGGATTTTCTCTCTGCTTCCTCTAATCTGTTACACAACATACCAACAAAATAACGTTTGCTTTTTATGCTGCCAACTTCAGAGCAATGAAATAAAGCCAGGACATCCACTGGCTGTAATACAGTTGGAAAATGTACAGATTCCAATTTCACAACTTGTTAGTCTGCGGTAAATTGTTTTCATGCTTGGCAAGCGGCCTGAACCATTACACTGCAAGTAAAGTGAGAGAGCACACTCTGCCCAATGTTGGTGCAACACAAAGAGGCTTACCTGTAGTGGACAGCGGTGGAGATCAGGTGCAGTAGCATGGAAAGAAGGAGAGAGATAATTATGTTAGAGAGGATTACACTCTTAAATCCAGCTGAGAATACAGACACACGGTAGGATCACTGCAATTCATATCACGGCTGTAATCCTGGATACTTCTGGTAATCAATAAGAGTCACTGGTAGTTTTTAATATAAGCTAGCTCAGGTGTAATTTATATTTTAAGGGCGTATCACTTTGAAGCATTCAGCTGAATTTGCTCAGTGATTGTTCCAAGTGGATGGCACATAAATGGCCTGGAGGTAATTATCTATTCAATGATACCATAAGCATTAGGGGTTGATGGATGCCTCGTTTTTCTATTTAAGGCCCCCTGAGGAAGCTATTACTGTTCATAATCGGAACAAAGAAATGCCCGAACCATGTCAATGAATTATTCCACTTTTCTAATTTCAGTGGTAATGATTTTTAAAGACGGGCATGCATGGAGGAGAATTCCAAGAGTTTCCAATGACATTTCAAGCAGTCCATTTTTAGTTCTGTACACATTGGGTTTTCTCTTTCTCTCGGTTGCTACAGCAACATAGTGAATGGATGCAGGGCTGGAGCAAGGATTTTAGAAATACTGAGGTCGTGCGTCCAAGTCTGCCATCCCCACCCAGGACATTATCACCACTGCAGAAATAAAAGCTTTAAAATTGTAAAATTAATTGGAGTTTTCATTATTCTTTATTCAGCTAACTGTTCAATCTATTGTCTACAAATGCTGTTTAAAATCTCCACACAATGGCTAGATTACCAACTTGTCAAAGTGGGCGACTGCCAGGGGCCCCCAAACGCCATTGATCAACTGATTAATCTTACTATAAATGGAAAGAATCTCTGTCTGTCCTTTGATAATCTTGACAACCGTTCATCCGATCGACTTCACACTTGGCGGGTGTATTGCTGAGGACCAAAGGAAGAGCAGTGTCGAGTGTGAAGTTGTTTGGATCAGCGGTTCTCGAGAAAGCTGCAAGCAGCAATACCAGAGGCCAAGCAATCGCCCCGTTCCGAATGGACAGATTTTGAACGGGCACTACACGGGTATAAACTGAAACGGAAAGAGGCTTAAAGTGAGACTATGCAACTCTTGCTGTAGAGCGGCCACTGTGGCCATAAGTAGTAATTACAGCAAAAGTACACATTGAACTTGAACTGCATTTCCCAAGATTTAATGACAATATTCTAGAGTGTGGAAGTGCTTTCTTGACCTTGGAAACTGTTTTTATCTTGAAATTCTTAAAAGTCCACAGCATTTTATGGAGCTTTCAACCACATCTCATTGTCTTCCTTAGTGGACTGATGGAGTTTGCTCAAACTAGCTTTATCATGGGCTCATCTCTGATATGAGGTTGATAGCTCCATGAAAAGGTAGTAAGAGGTACGTGAGTTCAAGTTTTTTTTTGTTGTCAAATATACTTCTTGTTTTAGGTTTGTAATAAAACCATTTAAATGTTAATCTGGTGGCGTGTGTGCTACGGTTGGAAAATGATGCATGTCAAATGTGACGCGAATCTCGTGTGTTGCCCTTAAAAGTAGCACAAGTAAAGCCAGTCAGCAAAACAACTCTGTTTGCTTACATTAGCTAACATCAGCCACTGTAAGCTACTGGTAATACCAGTCCAAGTAAGGCTGTAGCTGCAAATTCAGCGGTGCATTTTATTGTTTACAAATTCAGCTTTTCATTTGGGAGAAGAAGATTGTGTTACTTGTCTTTAAAGACTTACATAGTTAAGGTCTTGTATAGGGGCCCCTAGCTTAAATACTTTTTGCAAAGTTGGGAAACATGGGGTGCTCAACAGGGGCCTGCAGCTAATTTTTCACCCCGGGGCTTTCTAGCGGATTAATCCAGTCCTGTCTCCACACTGCCATTAGTAAAATCCTGGTGGGGAAATACTCAATAATAATTATTTTGCTGACCTAAAAGTAGTCAAATTTAAAGATATAAAGAATAGTCTACAGAATACTGGAATCAGCTATAGAATATCCACCAAGTAGTATTTTTAAATTTTAGGATGCCCGCCCACCTTGTTGCTGAAAGCTCCAAATTCTAAGTTGCAATAGTAGTTACGGCTCTGAATGGATGTCATTGTGCACAGCAAGAAATGATGATTCATTTTGGTTCATTTTAGCACAATTTCGACTTGTTTTAGGAAATTCTTAGAATTGAACAAAGCACAATACGGCAAATCACTACACCAGCTGTCCAGAAAATTACACTTGATTTAATAACAAGCGTAGCGTTGGAGCTAAATAATGACCTTGACATATTACTTAAGGCCCCTGCTTACTAGCGTGTAGTGCGTTGGCTTGTGGCTAAAATGGATTACTCGCAGCCCTTAGATGTCCAAGGCTACATGGAGGACTGTATGGGAAGAAACAGCACAGAGGGCAATCATCCCTCCATCAACTCTCCGCCTTATGTAACTCACCACCCACTGAAATAAAAGGAAGCCTGCCTGTCAATCAAATGGTCAGATGATGTGGGGGAGTAGAGGAGAAATGTGCTACAGAGACAGAAACACCGTTGAGGTTCATTAACACTCCTCATACTGACACCTTTGGAGTAAATTCATTATTCTGAAGAATAAAAGTAAAGGATAAAACAACACCACATGAAAAGGGACTTAAACTTTGAAGTAGCTGCATCACAGCGTGGCTGCTCACGTGGTATGCCAGTTTGCAGTATGTGTTGGCTTTTAAATAGGTCTGACAATCACCAATTTAGTGCTTTCAGAGCAGCATGCAGGAAGTGAGTTTCAAAAAGGGCAAATAGTTACACGATTATTTCATGTGGTTAAGACACAAGCCTCAAAAATCATTACAACATGTTCCAACACAACCTGAAGAGCAGCATCAACACAGATAAACAGAATTGTCACATTGTCACAACTGACCTTGAATCAACAAGACAGTCTCAGCCACTATGAGCTTGATGCTGCTTTCACAACCCCTCTTATAAAATATGTTTACATGTATTTGTAATTTGCAATGCCAAATATGATTTGGAGAAGACGTCATTCATGCCACTCTAACTCTAATTGTTTTGTTGCCAGGAGCAGATATTGTACACAAAACAATTTACAGCTAATATGTTAATGAACAGCGCACTTCATGCAGATACATTCAGTATGAACACTTTGCATTGGCAGTAAATAGTTTGCAGGTACATTCAGTACAAATATGTCCTCGCTGTCATTTTTATCAAAAAGCTAATGCAAATTAGTTGTATATAAACATCATTTTTAGGAGACGAGACATATTCACTTTGGTTATATTCAGACTGGTGGTCCAAATTCAATGTCGGGACCATCCAGATGGAGAAGAGGTTGGTTAGCAAGTCTGTAGGGCGACAGTTAACAATTATATTCATTATTAATTAATCTGATTAATCAGTGTTTTTTCACTCACAACATTGGGACACGAAGAGCTGGTGTCATGTTGACAAGTGTGGTAATGGAAAGTATCTAACATCCATTTCTTTATTAAAAAATGAAAAATATCACTTGACATAAACAGATGTTCTGCACTAATGCTTGAGGAACTGTGGTGTTATATTTAGTTTTTGTTTTGGAAAAACCAATGTATAAAGTCAGTCCTGAAGATCGAACTTGAGAAACATATTCGGTTTGGTAACACAGCCACAGACATACATCCTTTAGCAGCGTTAAGGCCTGGTCACACCAGAATAACTGGCATAATCAATTCATTTCGGTGGAATTGCTGCAATCAGCGAATATATGCTCGTAGGAGCGAAGTAAATCCAAGTTTTGTGCCATTGACCGACAGCAAACTGTCTCAACAGTGCATCCATCCAAAACAGAGGAAGATATAATACTTTATTAGCTGCGTTGCACCAACTATTTTTATATAGAACTGCTTCACTAAAGAAAATGGTTTTCAAACAGCTACGAGACAGAATTCGATACAAATACACCCCTTGAATAAATTCTTGTTGTCCTGTTAACAACCAAACCTGTCTCACTGTGCTAACTATTTAGCAAGACAGCTAGTTTGGAGAATTTATGACTGACTAACTGCTACCAAGTCTCAAGCTGGCTAGTGTGTTAGTGGTTAGCTCGCCAGCTATGGTAATTCACCAACTAGCACCTATATCACAAAGCTTTTAGCACTACCTATTGTGTGAGGATGAGTGGATGAACTTCGCTGTGCGACCAGGGTTTGGTGAAACACAACAGATGCCTCCAAAGAACAATGTCTGCTGCCAAGTGGTGGATCTGTACTGATCTGTACTGACAGAGCAGCATCTACTGGGAGTCAGAACATTGGTCTGCATGGACGTATAACAGTCAATGTGTGTGAGGACATTTACCACGACGCTTCCCTTATGGTTCCCAAATTCCTGAAAGATAATCATTTTGTGTTTTGTTTCTTATATACACACATTCAAGAGTGATTTTATGAACATCTGGAGGATTGAAAAGTGTAAATTGTCCATCTAAGCACAGTTTTGAACTTATAAATATCATAATAAATAGAGCTTCTACATTAACATCAACGTTGTTTATCTAGACGCTCTGTAACAGCTACAGTTTTGTCAAATGTTTGACCGCCGGAGGAACTTTTACCTCAGACTAAAGTCCCAAAGAGATGTTTATCCGTTCACCTCTATAATATTCATCAGCCCTGAATTTTAATGAGTAAATTGACTGAAAAGGGTAAGGAGAGCACATTGCTTAAAAAAACCTCCACAGATGTGTCAGATCGTCCGTGTCAGGCCCAGTATTTCCTGTGTGTGAACAGACGTTAGCCTGGATGTCAGACTGTCAGAGTGAAGCACGTAGAAATCCCTCCCGCTATGTTCCTGCGTCCAATTATCTCCCAGAAAGAATGACATTTGCTTAACTCCCCGCGGATGCAGAAAGTACCCAAGGAGACAGGCCTGAGAGGAGACTTGCATACTAAGTACAATTGGAAACACTGAGGAAGCACCTTAATAAATCAGCCGAAGGTCAAAGATTTGCTTGTGGAAAGCGTGGTTTAGGAGGTCAGCTGAACCGAGACATGGCCAGAGACAGAGCTAAGCTTGTAGAAACCTGTCGACACATGTGGAGTTAGGAGGTAGAAGGTATTCCCATCTCAATTGAATCAATGAGGTGTGAAATATTCTGCTCGTTCTCCTGTATAATAGAAACTGAACCAAAGAGAAAGAGGAATGACAAAATGACAGATATTTTAGCTGCTTTGATGCATTCAGCCCGTTTGCACGAGAGAATACCTTTGAATAGTCAGAAAATTTGGTTGAATTTCTGCACAGGTCTTGGGCCAGTTATGCTTGAGTAAGTCAAAAAGTAAGATACGAGGAAGTGTGGAAAGTTTGCTAAAAGATATGAGACTTTAACATGGAGGTGTTCTGTGCTGAGTCAGTGAAACTGGAGTGAAATATTTAAATTGACACAAGATATAATAAAAGAAAAAGAACCAGGGCATATAGTTGAATTCTGAATGCATTAAACTGTCCTTCAGACTATTGACATCTTGAATTTTTGGCATTCACTGCAAGAATATAATGAAATAATCACAAGTTAAATGTACCTCTTTGGAGGTTTGAATTTGTCTTCTTCTCATTATTTGCATTAAAACTAGTTAAAGAAATGTGAACTCTTAAGTCTTGTTTTTATGCCTCCACGCCGGCGATAGCCGTGGCCAGAGTCATTATGTTTTCAGGTAGTCCGTACGTCCGTACGTCCCATTCTCGTGAATGCGATATCTCAAGAACACCTTGAGGGAATTTCTTCAAAATTTGGCACAAACGTCCACTTGGACTCAAGGATGAACTGATTAGAATTTGTTGGTCAAAGGTCACTGTGACCTCACAAAACACGTTTTCGGCCATAGGTCAAGAATTCATACGTAGAGCCCACCCACTTCACTTCCTCTCCCTGGATGACAACCAGGACAGAGGCCCCCTGTCCTGGTGATTGTCGTTGCACGTTGTGACGAAGCTCTCCATCAGTCCTCTGTAGTCTGTAAAAATAGTCTCTAAGTGAAGACAGCATGGAATCATACATGTCAATATAATGATAACTTCCATTTCGCCCAAAAATACACTTAATACCTTTTATTAAATTCCTTTAAAGTCTTCACTACATATATTATATGAGTCTGGACAGACTTGGCTGTAAACTGTAACTTGATAGGTTGGCGGAGGCATACAACCGCGGGGCAGTAATTCTATTTGTCCATGGAGCAGATCAATAAATCCTAAAAACAATCTCAAAGTTCATCCTTGACCTCGGACACAGCAGTTGACAGAACAGTCTCACCTCAAAGTCCATTTAGAGGCTGTTCTGGAGCTTTCCATTATATCTCTTCATCAGCAGATGGCGAACTGTCGAATTTCCATTTTTCAGATATTAAATTGACCTTGAGGTGAGTATGTTTTGTCAAAAGACCAACTAATTGTTATTGACATTATTGGTGGTTATTTCTGTTGTGTCACCCTGGTGACGACAGTTTGGTTGGCTGCTGACGTCACATTTACGCACCGCTTATTTCTTGCTTTTGGATGCTTATTGTGCAACTGCAACATCCAGAGCATCAATTTGTCCAGGGATCTCCAAATATTTCCATCCTCTCTCTGCTGTGACCAAAAATGTAAAAATAATCACAACATGACTGTAATTGGAGATAAACTGCAACTGTGAAACCACACACAAAGCTGAATTTGTCATCCTCTTGATTAAAACCCAGGGCCCCTGCAAGTCTGCTGCCCTACAGAGTGAGATAAGCACCAGTATGACTGCCAGAGAAACCTCCACTGTACTGTAGGTACTGTGTCTGTGCATCCCCCATGGCTTTCTGTGTGCAGCAGTTGTGTCTTTTTTTAAGACCAAAGGAATGACAGCCTGACCTTACCAAACCCTACAAGCTGACAAAATGATTTCTACTCGCTGCTGATGAGTGAATTTGGCAGTTTTTCCCTCAACTGTATAAATACCTTCAGACAACCTCCGCTCTTCAGTCGAGTACTGTCTGGAACGGTAACGAAGCCAACAGCTTTCTCTTTGAATCGGGGCATTGATATGATGGGCACATATCCACGGAGAGTACAGAGTTTGCAATACATTAGATTTATGCTGATCAGCAGTGGTGATAGAGAGAGGTGATGTTTACTCTGCATTTCTCTCTCTCTCTCTCTCTCTCTCTCTCTCTCTCTCTTTCACTGTATATTTCTGCATTTTCTCTGATATGAATGGGTCAGTTCACACAAATCACAAAAAGCTTGGAGCTGCGACTCAAGCTCCATACAGCTGAGCTATCTCCATGACAACTGAGCAAACTCAATCCACTGAGGATGACTATGACATGTGGTTGAGAGCTCTGGAAACTATTGTATTTGTCCAGGTTTTGAGATATACACCTTTCGCCCTTGAGATTTCTGCCTTCTCCCCAGTACAGAGAAGTTGAATGGAATTTCTTTGTGATACTCACAGCACTGATAATGCCATTTACAAGATTTAACAACATCTCCATCTGTTTTCATCATTTTTCATCTGAACTACTTTCTAAAGAGAAAAAAGCTATTGATTTTTTCAGAGTTTCTGGAAAGAGATGCTGCTTTTGAACATGAGGTTTTTTTTTTAGGATTTTTTTATTGCTGTGAGCACCACAAATGAAATTCTTGCCTCCATTGTATTGGGGCAGCTGCAGAAATCTCATAGATGGGTATTACAAATGGAAAAATAAATTTAGAACTATCTGCATAGCTACAGTATATGCCAGTAGAGCAGTGGTTCTCAACCTTTTTGGCTTTTGATCCCTTTAGGGCTGATTTAATTCCTTTGATTATTTGATTGACAGATATTTTGATCATGGATTCATAGTTATTTGTCTTGCCCAAATGCCAAACATTTACTGGTTCCAGCTTCTCGAATGTGAGGATTTGGTACTTTTCTTTCTTTTTATATCACAATAAACTGAATGTTTTTGGATTCTGGACTGTTTGTCTTACAATAAATGGAATTTGAAGCTGTCACCTTGGGGTTTGGGAAATTGTGAGGGGCAATTTTTCACTATTTTCTGACATATTATAGCCTAAATAGTCAATTAATTAATCATAAAAAATTGAATCGATACTGAAAATAATTATTAGTTGCAGCCGTAGATCCCTTAAAACAAATGTCTATTTGCAGCCTCTCGTCACATAATTATATTTTTTCTGCTGTCCTGTCCTGTTAATCAGTTTGCGACCCCTGAGATTTACCTTGAACCACCAGGCAATGGGAGAGGTAAATGATAAAATATGAGGGAGAAAATCTGTATTTTTGTAATTTAGTTGAACTTACCCTTTAAAGTAGCAACATTTCCGTTATTACTGGAAAATATCAACAACAGGTGAATCCCTACCTTTGCCACCACCTTCATCCCATTTACTTCTACTGTGATGAAATATAAAGCCCCATAAGGTCAAAACATTCCCACTGCAGCCAACTACTGTGATCACGACAGGCACATCCAACCTGAGGCCATGCTACTGTAGATGTGGCTACTGTAATTGAGCTTGTTAGCTGGAGTTCACCAGAGATAAAGGGCTACTGCCTCAGTATGAGGCCGGCTGGGACACCGTGGATGCGGGATCCTGAGCAGCCCCGTCGTTTGAACTGGCCTCACGCTCCACTGAGCTCTGACTGAGAGTGAGCCGCTCGACCGCCAAGTTAGACAACAGAGACTGCAGAGAAGCCAAACAAGTACGAAAGTTGAAGCTTTAGTGGCAGAAACTCCAGACTTACAGGATTTTGTCAGGATTTTTCTGTAAAACTTTGCAATCACATACAGAAAATACTCAGCAGTTATCAAGTGAGCAGCCACTTTATTGGATACACCTCTCTAATGAAGGGTAGGACCCCCCTTTGTCCGCAGAACAGCCTGATTTCTTCGTGGCATGGATTCAACAAGGTGCTGGCAACACTCCTTAGAGAATCTGGCCCATGTTGACACGATAGCATCACATAGTTGCCGCAGAGTTGCATTCATTGCTTTTATGCATTGAGTTGCTGCCACATTGATTGGCTGATTAGTAATTTGCATCAACAAGCAGGTGTACAGGTGTACCTAATGGAGCAGCCACTTGTGGTGTATATGTTTACTAGTTAGCTAGCAGTTTTGGGGGGATTTTTTATGCCTTTATATGTCGAGGTTGACAGGAATTAGATAGAGAGAGGGATAAGGGCAGGCAGGAACGGGATGTTGCAGTGCATGGCCAGCGCCTTAACCCCTCGGCCACCAGGGTCTCCTCAAAAAAGTAATTATTTTGTTGTGACCATTCAGCTGTCTCTGACTTGTGTCATTCATGAACTAATGAAACATTTTCCATAGAAAAAAACTCGGGAGTTATTTGTCATTTGGGCAGGATGACAAATGCCAAAGGTTTGCATCATTTACGGTTGCTCAAATCGATCAAACCGAGAAACCACAGGGAGATTTTATCGAGTACCAGAAGTTGTTATTCACAAGAGGGAAACATGCAAGGAATTGACCAAAAAAACGGCAAAAATGGCCTGCAAACCTTCATCTGCGGTTGGGAGGAGTGGAGTCAGGTAATGCTTGTGTGTTCAGTGACCACTTCGTCAAAGGTAAAGTAACTTAACATCGTCTAAACTAGCACAAGACGGGCTTTCCTCCAGCTCGTGCATTCTGCTTTTCACTTCCTGACCCCCATCTGGATTTTGCGCGTCATTGGAATCGCGTGACTGCAAACAACCTATTAAACATATTTTTTTCCAGAAGGAAGCTCTTCAAGTTCTCATTTCATTGGATCTTTAAGTAATGGTGAAGACTTGATGTAATGATGTACGGAGTAAGAAAGTAATGAACGGTTAGTGGGTTTGTGTTTGAGTTCATCAGGAGTGATGGTTTAGAAAGTTATCAGCATCCAGATTGACTTATATTATTGACTAAATGAGTTAGGTGGTGTCTCATTAACATTGTATCTAGAAATCATCTTAAGTAACTTCTGCTACATAATTCTCTCTGAATTATTCAGGAACTACTAATTATTCATTTATTAGGAGTTTGTTCCTGATTCACCTCACTCATTTAGCGATATTTCATGTTATCCTTTTCTCTTACACTGAATACCAAAGGTCACTCCTTCATCTGCATGTGAGCTACACGAGACACACCTCATGCCATTTTCTCTTCACACCGCCACCTCCAGGTTCACCTTCTACCTCCGTATATATGCTCTAAAACACTGGTTGTGATGTCTCCGCCCATCGGCTCTGTGTTGTTGCAGTGGACACGTGCTATCGCTGCCAGTTGCCCAAAGGTAGTAATGTCACACTCGCTCACATGGGACATTGATCACCGCCGCTTGTTGGGTCAATGATACAGTCCACATAAAGTCTGCGGGGAGGGCTGATTACCAGCACGTCTGTCATTATTTCATCCAGACATGCCATTATCTGTTTATCGACTCTGCATTAGAATTTAGATTCAGCATTACTGTGTTTACACCAAAATGAGACACTCGCACTGCTTTATACTAACCAACTTGTTAGCTGAATTTCTCTACTCTCTCACTACTGTAGACTCCAAAAATTCCCAGAGTTATCTTGGCTTTTCATGCATTATAACCAATCCCATCTGCTCTCCTCTGGACTGATTCAAGCGAGTTCTCTGATTGCACCATTCAGTAAACACGGCCTCCCTTCACTCGAAACCAGATCAAGAGAAGAAATATTGACCTTGTTTAATTCAAAGTAATGCACACATCACTTGGTAAAAATTCAATCAGTGCCGCAGGGTGACACAATGACTGAAAGGAGAGAAAAACTATAGAAAGACAAACATCAATATAAAAGCTGGAAAAAAAAGGCAAACATCTTGAGAGAGGCGAGAAGATTCAGGCAAGAAACAAAAATGCTGACAATATGATACAGCTGTTCAAATACCTTCACATCCAAAAACCCTCCCATGAGATGAACAAGACTAAGAGTCTGCAGCCATGCCAGCAGCTCCGTGACGCTGCACAGCGGTGCTTTGAGCTAAATGTTAATACCAACATCAACATGACAGCGCTAACATGATGATGTTTAGCAGCAATAATGTTAACTGTAGTCACCATCTTAGTTTAGCGTGTTAGTATGCTAACACAAAGTACAGAAGGTCGGTGGTTTGTTAATTTTTAACAAGGGGGATGGCCCAATGGGAGCACCACCAACCAACACACACACCCATGTACACCTCCCAAAGAACACTGTTGCAGGACGCCTTAACCACAGTCATGTCTCCCCTGAAATATTTTGTTACAGTGGTGGCTTGGTCTGGGGGTGTATTTTCAGCAGCACAGATGCTACTGAATGATCATAGAAATATTATAGGAATACTACAGGCAGCTGTGTGTCTCTATGATCCTCTCGCCCTTCTACGACTACACGTTGCTACTTGTCACTTTGATCATGAAGGTGACTCTACTCTATAGAGTATACAGGTGACAATATAGTATAGAACTGAGTATTTATAGTATATAATTTAGAGAATATTATAGATCCAAGACGGAGCTGACAGTCAGGTGGATTAGACTAACATATTGAACTAAACAACCCCTCTGTCCCTGCACTCTCTCTGCTACTCAGGGATGGAGAGGGGGGATGGCAGGTTAACTAGGGGGCTGCACTTTGGTCATTTTGCTAACAAGCGGGATGGCATCCCCCTCATCCCCTCTCAAATTGCCTACTGAGTACAGCTGAGGCTGATAGGAATGTCATTAGTTCTGCAGGTATTTGGCCATAAACCAAAGTGTTGGACAAATTAAAATTTAGACCGGATAATGGCGCTAGATGAAAGGTCAGGGGATCATCAGAGTTCTTTAAATTTATCCTGAAGGGGACATGACTGTCTGTACACAAGACTGTCTGTACCACAAATGTCAACCTCATGGTGGCACTACTGTAGATGAAAAGTCAGAGGATCACCAACGTTATTAGACAACATCTTCTGGAAACAATGAATGTCTGTACAAAATGTTGTGGAGGTTTCGGTGGGTCAGTAAAACATTTGACCTGCAAATGGCGCTACAGGAAGTCAGGCTCACTGAAGTTATGAGGATTCATCCTCGGGGCACCACGAATGTCTGTACAAAATTTCATGTCAATCCGTCAAGCAGTTGTTGAGATATTTCAGACTGGACCAAATCGGTGGACCAACCAACTGATGAACAGACATTGCTGTCCACAGAGCTGTGGAAAGCCCTGCATGCAACAGAAAAGCAGCTGGAAAAAAACTGGTAAAAAATCTTGAGAGAGGTTGAGAAAAAAGACTTGAGGGCACAAAAAGGCAAGAAACAAAAAGCTGAAAATATGATACAGCTGCTCAAATACCTGGTGACCTACACCTCCAAACACCCTACCTTAAGATTAAAACAAATCTCCACTACAACACTGAAATACTAACAAGTGAGCAAGAACTAAAGAAGACCTCCAAATGATCCCTTGTCTCAGCATGCTACAACTTCTTCCAAAAACAAAGGTCAGTTGCCAGCTGACCTCCAACAAGGCTGTTCAAAGCCAAAGCGAGGAAGTGCACACAATACATCGACACTGACCCCGCTCACCATGACAAAAACTATCCCGAGGAATACTGAAGTGGCTCGTTCCGCCCGGCACCACCCACCATCTCAACATCCTCTTCCCTCAGGGCGTCTGCATGCTCAGCCAGCCATCCTAATAAGTGAGAACTGGCCAAGGAGCCATCCCCGGTGGGCGTCTTGCACTGTCTACTCCTGCATTATATGGGCTGTGAGATCCTTTGTCCTTGTGCTGTTTGTATCCGTAAGTGCTGTCTCACTTCTTAAACAATGCAGCTGTATGTATCCAAGAATCTCACCAAGATAAATTCATATGTAGAGGTATGATAGGTAAAGAGCCAGGATAAAGCTTTACAAAAATGTCACACCTGAATCACATTTTTTGAATATTTTCACGCCTGCATTGTTCACATTTGCTTGCAGTTTTCTTCTTCTTCTGAGAAAGAAGATACAAACCAAATCTTAGATCCACTCATCAGAAAAACTGTTATCTCCACAGGGTATCTTTTTGAAGATGCTACACCAAATAAAGTGGCCTTGCTTTTCTTTTAACCTTGAAAACCAAATAATAGCGCCACAGTAGTTCTTCAGTTAGCAACAAATAATAGTCTTAAGTAGCTACAGCAGATGTCTATCTGTCAAGCTCATGGGGTCTTGGGATAACACACAGGGGCGTAGCACTAAATTCTGGACCCTGTACATTCTCTATGGGCCCCTCCCTGCATCCACGGCTATTCATTCCAGTATCCTTGTGGGCCCTCTTCACATGAGGGCCCTGTATACTCAATCCCCTCTATCTCCCCAGTCCTTTGGCACTGATAACACATGACAAAGTATAAAAGAACCCACCTCCAAACACAGCACTAAAGTATTCTGCTCTCCTGAGAGTATTTTTTATTGATTTGGCATACACTCAGTTGCCAGCTTATTAGGTACAGCTACAGTAGCTAAAACAAATGCATTCATTCACACCTTCACGAAGGTCATAATGTTCTTTTTTCAGAGGTGTTGATCCAACTTTAAGATGATTTTGGAGGCTGCAGTTTGTGTTGAACTGGATTGCATTATACAGAGAGGTGTTTCTGTTATTCAGCCTACCCTCACTGATATAAATGGGGTGGGCAAAATAATAGAAACACCCGTCAATAATTCTAGTATTTGAATTTGAAGTCTGAACCTATGCCAGGCATTGTTTGTAAAGTTGTAAAGTAGTTTTTTAAATGGGGAGCTTGTTTTGAGCATAGCATGCTGGATTATTACTGGTCTGATTGTTTGAGGGTGTGCTTTACTGTATTAGTGAAACAGAGCTTATTGAAAGCTCCATTTTTGCTTTTGCTTATGTCTTAATATCTACAGCATTCACTACTTACTTCGTCATAATGGAGAGGCTGATAACTTAGAGAAACAGATATGACCAAGAACAGTGTGCCAGCATCTGTGTGTAGCTGTGTTTTTATGGGAAAAATGTAAAAAAAATTCTAAAAATATTGGTTTCAGACTAAAAAGCATTGTTAGCTTGGAATGAACTTCAATGTAAAGTTTCTTCAAGTTATAATTCTTTGGCTCTGTCCATTAAGCTTTAACCCATTTAACTCAACCAATTAGTTATTTTCGCCCCCAGAGCAGCTGTGCCTTAAAGGAATTAGTTTCACTTAATGAGTCCTTCACCTAGATACCTCTGATTCATGGACAATACAATTAATATTCATAAAGTGTTCATAAATAGAGACTCGTTACTAAGTGTTTTCTGAACGGGCTGCAGTAGCCTCATAATTACCCATAATTCATCACTTCTGCGACTCATTTGATTATGACGGCTGATCTCGCGCAGTAGGGCGTGTGCTCTCTCGGTGCCTGTGACAGGTGCGCTGTGGCACCGGGGGTTTCCGTTCTGCCGCATGAATCGCAAAATCTACAGGGTTGTTTTTTTTGCCAATGCGGGGTCGTGTTGAGGGGAAATCAATTACACTGTGTTACACTGTGTTTGGAAATAAGCCCAGCCAAAGTTCCTATGTTCAAGTTTAATTGCATGATGTAATGGTGAGTGATGAGTAGTGTGTAGGGGAAGGGAGGGGTGAGTGTGTGTGGTCTTGTGCTTCTATCTTTGTGAGGACCTCTTTTTTTAGACGCAGACATTGAGAATATTTTTGGAACTTGAGTCCCCACTTCTTCCAAGAGCTGTTTTAGGGACAAGATTTAGTTTAAGGGTTAAGGAAATGGTTCAACATTTTGGGAAATAGGCTTATTTGCTTTCTTGTCGAGAGTTAGATAAGAAGACTGATACCACTCTCATTACCTTACTAATGTAAAGCTACAGCCAGCAGCCGCTTAGCTTAGCATAAAGACTGGAAACAGGGGGAAACAGATAGCATGGCTACCAGCACCTCTAAAGCTCGCCCTTTAACACTTAATGTCTTGTTTATTTAATCTGTACAAAAAACGAAGCGTGAAACAGACATGTTACAGTTTTACGACGGGTGAGTGGCTTCTCGGAGTCTTTTCGTCGCCGTGAAGTTGCCAGGCAACCAGCTGACATTCCAGGAAGTCACTGTGCCCAACCAGGCTATCTGTTTCCCCTTCTTTCTACTCTTTATGCTAAGCTAAGCGGGCTTCTGGCTGTAGCATATTGACCGTACAGACATGAAAATGATATCCATCTTCTCATCTAACTCTCGGCAAGTAAGCGAATAAGTATATTTCCCGAAATGTCCAACTTTTCCCTTATGCTTAGAATTTGGTCCACGTTATGGGTACAGTAGGATAAATGGTGGTGTCAGGCATCTATTCCTGATGGATATGGTTAAGGTTAGAGTATAATAAATCTTCTACAAAGGTCCTCACAAGAATGGTAGTACAGAAATGTGTGTGTGTGTGTGTGTGTGTGTGTGTACAGTGAAACGAACGGGGTATTATGAGGTTCTGGTGAGTTTAAATCCCCAATTTGACCACAGGGATTAAACCTGTCGCAGTGTGTCTTGTGACAGTCTATTCCCTGAAGCAGAGTGACAGATGATGACCGAAGATAACATACAGTTCAATTTAGTGAGGAAGCCAAGCATTCAGACATATTGTTAAATACTTTTTTTTGTCTATTTAGAACAATCTTAGAATAATTATTTTTCTCAGTAGTGTTTTCTTTTTTTTGCCGTATCTCTAATTGCCGCTGGGAAAGTTTTATCGGCGAAGTTCCAGCTCTGAGATTTCCTTTTGAAAGCAGTAATTCAGCTGAGATGAAAATGACGATAGCAGAAGAAGACACTCTGCCAGCTCTGCCACCTCGTTTCGTTTGCCGAAGTTTAGAAGACTCTGGCGAGGGGAATGAGACTCTCTGATGTCATCCGTGACCCGGGTCATCTCTAAACCCAGAGCAGAGCCGTAATGGCCTCCCCCACAGGCACAGCGCTGTGGCCAGGAGGACTGGCTGCGACTCAAATTAAGGAGCCATAACAGGCCCATAAATTTGAAGGGAATCTGCTGAGAATGGTACGAAACAGGGACAAGGAGCCAGAGTAGCAGCTAAGTTTTATCCTCTTGGAGTCATAAATGTGTGGCATTTTGCAAGGCCAAGACACCGCTGTGCTCTCCATAAACCATAATCTGATTAAAATTCTTCTTTTAAAATACAATTTGAATAAAAAAAAAATCTCAACAGCAATGAACAATGTACTGTACATACACGAGGCTTCGCTCAGTCCCCCTTTTTAAATTAAATAAATGGCAGTTTCATATCCTCTCAACCCCAGCCGACTATGACTATACTCCCACACTCAGTAATGAAGGTAATGTTCCCATAATTGCCTTGGATCTTAGCACTGGTTTGGTCGCCATGGCAACACGATCACATGTGCTGCAGACCAAGACAAATTCAGTGCAAAAGACTTTGAATGGAAAGTTGTCTTTACAAATGTACAACTTTTAAAAAATACATTAAATACCAGTTTCTCCCCAGTTATAGTACTGATTACATAATACTTTCATAGCTCCATCCCTTATCATTTATAATTACTGTCATTCCTTTATCCCGCTTTGACTTTTAGGCGAGGTCTTTGTACAAATCTACAGTTTGATGTAAATATAAAGCCACAACTCAGTGGAAACCCTCTAGCACACGATAATAGGGTTGTAGTTCAATCAGACGTTAGAAAGCTTCATTTCATTTCCATACACCTCTTGTTGCTATGGATGCATAATTTAGTGTTACAAAGTTGCCACTAATGCAGTTTAATTGCCATAAATTCTACCTTCATGAAGGTTATAATGTTCAGTTTGTTGTTGTTGTTGTTGTTTTTTATTATTGTACTGAGAGGTGTTTCTAACATTTTGACTACTCCACTTATATCAATGAGGGTGGACTAGATATTACCACAGATTGAATTAGGTTTTTGCCAGGTGTACCTAATAAACTGGCAACTGAGTGTGTGTGTTTGTTGTTGCCATGGGACTGCAGATGTAAATTTCATTTCAATTTAAAATACTTTATTTGTTCCTCAAGTGGCAGTAATGTTCAAATAAACAAACAAACAAATAAATGTAGCACTGTTAACGCTTCAGAAGCAATGCCTTTTAGAACCACAACCAATCATTCTTACTCGACACTCGTTTGATTTTTCCACCCGGGGTTGCCATTGATTTGCCCCAAGACCCTGAACAAACACGCTGTAAAGTGAACAAACAATAAACCCCTGCAGTAGATGCCCCTCAGGTTACACTGCTGGTCACTGCATGTGTGATTTGAGCCTGTCAATTACACACACAATTGCAGCAACCTGGCAACCCAGGCACGAGGGGTTAAAGTGACTGTAACTGCATGTGATCGCTCGGTGCTGTGAAAGCATGTGACTGAACAGAATACGAGAGCTGCTCATGTGTGTAAAAGTGCCACAAGTACACGAGGAAATGTTTCCGCGGGGCTCTGTGTTTATGTGCGGCTCGATGTCGACATTTCGCTTCGTCAGCTGAGTTTGTGTACGTGTCGTGGTTGAGCAGCGACTTCCTGACTGAAGGTTTATATCCGTCCTGCTGATTTAAGGTCACGGCCTATTGATCTTTAAAGAGCACAATCAGATTGGCTCTGACTTAATGTGTGAGGTTTTTGATGACAAAGGCTGCAAGTCAAGAGAGTGACAGTGGGAGTCCACTTCATGACCTCTGCCGTATGTGATATACTTTAAAAATGGAGACTTCTAAATGCACACATAAGGTTTTCATTGAATACATGAGCTTATACCAACTTGTCCTGCTTTATTTTTAAACGTTTATGTCTCTTAATGTAGTCTGTAATATAAGAAACAGATATTATGCTCTCGAGGTCGTGTGTTGGTCTAAAAACATGAATAAAAATAAAATACTATGACCTCAACAGACCTCTCGAGAGGGATTTCATTACGTTTTAAATTCCACAACATCTCTTGCTGCTTTAATGTCAAGTGATTCAACAGTGTAAAGAGCCAATACAAGTTTGAGAAGTGTCAGTCTCTTCTAATGTTGTTTTACTTCTACACACTATAATCAAATTAAAAACGCCGAGGCTTAATAAGCGCAGACTTAATTAAAAAGCCATTAGGAGCTGCAAACTGCCGACATGAAGATGACGGGAAAATAGTGACAAAGCTCGGTGTTTACGACTGTCACCCTGTTGACAGCATGTTGATTTAACTTTTAAGCAAGAAGCTCAACAATTCTACCAATGTTTCATCGAATGTTATCTTTTAGAACAAAAGAAAATGCTTTTAATAGTTATGTCATCCTTTTACGTTCACAGAAAGCATCTTCAAAGCATCAAGAAAAGGACTGAACAGCATCAACAACGCTATTGTTTGCAGGTTGCCAGGTTAACTGCAGATATGTGGTAACACTGACCTTTCCCTTTCAACATAATTGCTTTGTTACTTCGTCACGCCAGGTCCTTTGTGAGGGTAATAGTTTCATTATCTCAGCAGGCTCATTCAACAGGCCGCTCGGCCCTCTCGTATCGCTCGATTCATCAATCCAGCTACCTGCTTCTCCCTCCACCTCACTTTCTAATTCTTCTTCCCTTTCATCTTTTTAGTGCTGGCTTTGTTTCTATCAAGAGAAAAAGCAGAAATGTGTTTTTCTTTCCTTGTGAAAATGGGCTTTTGCAGAAGGGTTCAACATCACCGAAGAACAGGTTTCATGGGGGGCAGGGCGCTCACCCCATTACGGAGCCCATGAGATCACACCTAACCTACTTTTTTTCACCATAAATTTAACTCTACTGTTTGTTTTTTTAACTGATTTAAAGGTTCTGTATGTAACTTTCAGAAAGCACTTGTTAACAATGACACCCGTGGCCGTTAAGTCGACTGCAGACAGCATCCTGTTACTCGCACTCCGTAGAAGCGAGCCAGAATCGGCCACAACGTGAGGTGACACACACAAGACTGAATGTGATTGACAGGCATCATGTTGTTTATTTTCAATAAAGTTAAAGTTAAAAAAAATATTGATAGCTTGCTAGCCAGCTTTATCAATGGCTGTTTGTCTAGCTTTCAACGAGAGTGACGCCATCACGCCATGACTAGTGCGTTAAAAAGTGGCGCCAAGGGGTCCTGACCAAGCCTCCATATTTGACGAGTTGGATTTTCCCGGAAAAACCGTCCCGAGTTCTTCACATTAAAAGCAGTCTACAGGCTGATAGAGGCAACCGAGAAAGTCGCAGAAGGTCTCATTTTTTACGTTAGGTTACAATCTGTTCCCACATTTGCAATAAAAAAGATTAAAAAACATTTATACATGTAAAAACGTACATACAGTCCCTTTAAAATACTCGCTACTGTAAGGCAGAAAATATTTTAAAGAAAAGTTGGATTTAATATGCAGCGGGCTGTGCATCTGCTGTTTTCCTGTACCTCTCTCTTCTGGTGGCACAACAACATCGTTTTGCTTTGCTGTTTGGTGGTCTTGGTAAACAGTGAGTGAAAAGATATTTTAAAAAGTGTTTAATTTTATAATTAATTTAGTTTAGTTAGTCAAAAATCATTCACATGACAGTTTCATAATCTAACATTACTGCAGCTTAGGCACAAAAACTACTTTAGGTTAAGGTTAGGAAAGATTGTGTTCATGGTTAAAAGAAAGTGATGTTGATTGTTGGTAATAAACAGGAAATAAACAGCGATCACACGCTTTGTTCACTAATTAATCCACCCCAACGACCTCCTTACGAGGTTTTGCGGCATTAATAACAACTTAATGCTACTTCCACCTTTGTTCCAAACAGAAATGATATATAATTCACACAGCTGCTGCAGGTTCTTGTCAGGTACTCAGGCATTTTTCTATATATTACTTGGTAATAGAGCAATGGAAGGAGAATTCCTAATAGGCCACCTAAGAATGGATGTCCTCTCATGTGGGAGGAAATCAGAGCTCCCACAGGAACAAATGCAGCACTCCACATAAACTTGTTATCAAGTACAAAAAAAAGCTGTATGTTAAGCAGCTGAGAAATATTTCTTGTTGACTCTTGGATGGCAAATTTTCTATTTGGTAAAAGCTACAATTTCCCTTGTTAAAATGACTCACCTAATCAGAAACTCTACTGATTGCCGACTGCCTTGTTGTTATGAATGATTGGGGCTCCCCATTGTCACCGTAATCTTTCTCCTGTTTGCTATGCTTTTTGTGTCCTTGAAGTGGAACAATTGTGGAAGTAAACACAGTTATTTCCTCTCTTTTCTTTATGTGCCTTGTTGAAGCAGTCCAGCAAATAAACAGTTGAACCGTGGTGTTTGTGTGTGTGTGTGTGTGTGTGTGTGTGCGGCATCCAAAGCAGCAAGTTTGGACCAAACGTTTGTGCTGTAATAATTAGGTGGCGGTGCCCCAGCATGGCCTCTAGTGTATTTTCACACGCAAACAATGTAATGTGTGATGCCATGCAACTGCAGCAATCAGAAATACAGAGAATCCAGTGGAAGTAAAAGGGTGAGCGATATTTATGAAACAGTTTAGCCCCTGCACAGCCGGCAAACATCTAAGGCTGCTTAAGTGAGTGCAGATGACTCAATTGGGCCGGGGTTCAGTGTGGCAAGTCCTGTACAACTAGATGTATGACAGATGGGGTCCTTTAGGGCTGCAGAGCACAGTGACAGTCAGTCAATAAAAGACCAGCAGGGAAATTACAGTGGGGTACTGCTCAGGGCACCGAGGTCCATTACCATTACCTTAACAAATGTCCACCACTTGCTCATCATTCTCCCCAGCCCACTTTTTCTCCTCTGTATACTTTTCTACACACATTCACACACTGATGCACGCAGATACACATTCATACTCGACCGCTACAGATAAAAAGCTGCTCTCTGTGTTGCCATGAAGCGCTGTATCCCTGGGATGGATTGAGCCCACGTGGCGATAAGGGGTGTGATTATTCATTTGTGTCAGAGATCTAGTGCCTGGAGATAAGATGGGCCCTCGGCAACAATGGAGGGCCTCAGAGAGGGTAGATAATCGAGGCACTGACCCTTGTAGTATGCTAGACTCAACCACTCGCCTGTTTTCTTTCAGTGGGCTTATCTATTGGGAGTTGCGTGCCTATCTTACTGTACCAGCTTGGCAGCGTTCCTACACGCCGATGTCAGTCCCCAAGGTACAAAAGCCTCTGTACAGCTTAGTTTGTGTGGAGAAAGCGATGGGGGAGCGGAGAGCACAGGGGGAGGATGGAGGAGATAATCTGGCACATGGCTCCTGTTTAAGGCCTGTGGATCTGGAAATGAGAAGGAGCGTACAAGACGGCAGAATTATCATATTTTACTTTTCAAGTTCTGTTTCTCTGAGCAATAAGAAAAATATCTTCATGTCCCAAAGTAAAAATAAAATAAATTTCACATACAGTATACTCTACATGAGACAGTGTTCAGCTTTGGGCTGCAACTAGCGATTATTTTTATCAACTTTTAATTTCTTTTTCTAGTTAATTGATTAACTTTCAGCCACGCTAGTGGAGTGGCTCCAAGCTCTACTTCCAGTTGGTTGGTTGGTCCATCACTTTGGTCCAGACTGAAATATCTCAACAACTATTGGATGGATGGCCATTGAATTTGGTGCAGACATGCATGGTCCCCTGAGGATGAATCCTATGGACTTTGGTGATCCCCTGAGTTTTCCTCTAGTGCCACCAGCTGGTTGGCATATCTGTATTTTAGTGAAATACCTCAACAACTATTAGATGGATTGCCATGAAATTTGACATTCATGGTCCGCAGAGGATGAATTGTAATAACTTTTCATCTGGTGCCAACATCACCTCAAACTTTTCATTTTTCAGATACTTTGGTTTACAACTAAATACCTGCAATAGTTAGTTAATAGTTAATAGAGTTTTGTATTGAGAGCTAATTCGCAAATGTTAGCATGCTAGCACGCTAAACTAAGATGGTGATCATGGTAAACAATGTATCTGCTAAACATTAGCACTTTTGCATTGCCACTGTGAGCAATAATTTTGTGTCAGTTGACTACTCAATTAATTAGTAATTTCAGCAAAAGTTCAGTGTTACTGACAGCAAATTCTTACCTTTGAGAAGCTGTGCTTCAAAAATTACATTTTTTTTGTTCGCAAATCAATTAATCAACTAATAATGTCTACACTAGTCATGATGCAGATGGCACAGTAGCCACTTGACATACAATACATTCAGGTTACGTTTCAGGTACATTGGAAAATGCATCTCCAATGTAGAAATTATATTCAGTCCTCAAATGAATCTAATAGTGCAGCACTGTGGCCTGTTTTATGTTTTGTTTTTGCACTATTGGCCTCTGCATTTTTTCCTCTTAAGGGCAACTTGCATAAGAGAACTCATCACACAGAAAAGCAAAGACCCCCTAACACTAAAGGATTAAAAACCTAAAATAACCTCCTTCAACAAGCTGTTGCTTTCATCGTCTCCAAGTCCTCAGACTGACACCGCTGCACCTGCTGAAGGGTGAGTGAATGCGATGGCTGGCTGATTTTAGTAACATTAATATAAATCTAACCCACCTGGAGGCTGCGAATCAGTCAGTGAAGCTTCTAAAGGAACCCGGCTGAGTGGTCTAATCACAAGCTTGAGGAACTATTCCCAGCCAGGATTTAAAAAAAAAACAGCCTTATAAATGACCTTTCATGTGCTTGTTATGTCGGCAAGTGTTTAACTGTTGCGCCAAGCTACTGGAGATGCTATGGTGTCGATGCTCTCTGCAGTAAATCTCACAGATGACATGACGAGCATACAGATAGCCTCATTAGGCTCTGATTTATGTCAGTGTGGTGGAACGTCGCCTACCGCTAAAGCTACTGGTTTCATGTGGTGACGAGAACTGGGAAAGTAAAAGTCAAAGTTGCATTTTGTGGTAAGAAAAAGGAACAAAAAGTCAACACGGGCACCATACCGTACTTGCAGTGGCACAGTCTTACAGACAGGGTTGGTCTCATGCTTGATAGAGGTTAGACGCAGCTGGAAGCAGAGTTTTCTGCACACAGCATACAAAATACCATCTGTAGCACTTCAGGTACCTTTAGGGGCATCTGGAGCTACATGCCAGGTACGTAATAATAATCTGCATGGGTGACACTGGTGCCTTGGTGTTATTTTCATAATTTATGCAATCCACGTTCATGCATTCTGTGTAGTTTTAGCTAATCTGCTTGAATTTGCATTCCACCTGCACGATAATTCCCATTTTTGTTTGACACAAACTGGAACAAAGAGTATAAAATGATCCCGTCTCTGTGACCTACCCAAATAAATATGTCATCCATGTTATTCCAAAACCACTTGGTGATTTTGTTTAACAAACGCAAATGTCAAGATCGGCTCGGAGTGACCCAGCTAAGGGCTGCGCTTGCCATTCACAGTAAAGATCACACGCATGCTTAATCAGGTGTGAGTATCACCGAACAAAGAGGCAACATCATCTCAAGAACTGGCCTTGGGGCCCGTGTTCTGGTCAATTAGAGAATTAGAAGTGTCAGGCTGGGTCGTTTTGCTCCGCTCATTTATTCATAAGGCTCTCTGGAGCCCACGGGTCTGGACTATGAGGCCGGTGGCAATGGCTGTTATTGAATTTTATATCTTCTTTGCGCAGTTATCCTGCAGAAAGGCAGTCACCTTGGTCTAACTGCTGGTCTGGAAGGTTATTCTCTGAGGTTACACTGACCACCACACTCTTCAGCAAGAGCCTCTCAGCTTTGAAAATACCCTGTTGTGGCTCTCACCAGTGAGCCGGCCTCTTCACCTTCACTACATCATTTGGTAGGGTGGCTCAAACTAACAATTTAATGCCATCCCTACTATGTAGCTCCAGACATGCATATACAGAGCAGTTTCTACGTGCCACCAGCTGGTTACAGCTAATTAATATCAGTTTGGCAGTCTGTCACACTGACTCCAACTTCCAATGTGTGTATTTCATTTATGAATAAACATGCTGCTCCAAAACTGACCAAATGTAGTAAAAAGTTATCAGACAAGTCAAAAATATAACTGAATACATCAAAAAGTATTAATGTTAATTAAATAATTAAAATGTGAGTTCATCTATCCTCTGTTTGTGTGACACGCTAACTAATAATATCATTTATTGATGTATCAAGTTATGTTTTTGACTTTTCTGATAACATTTTACAACATTTTGTCAGTTTCATGGCTTGATCCACACTACAACCTGATATTGTTAACGTATTATTACTGAAAACTGCTTGCTGCTTACTTACGCTGCATACAAATCATATATACAACTATATGAATAACCAGGTGACTTATGTAAACATCAGATACCAAATGTAGTCAAAACTGGTAGACTAGTGTTCATGTATACATACTAATTGAGAGACTACGTGTTAGCAAATGTTGAGCTAAGTTGAACAAAGTTGAGAGAAAGTAATGTAATTTGGCCATAAAAAATAAAACCTTTAGTGGATGTCTGGCCTAAAGCACCAAAATGGCCAGAAGCAGCCTTGCATGCATTCCTTGAATTTCCCTGATAGGTAACTTAAAACAGTCCTTATTTTTAACTTGAAAAAGATAAGGTACCCAAGAGTTTTAGCATCTCCACAAACTATTTCTGGTGCATTCCCTGAAGGAAAGCAGCCTCATCTCTCTATTATTCAAGACCTAACTTTGAAAAAGTGACACACAGGGATACACAAACACACTCACACACACTTTCTCTGACTGTCATGCCAGCTTAATAAAACGGAAGATGGAGATGTGGTGATGGTGGAAAGAAAACGGGTGAACTCACATGGTTCCCTTCATATACTTCATGGGTCTGAACTTATATATATTATAGTGTGGTAATGTGAGCTGCAAATTGGCCCTTCAGCCAGAGAGTTTAAAAGTAAGATTACATAATTTTCGACCACTCTAGCGTCGTGGTTCTGGGAATGAGAATGTCTAGTGGTCGGTTGGTTGGTCCACAACTTTGGTCCAGACGGAAATATCTCAACAATAATTGGATGGATTGCAGTAAAATTTATTTATAGATAATCATGGTGCCCAGAGAATGAATCCTAATGACTTTGGGGACCCTGATTATTACTGTGGGACCATGAGCAGGTCAAAGTTTACACTTGTCCAGCGATATACCCCAAATCTACTTTAAGGATTGGAAAAAGAAATTTGAACAGACATTCATGGTCTCCAGAGGATCAATCCTAATGTCTTTGGAGAGCCCCTGACTTCTCCTATAGCGCCATTGACATATGACATATATTGAGTGAAATATCTCAACAAATAATGGATGGGTTGCCTACAGACATTCATGTTCCCCTCAGAATAAACTGTACTCACTTTGATGATCTCCTAACTTCTCTGGTGGCGCCATCATCAGGTCAAACCATTTTAATTCTTTGGTTTGTGACCAATCAGTCTCAGCTGTACTTTGTGTTTAACTCTCATTAGTAAATCTTAGCATGCTGACATGCTAACCTACAATGGTGAACATGGTACACATTATAACTGCTAAACATCAGCATGTTAGCATTGTCATTGTGGCTATATGAAATAAACAACTGAATTTCCCCTCTGGGGATCAATAAAGGCTTATCTTGTCTTATCTTAAGTTAGCATGCTGCATTTAGTTCAAGAACAGCCTCACAGAGCTGGTAGAAAGGCTATAGACTTAAGTCTTTTTTGTCTTCTACTGAGTCCTAAACATCTTATCTTCTTTATGAAAATATCCACACTTCCAGTAAGATTATTTTAACCTGTTTTTGATACAAGTCAGCATATTTCAACTTTCTAGAAATGAGTGTCTGTATCTTGAAAAAAGACAGAAAAGGGCATGTCACTAAATTAGAACACATAAAAGTGGCACTTGAGTCAAGAAAATTCTTGACACAACAGGTCAAATCTACCTCAAACTAAAGCTTTTAGGCCTCAATAATTGACAAATGTGACTTGACAAGATGGAGATTTGCACTGAATTAACAATTAAAGTTATCAATCTGTGCCAGAAATAATAAAATAGCTGAAGCAGAGAATCTTATTTTATCTCGAGACAGAGCATCACCACATTGTCAGTCTGCCTGGAGACAGAGCATCATGTCGAGTTTCCTTTGTCACAAACTATTTTCTTTATTGGATATGTGACATGAGCTAATGTACCTCTCCCTATTGGCCGGCTCCTGCTGCAACTTTTGATGGCTTTATTCATCAGCGTCTATTATATGCTGGATTTAAATTGGACACTGATCTGCTCATCAGTCACTTTTCATCAGCCCTGACATGTTGTCTTTGACATCGCCGAGCGGCGCCTGTTGATGCACGTCCGCCACGCATTTCAGATGAGGCCAGCGAGGTGCAGCCTTGCAGTCCTGACCACAGTGTGACATACTCCTCTGCGCTCACCGTTGGCACCGTTTCTCCATCTGCAATCTGCATCACACTCTCTAATGAGTCAACACACTTCGCACCCAATATGAGCTGCATTTAATGTCACTGGCCTCCCACACACATGGTCTGCTGTCTGACTTTGAGCGTGTAAACATACTCACTCACAAGCCTACATAATGTGACATCTTAAAGTTGCACGTAGCTGCAACTAATTACTGTTTTCCTTATTAATTAATCCATTGGCTATTTTTCACAGTAATTGATTAATCTTGCAGTTGATTAAACATGCACTATTGTAACTGATTTTTTTGGCTACTTGGGGGTGGCTTTAAACACAACACTGACATATTATCACCTCTTAAGTTGATATGGTGAACTTCTAACAAACTATTGCCTATTTACGCATCCAACAGATATGTGAGCAACATTAACATTCGTTTGGAGTTGTGTCCACGTAATAAATGTAAGTCCAAAATTCATTTTACTTTTTCGCCCTTTTTTAATTTTATTTCTTGTCAGGGGGTCTCTGCTAACTCCCGAGGAAAATATCACGCCCCCAGCATGAGTTGGTTGCCAAACAGCTGCAGCCAAAGACAACCCTGATGAGAGCAGTGAGAGTGAAGGAAAACAGTTAAGTTGTGGGCCAGAAAACCAAAGCACTGAAAGATGCTAAAGCTGAAGGGAAATGCAGAGTCAGATTCTCTCACTAGAAGCGATTCCTTTACATATAGCCATTTGATCCTTGAATATAAAAATATTTATTAAAGCCTCAAAAAGTGGGGAAATGTCCATCACAAGTTCCAAGAGCCCAAGGTGACATCTTAAAAAATGCTAATTTTGCACCACCAACAGTCCAAAATCCAAAGGTATTTCATTTCAAATGATTTAAAATACAGAAAATCCTCACATTTTAGAAGCTGCAACCGACAAATATTTCTCTTTTTTTGCTTGAGGAACAAAAATTCATGAATACTCATTTATTTTCTGTTGTTTCACAGTAACTCAAAATTGCTTGCAACATCAGAATTTTCTTTCCGAAAAAAAGAGCAAACCTGTGATGAATAAGTTAAGGGGCTGGAACTCTAGGAGGCCCAATTTGTTGATTTAGGTGATGAGATTGGCGTATCTTTACATAAAAACCTTCCTTATTACCCTGCTGTGTTAGTGACATTTATATAATTCTAAATAGCCTAAATATCTGTCACCCATCCCTTTAAACCCTCGAGTGAACTGATTGGTGTGATTTTGTAGGGAGTTGGACATATTTTGATTGGGCAGACCTCTCATGGTGAGTGAAAAATAAGCTGTCCCTTGTGGCCGTCCTCCCGGCCGTTAGTGTTTACTGCCTTGTTTATTTCTCTTGGCTGCTGATCTCCCAGCAATGAGCCCGCAAGGTGCACTTCAGGCCGGGACACAGTCCAGCCAATTGGAAACTCGAGCTCAGATTCCCTGATGCAGTCTAGTCTGTCTTCTCTTACATTATGTTTCACCGAGTGTGACCCAGTGGTGGTAGTATATGGGTACACGTGTAAAAGTGAAAAAGACAAGGAAGTATAGTAGGACTATTTTCCAGACAGTTGAACAAACTGCTTTTTGGCAGCAGGACAGAGTTCAGGTTATGGAGGTGCAGCACAATATATTGACGTTGGTTTAAGTTAAGAGGAGGAGGCGTCCGACATTTTTCGTGTCACTAAGCTCAAGCAGATGAAAACATGTCCACAGAAGCTCCATATGTGAAGATGTTTGTTGTTGATGACTTACTGCTAATTATGTAACTCTTCACACTGCAAGTACGGAGATAAGTGTTGGGAAAGAAACAGTCTACACATTTTCTAATAAGGATCATTTCTAGTGAGCTGTATTACAGTGAAATTAGGTCATACTTCATTTAGTTGGAAACCCTGTGGAGCCCTATCAATCACCCCTGAAAGTCCCAGGACCATAGTTTGTGGCAGATTTAAGTTTTAGATATGCAGAGCTGCACTGGAGGCAGACCCAATCCTGGTTGATGTGAACCTTTAAGTAATACTTTGTTGAAAATTTATGTTTTCAATATCAAAAAACCATGTTGACTTAAAAAGTGTCTCAGACAAATTTGTATCTTACTTTTCCACTGTAGACGACAGCTGTGGTCAGCTTGGATTCACAGCAGTTGCAATGGATTCCAATGAAGACCCAGAGTCATGGTGGTATTACAAGTATGGCTTAACACTCACTTGCTCGTGGCTAGCATGGTTAACTGTGCACCTTTGTAACTACTAGTGCAGTGCCCGTTTAAAACGAGCCTGTTCGGAACGGGCCTACTGCTTGGCCTATGGTATTGCTGCTTGCAGCTTTCTTGAGAACAGCTCAACCAAACAACGTCACACTCTACACTGCACGTCCTTGGGTCCTCAGCAATACACCCGCCAAGTGTGAAGTCGATCGGATGAACGGTTGTCGAGATAATCGAAGGACAGACAGACAGACAGACAGAGACTCCTTCCATTCTAGTTAGATGTTTGCTTGCTAGCGTGCAACATTTTGACGATATTTGTTTAAGTAACACATTCAATGTACATATGGACAGTGGATGTGGATTTTAAAGGTTTCAAAGTGTTTTTTTGAAACAGGGTCGCTGGAATAAATCTACTGCAGCTGTTCTGAATCAAAACTAAACTTCAAACTTTCGAGAGCTACCACTGAAGTCACCTCTCAAGGGGTGTTGTATTGTTTGATATTCAAAACACAGGTTTTTGGTGGACTATCCTTTTACGGGTGGACCAAAGAACTACAGCCATAATAGAAAGTCAAGCTTAGTTTTCTTGCCAGTGAAACTGCTGTAAGTTATCAACGTAAGCTAATTATCCTACTGGCCATTGAAGTTCACTTTAGCCACATTAGCCTGTGGCAATGTGCAGCAGGTGAGTCTTTATAATTACTATGCTGACCTAACAAATTTTATTATCCTGATTGGATGATAATAAATCATTAATATTTATTCCATTTACACTCTTAAAAATCCTTCTTTTACCTCCTCTCATGGAGGCTTTAGCCTAAGATAATTTCCACTTCATTGTTCTAACATCATGTTCATGTCAGCCTTTTTTTTCTGTTTGTTGGTGGTTGTTATTTTGCCCTGTGACTGACATATCCAGCCCCATTGATGCCATTTCCAGTCAGCTCAGAAGCAGCAGCGGTGGTTGCTTGGAGCAGCTGACATAACTTTTGTTGTGTCGATCAAACAGAGTCATTATTCTGTAAGTTGACTTACAACAAAAAAAGACACACTTGTTGCCATTTTTCGGGGCATTTTCCTGGCTCTGGCACAGCAATAGCTGCCCCCATTCTTAATCCCACCTGTTTGGCATGGTTGTTTTCCAATAAACGGCCGCTTATACGCTCAATATCTGGGCGGCGATTCAGAGGTCTGTAACCAGGCTACTGAGGCTTAACCAATAAGATTGTTTCTACCTGGAGAGCAGCTCTGCCACCAAGAAATATTTGTATAACTTCATCTCAAACATGTCACTTGTGTATCTGGAGTAAACATTTCCTCCCAGTGGTCATTAACATATTTCCACTTTGTTCACCTTCTCTTTTATCCTTATTCTTCCCTTTATCTCCTGATATCTGGCTACCTCTCTGACCACCTGCAGCTCCCTGCTTTCCCTCCTCACAGTCCTCCCCTCGCCTCCCTTCTCCTCCCTCACTCCCAGAGGAGTGTGCTCACTGTGCGCTGCCATCCATCAGGCTTGTCATCAGTCGCTCCGGGGCGGTTGGCGAGGACTGCGTGGGACTCGGCTCATTTCCCTGCTCTGATTATCCCGGCCTGCTCAGCGGGAACGGGCCCCTGCCACTTGGGCCTTCGCCGCCCCCTCTTCCACCTCCTCTTCCTCTTCTCACTTCTCGTCTGTCTTCCTCTATTCGTTCCCCCTTCAGTCAGTGCAATTATTGCACTCCCCCATTTCTTCCTGATCTAGTCACCTCTTCTCTTTCTCCTACACAGTATAGATCAGCAAATATGACGTATACATCTGCAGTCTGCCTGTGTGTGAATACATGAATGCACTGAGAGTCTCAGAGTATCCCCCAGGCTGCAGGAAAGCCGGGGTTTCACAAGAGACGAGAGGAAACGTTCATTTAAAGAGCTTCGTTTGGCAGCATGGGATTCCCTGACTGTTTAACAGCTATTGCCATTTCATCGTGGAAACTGTTAAAAGACTCTCCTGGTGGATTTTGACAGTTAAATAAGTGTGGAGGGCAGGTCCTGTTGTGAGAGGCAGTGAAAAATGTATGCCAATCCTTTATTTATGTGAAAGTGGAGATGTCTTAAAGGGTGGCTGGCTGGCTGGTTTCACAACAGTTTTCAGGTCAGGTAAATAATGGTTGGTTAGTGTGTTCTCTGAAGGAGCACTCATGTGAAATGACCTAAAACATGCACTTTTGCGTTAAATGTTCTCAATTTCTTGCTATTCCCAGCAGACAGGGCATATAGGAAAAAACCTGTTGCTGAGTTTTTATTAAAGTGGCTATAATCAATATTTCTATGTTAACAATGGGTCACATGAGTATGGGTCGCTTATAGTAATGAACCCACATATAATTATTATTCTGCAGTTCCCCTCAGCACTTTAGAGCATCTTCGAGCTCATGGTTTAGATTTTTCTGGCCCACAACTTTACTGTTTTGATTCAGTCTCACAAGTCTTATAGCATCGTTTTTGGCCATAGCGGGCAGCTGTTTTCAGTGAAAAAGCTTTAAAAACCCACTGTACACTACCTGCCCAGTACAAAATGGCACACAGACAAATAGCGACTACATAGAGGAGCATTTTACAGCTGAAGAGCCAGATATTCTTCTCAGGAGTTGGTGGAGACCAAAAACAGAGCTAAAAGGAGAGTGAATATTGGACATATATTACTTATATGCTCCATATCCACTGGATGTGTGAATCTGCAACTGTTTGCTAACAAGTTTTCCTACTAACAAGCCTCTTTCTGCTGCCCCAAAGTGGCCAAAAAATTGGTTATTGCAGGTTTAAGTAATACTGAAGCAATTCTGACGATAGATCAGTTATGATCAGTGATGCGAAATGAAATAATTCAATAGATAAAAATGCCGAACACTTGGAGGTTATAGCTTCTCAAATCTGAGAATTTGCAGATTTTCTTCATTTCATATTATTTAAAACTGATTTCCTTTAGGTTTTTTTATATACTGTTCAAACAAAATAAGCAATTGGAAGAAGACAATTTACCATGGGCTCTTTTTCTCATTTTATGAAGCACTGGCAAAAGTCAAACAAGGAAGATCTTTTCTCTCACATTTTGCCTTTATTCCTCTATCCAGTTCTAATCTTCTCCCTTCCTCACACTGTCCAGGTCCCTATTTTCACAATCCTGACGTCGCCATATCTGAGCAATGATCTTTCTTACCAGCATTCCTCGAGCCTATCAGTCCTTGGATACCGCTCTTCAAATATCACTGCAATTACACTTCCCCATCACCACCATGACCACTGAGATTAAACTGAGCATTTCCATCAATTACCTGCTGGCTTTACTCCAGCACCACCAGCATCTAGACTCCAGGGGATCCTGTCCTATCTGCTATATTTATATGGGCCTACGTGTAATCAAGATTCAAGTGGATGGAGATTAATTGCTGAACTCTTTCTCTGTTGTTCAACAAATATTGTTAGACACTGTTAGACATACAGTATTGTAGCCTGAATGGTTGATCAAAATTGAAAATAAAAATCATTTACTAGACAAAATATGATGCTTGCTGCATTGCAAACAGGACTGTTGGTTAACCAAACCAAGCAAGTTTCCTTTCTGCAGCATTTCGAGTGCTTCACATTGCCTTGACAGCCCCGGCTCCCTGGAGGCTCCTCCAAAACGCCGCCTCACACAGCGACCAAGGAAGTTCATTTGGCACGGCTGCTCCCAGGCATGAGCTGGCCTACTTTAAAACCCAGTCTGCATAACCAACAGGCTGAACTAGTCTGGCCTTCCTTCACCTCCCATCCTGCCAGCCACCATATCTTGAGCCCCCAGACGAGGTTGGGAAGATCCACTGAGGGGCTGCGTCATCTAAAGAATGTCCTCGCTGTCTGCTGGTCCATTTACACTCGGCTGAAGTCGTGACCCCATCTGTGGCTGGATCACAAGCCACACATGGGCACAGCAGGCGACTGTGGTCATTTGGGGCACTTGGATGGCTGTAGCTTGTCTATGGCCCAAATAGGCATTGAGGGGAAACATGCATCAGTGCATTAAATTACCGTCTGCAAGCACATTTTCAGCTGTAAAACAGACATAGAGTGCAGTTACTTAACCTCATAATCACGCAGGAAAAATCATTTGCAGAAGGGTAAAAAAGGACACAAACCTCAAGTTATATTTGCACTTTACGTCTTGCATTCTTATTCTTCATGTTGTTTGAATACAACTTTTTTTTAGAACATTTCCTCCCTGACCACATCTCCTCCCTCGTCCAATCCCAACAGTTGTAGAAAATATAGAAAAACCACATTATGTGGAAACGTAGTAACAACTCACTAGGTAGACGCCACATCATTTAGATGCTAAACTGAACGTCTAAAGGCGTCAGTATGCTTCAACAGAAGTACTCGTCAGATGGTCTAACAATGTATGAATCCCCGTCTCTCCAAACCATTCTGAATTCAGTATTTGGGAGGGATGCAGCCAAAAATTTCTGTGACTTTCTGAAAATGAGAATCTGACAACAGTGCCCATTTTATGCAACGATTTGCCAGGTGTGCTGCAGTGAGAAAGTAGGCAAGGTTTGAACGTCCCTCTCCAGCTGAACTTCAATACTTTTTGAGACTTGACCAAAAAACTGTCACTGTCACTGTATTGTCACATCATTTGACGCACATCAGTTGATGCACATCAACTGACACCCTTAAGACACAAGGTCAAGGTAAGGTAGCCTGGATATATCATCCCGGGGAACGAATGCGATATATTTGATTTTTCTGAAGAGTTGACATGCATCAATGCTGGCAAAGACGACAGTTGCATATCGCGATGTTCCCCCACGCCCCATGTACATCAACCCCCGCTAACATTTTTCACTTTGTCTGGCCTTACATCAAAAACAGTGGGAGTTGTGTTGCCCTTAAGTCTTTTCTACTATTTCCTTCACTTTAAAACATACCTTTGCTTGTTTTAAACTAAGTTCCTGCATGGGTGAATATGTTGAGATAACATTAAACACTGATACATTCGAGAAGCTTGTCTTATGAAATTAAATAAAAAAGTTTTCTACCGTTTATATTGGCGCAGAAACTCCAGTATCCAAAAACTTCAAACAATGCCCAGGCTTTTTGAAGAGGGAGAGGCGATGCTTTCTATTTAATAATTGATTTATATTCCAAACCCCACCTACACAAACTTTGGGTATATAATCAAAAGAAAAAGTTTAGAAGAGGAATTTCCTTCTCAGGTCTATAGCTGCTGGTTTTTTCACATCGAAAGAAACCAGTTGAGGTGGTTCAGGCATCTAATCACTATGCCTCTCGATGCCTCCCTGTTGGAGGTTTTCTGGGCACGTCCAATGGGGAGGACACACTGGAGCAGACCCAAAACACGCTGATGGGATTATATATCCCATCAGGCATCAGGAATATCTCAAGATCAGGAGAAGCTGGAGGCAATGAGCGTTTGCTGCCACCAGAACCAGGACCCAAATCAAAAACAGGAACTTGTTGGAGGAATGGATGGATAGATTTATTATTTCTCAAACTGTGGATATGTTATTTTACTCTATTATGCAACTAGATTCTAGACAAATATGAGTAGCTATAAAAGAATTGTTGTTCACAAAGCCAAGGTTGCTTTTATGAACCTTTGACAAGTGCCGTCTCACCCAAGACACGACACAATGCTGGGAATGCAACAAAACAGCAGGAGCATAGCAACTGCAGCAAGCTTGTTCATCTGCAGCTATGACATGTGGGTTTGATGAGGGTGACTAAGTGGGTGTATGACAGCAAAGTCAGTGCTACTCAACGCTGTTTGTTTCCAAAACCTCCTGTGTAGGCCCATGGCACAATCAGAAAATGCTGAAATGCGTTCCTTTTTTTTTTCAGGGTCCAGCTGCTATGTGGAGGAAATTAAGTTGATATGTGTTTGATGAAATGTTATATCTGCAGCTGCGTTGCTAGGATAACTGTCTCTGAAAAACATTTGTTTGGCAAAAGGTGAATTAAAAAGAGATGAATGGTGTTAAAGAAAACAAATATAGTGAAAGTGTGTGTGTGTGTGTGTGTGTGTGTGTGTGTGTGTGTGTGGTGGAACAAGAACAGGAGGCAGCATGATGATTATCTATCCTGACTGAAGGTCCCTGAATTTATAAAACTCAAAGGTTGATATATAAGAATTATAACACAGAAGCTGCAGATCAGGGACTGAACCAGGTACAAGTGACTGTGAGCTGCACACAAATCTGCACTCGATAACTGGTGATGACTCGTATTTTTCCCATTGTCAACACATCCTAAAAGACCAAAACCAACAATGAATTGATACTACTAACAAGTACAGTCTGCATAACTGAAGCCTGATATCTTATTCCTCTGTGAGCTCTATTGTTGGTCACTGTAGGTTATTCTGAGTCAACCCCACTTTTGTGTTCTGCCGCTGTAAGTACTCATTAGGGCACCAAAAGCGTATTAATCTGCAGCTGAAAATAGTCCCTAACAAATGCCCTGTTTACTCCTGTTTGAGTAACATTTGCTAATAACTGCAGCCCTTTAAAAAACTAAACTTTGAGCCATTTGTAAAGATTTGCATGTTCTGTAGGAACCAGTGGGCTTTGAGTTGAGTACCACAGGCAGGGTAGGGAAGTCACTGTTGGTTTTGGTCTTTTTGTGGGATGTCTTAACATTAAAGCAGCTATAATCAGTATTTTATGGCAACAATTTATCACATTACTTAGTGGCGAACCAACAGAGGATTATCACCAGATTCTACATTTCCTCTAAGCCCTACTGAGCTTTACAGCATTTTTCAGCTCATTGATTCTGTTTTCTGGCCTGCAACTTTACCTCTCACCGCTCTCATCAGCATCGTTTTTGGCTGCAGCGGGCAGCTGTGTTCAGCAAAAAAAAGCTCTAAAACCCCACTGAACACTACCTGCTCAGCACCAAACAGTAGACAGGCACAGTTAGAGACTAGCTAGTCAACACAGTGGAGCATTTACCTGCTAAAGAGCCAGATATTTCCCTGAGGAGTTGGTGGAGACCAAAAACAGAGCTGAAAAGAGAGTCGCCACACGACATTAAATAAATGCTTTTGTTGCTTTGTGTCAACTAGATGTGTAAATAAGCAACTGTTTGCTTACAAGTTTGCCATACAGCAACACATAAAACTTGTATAAATGCAGTATTGCTTTGACAGCACACCCTACATCTCAACATAATCTTCACTATAACTATAAAACCAGCGCAGGGTTGGCCAAACAGAATATTTTGATATAAATAACCTCTAATGTGCCTCAGTGTACCACTTTCATTCCTCTAAGTTATTCCAATTATAAGTGGCTGGTTTGTAAGCTCCCTAAACTGACAGTAGAATACACTGAAACATCCATGTTCATGCTGTCCCACATACTGCTTAACTAGGCCTCAGAATAGTCCTTCCCCATTAGTCCGGTCCCAATTACTGTTCTTCACAACACTGACTCATGAACGTCGGCTAACAGTTGCAGATCATCACACACACAGTAACAAATTAGCTCACTCGACGGAGAGGTTATTATTTTTTGAGGCTGTCAATTTGTGCATTAGGTAGAGGTTTTCCACCGTTGGACGTAATTATATTTGAGACTTTATATTTTCAAAGAGGGACTCTGAGGAAACAAGTGATCTGAAAAGCAAATTAGAGATATCCAGTGTTCCCTTCTCCAGAGCAGATCTTCTGTAAGTACAATCTGGAGGCTATTTGTAAAAATTGCTTCACCATTAAGGGAAGGAAATATTTTGGATATCCAATTTAGTTTGATCTGAATCCATCTATTCATCTACCATCGCTTAACTGGATCACAGGGGAGCTTTATCCCACAATGCACTGGTCACGCTGGACAGGTTTGCCAGTCTATTACAGGACAAACACACACAAACACATTTCAGTTCACCAGCATGTCTTTCGACTGTGGGAGGAAACTACAGCACCTGGAGAAAACCCACATGAGCACAGGGAAAACATGAGAAAACAACACAGTCCCAATGTACATGCAGTATCGTATTTTCACATAATTAGTGGGGCTCTGATGCAATACAGTAAGACTGATACACACTAAATATTTTTTCTGTTTCACTGTTGTTATAAAACTAGAACAAAAATAAAAGTTACAAAATAAAACAGTACACGAAACATTTTCAGCTGTCTTGCCTTCATCAGGGTGGTATCTCTATATTTTACATTATATTGAACAGTCATGTGACTTATACAGTAGATCACCATAGATGCTAAGCGCACACAACAATATTACCACCATCTTTCTAAAATACTTTTAACAAAATGTAATGTTTACTCCTAGTAGATACAGACACATACAAGAGAAATACAAATGACCATAATAACTACAAGGATAGAGGTCTACAGCCATGCTAGAGGCTCTAACATTTGCTAATTAGCACTAAAGACAGGCTTACTTTGTGTTTAGTGCTAATTAGCACACGTTTGAGCACCAAACACAAAGTAAACTTGTGTTTAGTGCTAATTGATGATGGATGGGAATGTCATAGGTTCTTCAGGTAATTGGTCATAAATCAAAGTATTGGAAAAATTACATTTTTGAAATGATGATGGGGTAGAAGAAAAGTTATTACAGTTTGTCCTGCAAGGGACATGCATGTCTGTACCAAATTTCATGCCAATCTGTTCAATAATTGTTGACATATTTCACTCGAAACCAAAAATGTCAACCTCATGGTGGCGCTAGAGGCAAAGTCAGGGGATCATCGATAATTATAATATTTATAATATATTCAGGATACTTTAGGATCCTCTGGAGACCATAAATTTCATGGCAACCCATCCAATAGTTGTTAAGATACTTCAGTCTGGACCAAAGTGGTGGACGATTTCGTCATCCCTAAAAATGCCTTCAAGTCTAGTTCTTCACTTAATCCAGAATGCATTCCTCTGACAGTACGACTAACTTTGTAAACCTTCAAGAACAATATAATAAAAATTTGCAAAAGCATGAACATCTCCGATCATAGATAAAGGTTACCTTACATACGAAAGAATGATCCTTGAAGTTCCCCTCAAATGTTTCATATTTTAAAAAGGAAAAAAGGAGCACTGGTGTTGGATCAATACTCAGTATCGACTAATACCATGAGTTAAGGTTTTAAAATCAATATCAGGAGCCAAAAAGTTGGATTAATGTGTCCCTGCAAATAACGCTGTAAGCCTGCGTTTATGTCTCACAAATCTGTTGCATAATCAAGTTCAACCACAGGGAGAGTATAAACCCAACAGTGCAAAGTTACATCGAAAAGTTTTTCTGCTCAGGATCTGCATGTGAAGTTACATAACTTTCACTGACCTCTCTACAAGTGGCAGAAGGGTTTTAGTGCTATTCAGAAATTCCCTGCACAATAACGAAACCTGCAGCTATCTGGCTTTAAACCGCTCAGTAAACATCCTTCTTCCTTCCACAGCACACATGACAGGCAATACCAGTGACTGCCATGTGGTCAAGAGTCACAGTGGAAATAAATCATGAGATGTGTTTCTGTATGTTTGTTGATAGAAGTCATTCTGCCACCACACAGACACAAAATAACACGAAGTGATCACACGAGTCTTAAAAATCAGGTGATACATCTTCCAGCAGAATCAGGTGCTTCTGAGATCAAACACAACAAACTTCAGAGAGAATAAAACATAGATTTGACATCCTGTTCAAGCTGCTATCTTTTGATAACAAATGTATAAATATTATATGTATTTCTCCATTTTGACTCTGATCTCTGATGAAGACCAGTGGTCCAAAGTAACTAAGTACATTTACTAAAGCACTGTAATGAGGTACATTACTTTACTTGAGTATTACCACTTACTGAGTGTGTTAAATGCATCCAATAATATAATATAATAATGTAACACTGACAGAGTCACTCTGCACAATGAGTACTTTTACGTTTGATACCTTAAGTATTTTCGTTTTATACTTTATTTGCTGAAACTTCTGCAATTTTAGTGCTGTACTTTTACCTGCTATGGAGTATTTTTATAGTGTGGTATTTCTACTTTTACTTGAGTAAAGGATCTGAATACTTCTTCCACCACTCATGAAGACCTAGTAGTTTTTTTCCTTGTCCCCCTTTAGGTATGTTTAAAAATGTGTCTATAAAATGTCAAAAACTTGTGAAAAATGTCCATCACAACTTCCCAGGGCCCATGTAACGTCTTCAGATCACTTGCTGGTTCCAACAAATGGTCCAAAATCCAAAAATATTCAACTTATGGTGATTTAAAACAGAGAAAAGCTGCCAATCCCCAGAGGCTAAAACCAGCAACATCTTTCCCTGACGCACACACAAACCTGCAGTCACAATATACAACTGAGAACAGTAAAAACTTACACATCGAGTATAATCCTCTGCTGTCTCAAACAAAAGTTAAATGCCTAAATTAATCCAATACAAAATTTCAGACAACCCTTTTCTGTGTCGGATCAAAAGGAGTTTATGCTTCTGAGAAGCCTTCGGGGGAAAAGCCTCCATTTTTGCGACAAAAACCTTTTCGTCTGTCATCTCGAATGCACAGAGTGTGAACAGCCTTTGAATGTGACAGAAGTGTGTTTTCAATTAATCCTGTTTCTTCAGATTTCTCCACAGACAAACAGAAAAGAACATTTCAGACACTTGCTTGGTTTTCATGAGAAAGGTGATCAGAGCTGATTTCTGAGCCACTGCCTGAGAGTCTTTGTCATTTTCTCCACGGAGGAAATCTTGTTCATTTCCCCTGGCGGACTCGTTGCGTGAATGCACATCAGGCTGTTTGTGTATCTGTATACTTCAGTGATTAATGGTGTCAGCCGCAAAACGTCTGACAGAGCAGTACCTGTATGGCGTACAGACTCGTGCACAGATGAACACACACAATAACAGTTACAAAGAGCGGCTCACACTCGGGACGGTCTGACAATGAAGGCAGAAATTGGCCGATGAGTACATCTGGTCCCAAAAAGACTTATTGTCATGCTAAAGATCCCTCACACATATGCACACAAACAAACTGATGACAGACATTAAAGTTTTATAAGTTGAGCAGTGATGTGAAAGGACACGGGGGGAAGCACAGCATATTTATTTCCAAGCTTGACAATAAGCAGCGGGGCTACAGGGAGCATCATTTTGCTCCATCTATCACACAGTAAACTCTCCTCTGCATATAATTTACTCTGTCGGATCACATTATTCGTCTCCTGTGTCACCTTTCTGACAGCTCGCTATAAACACTGGAATTATTTAGGATGGTCAGCTCGCTGTTTGTCTCTGCAGTGATGAAACTGTAAGAGACGGATAGCACACTCTTTATCTGTTCTGCAGGATGTGGGGGAAATCAGTTTTATGGCTCCATTTATTTTTTATCTTTTAATATGTATTCAATTAAATTTTCATTTTATATTTTTAAAGTCGTTTGTCTTAATTTTTCATGTGTATTTTTTGAGTATTTAAAAAACACACACTATTAAAATATTTTTCAAATTAATTGTTTTTGTCTTAATTGTTTATTTTTCATATTTATTTAGTGTTATTTTTCAAAAATGTTATGCAATTGTATTGTTTTTATATTTATTTAATTATTTTTTACTTTTTGTTTTTTATTTTTTGTTTTTATTATTTATTTTGGAATAGTTTTTTCCACGATATTTTAGCCCGATTTGTATTTCAAACTTTCAAGATTTATTTTTAATATTTATTTATTACATGATTTACTATATCATCTATTTTTGTTTATTTTTTATTTATTATATATGTATAACATATATTTTCTTTATTTTCCTAACATTTTTTTACTTATTTTTGAGCATTTGTTTCTAATGTTTATGACTGTATTATTTATTTTTACTTTATTTAATAATAATAAAATATTATATAAAATTATTATATTTATTTTATTAATCTTTATGAAGTCATTGTTTTTTTTAATAATTTTTTGTCTTTTTATGTTTATTTTTATTTTTATTTTGTTTAATTTCATTTTGTCATAGTTTTTGTTATTTATTATTTGAATTATTTGTTTCTGTTTTTATTACATATTTATTTATTTTATTTTTAAATGTTAGTTAATTTTTAATAGTTATATTTTTCAGGACAAATACACAGCATAGGACATTAATTTATTGCCACGTACTCCAACATTTATAGCCTGACGTAGCTACTTTCCAAAGCATTTCCCAATTGTGGGCTTTAAAAAAAAAAATAAATAGAATTCTGACATCCAATCCATCTCCCAGCAGGGGAAATCTCAGTTATCTTCCACATATCTCTCCGCTGTAACACTGGCTAACCTCTGGAATGAGGTTTCTAAACACATAAATATATCAACTCTGTGTTGCACTATAACGTGGATGAGCCCAATCCTTCGTACTGTAAAGAGAACTTATATCAGGGCACTCTATCAGCCTCACTCTCTTCCCCCATGAGGATGCAGGGATTTATGTGGTGGAGAAGGCACTCAAAATGATAGCAGCATAAGAACAGCCTGGCTGAAAAGCCCTGAGAGCCGACCGGAGGCAGGGGTAGGGTTAGGCGTAGTGGGGGGGGGAGGGAGGGTAGCCAGGGAAATGAAGGCATGATTGATGTTTCCTGGGCAATTTCACAGCCTTCGACTTCCAGCAGAGAGGGAGAGAGAGAACCAGAAAGAAAAAGGACAACTGTCAACTGTTCACACTAAAAAAAATCCTAAAGGAAGTGATACTGAGTCACCTTAAGATGTGAAAGTCTGCAGCGAGTTACTGGAAATAAGATGTTAAGAGGTAACAGTGGGAGTTTACCAGTTTAATGAATATCATTTCCAGTTTCGGCTCCATCGATCAAACATGATATTCTGTCTCTAAAGGATTGTACCAGTTTATTTTAGCTCCTTAGCTACATGTTATGTACACCTCAAATTGTTTGCTTACCATTTTTTGACTTCATGCTGTACATTTTTTATTTTTTGTATGCATTTCCCTTACTCTTCAGGGCATCCATTGGTTTCCATTCATTACCATATGGTATGAAAACCAATTAGCAGACTCCTCAAACTTGCTTGAGCTGTGTAGTGTTAGAGCCATTCATACAAAAACACACACAGGGTCCACATACTGGAAATTTTCCTGAGCTTTCAGCCACATCTGGTAGCCTTCATCAGCAGGTGGAGTTTGCTCAGTTGTCATGGAGATGAAGTAAGGTACATCTTTGTTTATAGGACAAGTTAACAATGCTACAGAGCCTGGAGAGCACACTTGACTATGTTTAAGGTGATTTTGTGTTTTTAAGTTTGCATGTTGTCAGGAAACAGTTGAATCAAAGGAGCTATATGTTTGGATTTTATTGCTCAAAGCTGCACTAATCAATATCTTTACAATAACATTGGGTCAAATGTGAAAGGTGCTCTACGTCCCGCAACTTAAATGTTTTGGCTCACTCTCATCAACCAAGTTTCCAGCAGCAGGCAGCAGCTTTCAGTGTAAAAGCTCTGATGAACCCACCGTAACTAACGCCAAACAGTAAACAGACAAAGTCAGCAAATAGCTGAACATAACGGAGCATTTAGCGGAGCCAGATGTTTCCCTCATGAGTTAGTGGAGATCAAAACAGAGCTAAAAGGAGTGTGAATGTTGGACTTACGTTCATCAGAAACACGACTCCAAAATGAATGCCAATGCTCCTCAGTGTCGGCTGGATGAGTAAACAGGCAACTGTTTGCTAACAAGTTCACCATGTCGACTTTATAAGGCAATAAATACGTCAGTTTTGTGTTTACAGCTTGTTTCCCTGCCCCAAAGTGCCCAAAAAATCAATTAATGTGGCTTTATGTGAGCACTTTAGAGAAATAGACGAAGACATAGCGACATAAACTGAAATGCATGGAAGCCAAATAACGCCTGGAATTGAAGACAAAAAATGTATTCACATTTCTAAAACACTGCATGATTTGCAAAATGATTAAGACCACTGGTATGATACATTAAGGCCCAAGGCTAAATATTAAGTACACTGACGTACTGAATCATAAATCATTATGCTTCACCAACTTCATTTACAATAATCACAAAACAGCTAATGGAGATAAAGAGAAGCAGACAAGATAGAGAATGTTTTTTTTAAAGAGTTGAGGGAAGAAGATGTTGATTGTGCCAAAACGAGCTTCAACTCAATACCAGGAATTTGTATCGTTGAAACAATTAGTGGATTCATTCATCAGTCAATTGAAAAATACCAAATATTGCATACCAAATGTGTCAAATTCTGTTTTACATCATTATAAACTGAATATCTTTGGATTTTAGACTGTTTGTCAGACAAAACAAACTACTTGAAGACATCACCTTCGGCTCTGACGTCTTTTTGGATTTTCTTTTTGTGATTTTTTTCACTGTTTTCTGATGCTTTATTGAAAGAAAGAAAAAATGTCCCTGAGATTTTGCAGCTCAGTGTACATTTTATGCATACTCACATTGACTCAGCCTGACTCATGCGATGAAACTGAGCTTTCACCGAGCAAAATGCAGGTCAGGGAGAGAGATGCTACCACCCCCCTGATGATGCATTCACGGGCGAAAACAAGCCAAAAAAACAAACTGTATTTTGATGACGGTACCAGGCCGCCTCTGGGACATTATGATGGATTGTGGGTACTGATGAGATTGAGTGTCTGTTTTGGGAGTGTGGGAAAAAATCTGCTGCCGTGAAGCCTGAGGATTATCTACTTTGAATGTGTGAAGCGGTATCATGCGGCTGCCTTGTGTAGGTGTGCATTAGCATAGGTGAGTGAGTTCTTGGGTGAATAAACTTGGCATTGCATGATATCCATGAAAACCTACAGTATCCCTGCACTTAATGATGGCTGCTCTCCGAAATTAAAGCTGTTCAACACATTAAGAGAGTTTTTTTTTCTGTGGTTACATTAACATGTTATGAAAGGATGATAACGTTATTTTTATGAAAATCTGTAACCGCATCCAACAAAGATAGACCAGACACTGTAAGTTACACAAGCTTTCTTTGTTACACATTGACGCAGCAGCTGCAACAGGTGAGTGACAAAGCAGCATTGTTCACCGGCACCCATTACCTCTGTATGTGTGTGTGTGTGTGTGTGTGTGTGTGTGTGTGTGTGTGTG
>NTHP01000251.1:727949-846767 GCA_003416845.1 Oplegnathus fasciatus
GTGGGGACATAAACCTGTTTACATAGTCACATTGTGGGGACTCACCTCGACTTTGTGGGGACTCGCCTTCCGTATGGGGAGAAAAATGCAGGTCCCCATAACGTAAATCATTGCATTTTAGGGTGAAGACTTGGTTTAAGGTTAGGGTAAGCTTAGGTTTAGGTTAAGGTGAGGGTAAATGTCAGGGATAGGCAAGTAGCGGTTAGGGTAAGTCTACAGGGAATGAATGTAAGCGAATGTAATGTCCTCAAAAGTCATGAAAACACCCTTGTGTGTGTGTGTGTGTGTGTGTTCTTGTACTTCTGCCTTTGTGAGGACCAGTTTAAGCTTTAGATTGTAAGTGTGGGGACATTTTTGGAAAGCGAGGACTATCGCCCGCCTGATACCGTTTTTTAAGAAATCTGATCATTTATCGTCAATAATTTTTACAAAAATGCATAAGACAAGCAAATATTTTGAAATTATTAATATTTTAAATTTGATTATTTAAGCACCTACACACCCATAGTCCACCCACTCAGGTGTTTTCACTTACTTTATTTACTTGATTAGACCTTTTCTGAAGACTGTGTATTATATATGCATTCCTATTAGTTAATAGTTTGGTGACATCACGTATTTCCCATCTTTGCTCCACCCACCTTCAACCTGATTAAAGGAATTGAAAATACCTGTGTGGTGTGTGGATGCAGGGCCTTTAAATTTCCTCACTAGTTATATAAATGTCATTTATTTTCAAATTGCGGTTTATTCTCCCTAATTCAAAGGACTGTTTAAGGGTCAGAATTAGGTGACTGTTGATGCAAGGGGTTAACTGGAGCCAAGCCGTAGATACCTACGGTGTAGATTTAGATTTATAGTTCAGCGCCGGATTTCACATGTTGATAGCACCACCGCAACACTAGATAGATGTATCATACATGATCGGGATGTATCGTGCTTCCATTACATTCCCCACGTTAACTGTGACCTTTTAATTCATTTTGTGATACCAAGCAACGATGGAAAGGTCTGCCTTGTTTCATTACTGAATATGGGATTATTCCATGCAGTGGCCGCATTTACGATGTTTCATTGACTGCTGTAGAGAGCCGGGATCGTGGCAAGCAGAAGGAAGGAGAGGGAAAGGAAGAGGGAGCATTACTTTTTCATTCTGCTTCATGTTGTCTTCATCTGGCATTGGAAACTTAGGGAGAAGGAGGAAAAATACTGTGGCAAGGCCATAACCCCTTAACTATAAATACACCGTTGGAGTTAGGGGCTGGGAAATGCACTATGTGAATGAGGGTCCTCACAAGTATCGAAATACATATGTGTTTTTCTTCTTTAGTGGAGGCTTCCAGAGTGGGGATATTTTTGCTAATCATTCCTCCTTTAAGGGGTTAGTTTGAGGACTAGAGTTTGAGTTCAGAGAAGAGTTTAAATATTCATGTAGCCGTGAGGTTTATCACTGTATCACCAAACACTCCCACAGGTGCAGTAATACAAACATGAGCAAGTGCCCAGACACCTGTTTGTGTGTCGCTCTGCACGCCCGCAGTAAGCTGGTTATTGGCAATGAATGAGGATTTGGTAAACCGGAGCTGTGATGCAACCTGTCTGCACCCTGCTGTGCCTCTACTTGTCTGTCACATTGGCCAAAGGGCCAAAGGATGACGCAAAACTGGTTCAACCAGACAGGTGGCATAGCGGAGAAAATTAAAAACATAAAAGAAACCATAGAGCGTGATCACAATTTGTTATTATGCAATATTGTGTTCAAGCTACAGGTGTACACATATATTAGGATAAACTATGTAAACAGAGGAGCTAAGCTTGGCAATGATCAGTGGGAAAATATTCGCTTTACATAAATTAGTATTCTAACCAATCAATTGTTCAGTTTCACTTTCAATTTCACTAAAATACATGCTCTATTTGAGTCCTTGGGGCTGTTTTAGGACTTAGTGGGGGCGGAGTGGCACTTCTTGTTTGCATTTTCCCTCAGAGAATCCTGCTGCCTATTGATTTCATAATCCTTGTTCTTTCCCTCATAACTTCTCCTTCTTTCTGTATACACAGTCCATTTGAACCTGATCAATAACCTGCACATAAACACCCAAATTATCCATTTACCACCTCCAGCGCTCCATCCAAACACTTTAGCACAAAATCTTGAGTGTTAGCAGGTCAGCAAAGACTGATATAAGTGTTTTCTCATGACATGCCCTGTACATTCATACATTTAAAAAGAAAATGTCACTGCCTCAGGGAAGCTAATGCAGCCAGGTATATTTCTGGAGCCATTTTAGATGAGTAATATTCATAAGCTGTATGCAATCCCCCCCCAGTCACCCACTACCGTCACTTTCTATGAAAACGGAGAACCCTGCTAGTTCAAACCAATCTCCCACACAAAAATGCCAGATTTAGCTGCATACATTTAAGATTTCTTATTACCATTTAGCCTTATAGCTGCTACAAGCTGTCATTTTTCACTTTAAAATGCAATAAAGCTGCCCTCATTGAGAAAGAAAACAGCAATTAGTGAAAAGAGGACAGGAGATCACGCTGAGATGGCATCAAATGAGCAATTAAATATCATCAGCACAAGAAACAGGCAAAGGTTTGAGGAAAAAAAGTCACAGAGGGGAGCTGGTGAGTGCAGCAACCATGCACTGATCTGATTGCACAGAGCAGAAGTTCTCCTTGTAGCTTTCTTTTCAATGTCTATCTTGTAATCGTTATGAAATGCTTCATGTCAGTGGGTGGAAGTGTTCCTGCCCACACAATGGCAGTGAACAAAATTGCTACATCTTCACATGAGTCAAGTTGTGAGCAACTCCAAATGTCAGGAATACTGTAGTGGGACTATGTCACTGTCGCCGTTTCTCAATGAGTGGCCATTGAGAAACAGCTTATGTAACTGTGGGCTTTAAAATAACAACAAAAAATGGTCGCTCCTTTTGTTATTGTCGGGCTCTGTGAGTTGGCGTTTGCACTTGTCAAGTCAGGATTAAGTGACAGAGTCTGAAAACAAAGGAGAACAAGGGAGGGAGGATGTGTTCAAGTCCAAGTTTAGCAGAAGTGTGGGTCTTAATCACAGGGGGTATTCCCCTAAACTCCATTACCCAGAATTCTCCCTATCATTGGCCTATTTTGTGTCACCGTGGCACCAGATGGCTCTCCCCAGAGCAAGGAGCCTAATTTCCCATCACCACCTGGGAACAGCCAGAAACTGATCCCGCACTCATCCCTCATTAATTAAACGCTATAATGGCATGCAGTAGTAGCTGCCTGTAACACACCAGGCTGAAACCCTGCAGCTCGGTGAACACGAGGACTCGGACATGCGGTCAAAAGGCTTTTCCGTGTCCCTTTACTCTCCCCCTGTCCTTCTCTTCTTGTCACTTCCACTCTACGATGGCTTGTGGGTGTGACTGTGGAATTAAAAAGAACCTTTATTAATCAATGAATCGTTTAAACTATTAAATTTTAGCGGAGAGATATGTCTGAAATTACCTGCCTACCTCACTATTTATTTTATTTTATATAAATATTATATTTTATTCCTAAATTTTAACTTCACTGCTCTATTTATGTCTTAGATTCTCATTTTTACTTTTACTTGCGTGACTTTCTTCTTTTTATACACATCATATGAGGGAGCCTGAGAACTAAAAATGTCATTGCCAATGACTGCTTCACTGTAATTGTTGTGCACATGACAAATAAACAACTCAAACTTGAAATTAATATCCCAATATCCATCCATCACCGCTTATCCTTAGAGGGTCGCGGGGGGCTGGAGCTGATCCCAGCTGGCATTGGACGAGAGGCGGGGTACACCCCGGACAGGTCACCAGTCAATCGCAGGGCTGACATAAAGAGACAGACAAACCACTCACACTCACACCTCCGGGCAATTTCGAGTCACCAATTAACCTAACCTGCATGTCTTTGGACTGTGGGAGGAAGCCACAGTACCCAGAGAAAACCCACGCAAGCACAGCGAGAACATGCAAAGTCCGCACAGAAAGCCGGCCACTGGGTCCGGACCAAGAACCTTCTTGCTGTGAGGCGACAGTGCTAATCACTGCACCACCGTGCGACCCAAATATCCCAATATGAATGCGAATATTTTCTCATATACAGTATATACATATATACATGATAAATGTAGGCAGACTTCCATATGAAATTATAAAATTGAGGTTCAGTCTGATCAACTGTGTTAAACTGTTACGCATCACATCACCAAAAACAAAATCTATAAATCTATATTATTTTTAAATTATGATTATTTTGGAGGGATTTTTTAAATGAAACAACATAAATTTGTAGAACGACAACACAATATAATCATATTGTCCTAATACAATTCCATAGAGCGTCAAAAAATGCTAAAATTCAGCCCAGCCACATAAACTATATCAAAAATAGTGGAAAATGTCACTTATAACAGTCCAAAACCCCAGATATTTATATGTAACAAAATAAACTAAGTTCAAAGGTCACTTATTAACATTTCAGGGCTTTAAATTGCATCTCACAGTCTTCACTCAACGAATGGACTTCAGCAAATCCCCCATTTGCTGAATGAGGACAGTGAGTTGCAGTTGAAAGCCGTTCGATTCAGTTTAATTTACTTCTTTTCACCACTCAGTATCGATACTGCTTTCTAGGGAGTCTTGGGTACCTATGTCAAAAACTAACAATAAGACAATTAGAACGTATCAGACATCCGGATCAGGATCAAGTATACTGCTGTCTAGATTTCAGTTTCTCTTTGAAAGCCTGCGTAGACCTGTGTTACTGATTCCAGAGTGCAGGCTGCTCTTGAATGCAGCATTTCAGGCTGCAGGGATTTCCCACATTTCCAAATAATTTCTGAATTAATCAGATATCAAAATTGCCATTTAACTTGCTGTTGAATTACTAATCAAATAAGCATCACTGCCTATAAGTTGTTGTGATTTCAGTCAGATCAACAGGTACTTAAGTTGATTTAAAGGAGATCAGTAAACCAGAAGCGGAGTAAAATAAAAACAGTGCACCATCCCATTTATTCAAACAGCTGAACTCGCTGCTTTCAGTCTGTAAGCACGAAGAGGAGACACACTGTATGCAGTATTTAGAGGCTCTTTTTGGCACATAACTTACAAGTATTACACAAGAATTACACAATTCATCGCAGGCTGACAAATTATGTGTTGTTGGTAAGCCTGTGGAGATTCACCACCACTGGCCACCAGCTGAAAGACATCATATGTGAGGTGTTTTTTTTTATGAAATCATCATCAGCTGCTAGAAATGCTAACATTCAGCCCTTAATCTCTTTTTGATCCTTTAAAACCAACTTATTGCAGCTCCTCCGCACTTAAATTACAGCCAAATAAAAGTAAACAAAAAAGGTTATTGCCCTTTGGTTGGATTAGTTTTCTGTCAGAAGTCAATGTGAAGTTTAAAATGAAAACACATGAAAGGAAAAGTGCACTTCTTTTCTGGATTGGATAAATATGGACAAGCATGAAAAGAAATGTGAAAAACCTTTCTTGTTGATGCTAGCAAAGCCTTTAATCACTCCTAGGGACAGGCTAGTGGAAGCCAAGTAATCATGTTATAGTTTGTAGTAATCTGTGCTTATCGAGGCTGCTGAGAGATGTTAGCTAACTATCAGTGTTCACATTGAACAAAAATGTGACCCACCAACAGGCAGCCCTACAGGAAGGCGTCAACACAAAGCTACAAACAAGCTGAGGTCATCTGAAGACACTCTGAGCCACCACAAGCAAAAAGATAAAAGACTTTGCACTCCGGGTGAAGGAGAGAGACATAAAAGACTTCCTGTTTCTGTAGGAAGTTCTCATAAAATTTACAGGAAACCTGGTCTACTGGAGACAAGAAGAAATGTCACTTTGCAGAATGAAAGGAGGGGAAAATGGGTTTGTCTTACCCCATGTGTTTAGAAGAAAAATGGATGTAATATCTGGAGCGTATGCAGAAAAAGACTACCCAATAAACACTGTGTTGCAAGAAGAAGAAAAAAGACAGAGATGTGAAATTGTTGCTAAGAAACAGTGCAGTAATTACCAAAAGAAGCTATTTCACTTTTATTTATTTTTTGCAGCAACGTTAGTTCCATTAGTTTTCTCCAGGGGCCTGAATTTTTGGTACTTACTGTCAGTGTCAGTACAATGAAAAGTTCATAATATCACTTCAATTGGTTCACCAGCTGGGAGGCCAACGTTGTTAGCTGTTGCTTTTTGCTGTTCCAATCTGTCCAATCTGTGATTTGAGCACTCCGTTCATTACTCTGTAGTTACTCCGTATGTTAATTACACCGTAAATTACTTACTTGATGTTGTGGTTTGAAGTGGAGTATTGGAGTATTTCTACACTGTGGTACTGCTACTTTTACTGAAGTAAAAGATCTGAGTGCTTGTTCCACCACTGAGACGAACACAACACTGCCAATGACTCAGGAAGCGCTGAAATAACATGAACGAAAAGTGACGTCTAGTGGGAATCAGTGCTAACGTTAGCAAGCTAGGCAAACAAAAAGAGGTAAAACAAGGGAACAAGCAAATAGGAAATACATGTTTTTTATCAATGTTCGTAGGCTAAACGTATAGGCTATATGAAGCTCTTAAGTCATAGGTACCACGGATGTTGACAGCTTGTCTCCTAGCAACGTGAGCTGTCAGATGTCAATCAATCTCTGCCACAGGAAGCGCCCACCCAGAGGCCTGAAGCTTGGACGCTGTCTCCACAAATATATCCCAAAAATGTAATACAATATACACGATAGCTACAGTAACAATATAGTTTTTATTTCCTCACACCAAAATGTACACACAGGAACTGTCAAATTTCAGTTTGACTTGAAGGGAAGTGTAAGGAGGGACGGATAAGCGGTAAAATAGTCTGGAGGAAAGAAATCAGTGGAGAGATAAGCATCTGTCACTTTCATTCATTCTGAAGTACAGTCAGCAGAGCGGTGCTCAAACCAGCATAGAAATGTCAGAAAGAAACTGAATATAGTTTCTGACTTCAGTGTATTTCTAGACACATAAACAACTTAAACTCCAGGAGTGTGTAGTAAGAGCATGATATAATAACAGGGGTAGGATGGGGGGGTTCTGATTGACGCCTGCTGCTTTTAAAAACAACTCACATGGTGGTAGAACAATGTAAGTCATCTACCCCGCTGTATAATTCAACAGCATAAGGGCCGGGTAGTAATGAGTAACCAAACCAAACTTGTTGTTGAAGTGATATGATTGCATCCCGCACTGCAGATTTGTTTTCTAACAATTGATTTAATGAATCATTAAACTCAAGAGGGCAATCAGTTTTTATTTTTCTTCTTCTTTTGATGCGTGCCCACATAAAGCTTTCGTGATGCTAATTTTTTTGCGACACACATGTGGATTCAAACTAGAAATTCCCCTCTTCAACAGCATGAGAAAAAAAAACACACACACTCACAGCAACACAAACGCTGCCTGTGTATTGGCCAAGGGTTCAAAAAGCAATCATGAAAAGTCCCAGACAGACAAAAAAACAATCTCTGACTCAATAAATGAGTGTCAGAGGATATGATTTTTTTTAGAGCAACATCCTCATTCCCTGTCCAAGAATTACATCAGTATTACAGAAAACATTTCACAACCGGTCAATAGCTTGACTCATATAATAAAGTGTGAGTTTCAAAATCGGTCAGTAGCTTTAGTCATAATAGTGTTTTCACAGAAGCCTTGATATTGGTTGCTGATTTCCAAGAATTCAAGTGACTGTTCAAGTCCAGCTGGGTTTTATTGTGCAACAAATATCACACTAGGATTGTTTTCTAAAGCACAAAGAAGAGCCTTGTGAGCTACACAGCCCCCCCCAAAAATGTTTTTGCTTAAGGTGCGATGAAAAGCGTCGACATAGAGTTCAAAGAACAACCACAGGCCCGGTGCAACAAGAGTGTACGGCGTGATAACGGAAACCTAGAGACGCCTAACAGGGAGGAAAACATACAGTATAGCTGACGAGATACAATGTGGTTTTTACCACAAATGCAAACTGCCTGATTTAAACCTCACAGCATTGCAGACTACGTGATCACAGCAGGTGAATATAGTCTCACTTTTGATTTTAAATCACTTTGTTTTCACTTCTGCTTTACTTCTACTGGTATCTAGCCATGGAGGCAGTTTTGGTTTTATGTGTCGAGGTTTGGAGATATCCATCTCTGAGGTTTCTGATTCCACCTCAATTGGGGTCAGGTTGTGATTTTAAAGGCATTTTAAAATAGCAGTTAAAAAACTTCAGCAGACAGCAACTTGTCCTCCTATAGACACAATGCCTTAGTGACTCTGGATAATCTAAAGACCTGTTAACTGTTTTTTTAATGGATTGTTCAATGAAATTTTCTCACCTTCTACAATATCTGTGAGTGGCAAATACATTATGGAAAGATCGTGGTTAGGGCAAATAATGTATGAGGAAAATAAAACAGTTGATTAAGGTTAGGAAAAGTTGGGGAAAGAAAGGTAGTTCCGGCTTATAAAAAGGCAAACTTTTCAGTTGTTAGACGGAAATCCTTGCTGCATAAAGGGCATTGACAATGAACGCTGGCATTGGACGTAAATCAGGGAGGTGCAAAATCGTTCAATAGAGACATAATTTCTAGTATACTGGGCTGAAATGTATAAGATGATATTATTTTTCTTGAAAGTTAATGACAAACCATTTATAGATACAATAATTAAATGCGAATGTCTGTTTTTGGTTGATCAAGTTAATACGTTTTATCAGATTGGTGCAAAATTCCTGTACAATCCAGAAACAACCAGAGTACTTAGATACTGTACCATGGTATACACTCAGTGGCCACTTTATTAGGTACACCTGTACAATCTAATGCAATCCAATACAACTGTTCTGCAATCAAGTTTACTTTTATGATGCCTCTAATGTTCAGGTTTTTTTACACTGAGGTGTTAATTCAATCATACATTTTATCACTGAGGTCATAATTAGTGATGGTGTTGTACTAGACTGCATTATATCCAGAGGTGTTTCCAATATTCTGACTCCTCATGTTTGTAAATAGGGAGGACAAAAAATTAGAAACACCTCTCAGTATAATGCAGTCCAGTACAACACCACCTTTAACTGTGACCTCAATGCTAAAACATATAATTGAATTTACACATTTCAGACAAAGTCAACAAAAACTGAACATTATAAACTTCATAAAGGTAGAATTTATAGCAGAGCTGTTGTATTGAATTACATTAGATTGTACAGGTGTATCTACTAAAGTATAGTGTATAAAGTACTACAAAATCTCAATGATATGCTAAGTAAAAAAAAGTTAGTAAGTAAGTTACTGTAGTAATAAGTTCCACCCTGATTCATTTTGTTCTAAGAAACTTGAAGTGCAGCAGAAGTGAAAAACCAAAAAAATGCCTTCTGTGAGCTGAAATCAAAAGTGAAACCATGGCCAGACATCATCTGATCTGGAGTAAGTCATGTGATTTTTATAATTTGGGTGAACTGACCCTTTGAGACATCTTGTGAGACTGTTAACACCATCCTCCGGCAGGTAAAGGTTAATTAAAAGTCTGTTTTCAAGAAAATAATACAAAAAACCCCAAAACGTATTAAAAATTATGACTTAAATTCAAATTGAAGCAGAGGTAGCATCACAACTGATGGTGCTGCATGAGTCCCTGAAGGATATATCTGTTGAATTAGGTTTGTGTACTGCTGACAGATAACATCAAATAACACAGTATGTTCTGACAGCCGCTGTCACACAAACTGTGTCGAGATCAAAGGAGCCCATCCAGACTTTCAGGATGTGTGCCATCTAATCTCACAGTGGCATCACTTGGATGTTGTGTATTTTCCTAACTTGGACTGTACAATTAGGTCATTTTGACACTGCAACATTGTTCCCATTGATTCCTTCCTCAGCCGCTGAGGTGCGAGTGTAGCATGAACTCATCAAACACAACTAACTCGAGTACCAAACGGCCACCTGTTGCACTGACTTCACACCCATAGCACGGGTCAAGGGTCAACAGATGGAGCTGACTACACACTACAGCGCCAGCATGTCTTTCAACATGGCCACAATCAGGGTGTGAAAGATAAAAAAAGAGAGGAAAAGGGGAAAGAAAAAGCAAGAGAGATGAAGATACTGCACATATATGACTTCCTGGTGCTTTCTTGCATTGCTACCAGAGAGCCAACACAGTCAAACAGAACCAAATAAAGCCTGTGTGTACCCAATGCACACTTATTACAGCTATGATTCAGCCACGATTCAACAGCCAAAATATTGAAAACACAATCAGCAGAAAGATGCTGATTTCACTATGATTATATCCTGTATGATTATATGTGACAAATAAACCTGAACCTGAACCTGAATGTGTGCAATAAAGATGTTAGTCAGAAGTGATACAGATCTGTACACAGGGCCTAAATTAAAGTGTTATATTATCAGGTATATTATCTATATTAATATTATTTGCCATTACACTTATATTTTTCTTGCACTCTTGAAAATTAGCTGGGAAATGTGTCTCTACATATGTCAGTGTCTTATTGTACAGTCCAAGTTTAGCAACCACACAGGAAATAGAGTCTCAGTTTGGGAAAATGGGTTAAATTTCTATAATATTCTTTGATCCAAATGGTCAGAAGAAGAGTCTTTGAGGATTATGGAAAATCACCAGGGATTCATCTTTTAGAAAAACTGACTAGCTCTGTCTCAAAAGTAATGTTAATACAATACAGGTGTCTTTGTGGAGTCATTCCTATGTTCTCAGGGTCCTGTGTTTCCACGGTCCTATGTTCCCAAGGTCCTTTGTTCCCAGGGCCCTATGTTCCCAAGGTCCTATGGTCCCCAGATTTATATGTCACATAATGGGAACATGACAAAGGATCCTATGGTCCCAAGGTCCTATGTTCCCAGGGTTAGGGTTAGGTTACTTGAACTGAACACAATAGTGGGGTTAATGTGTATGTGTGTAGAATATTGAATTGGGGAACATAGGACCCTGGGAACAAAGGGCCATGGGAACATAGGACCCTAGGTACAAAGGACCCTGGGAACAAAGGACCTTGGGAACATAGGACTCTGGGTACAAAGGACCTTGGGAACATAGGACGCTGGTCACATAGGACCTTGGGAACATAGGACCCTGGGAACAAAGGACCTTGGGAATATAGGACCCTGGGAACAAACAGCTTGGCTGGTGCTGATGGCTGGCTGTGAATACGGCTGATATTCCTCACTTGTTGCTTTTGTTTCGGCACCAAATATTTCTTTAGTTGCCTCAACATCTTGTCTTCCTACTGAGTAGACTTTGGGCCACATGAAAAACGCTTTTTTAGCGTTCATTTTTCATGCTAGCTAGCTAGCTCACTGACTGAATTTCACTGCATAGCACACATTTATTTTGTGTAACTTTAATCATCACCTGAGTGGACAAAAACGTACAATCATTAGCGAACATCTTTATATACTTCTATCACTTTTTGTATAATTTGTAAATATTTGTATATGCTTTTTTTTTCTAAAAAGGAACATTCATTCTTGAGCCCTAAATTGGCCGATAGATATTCTAATATTGGCCAATAAATCATTATAAAATGTTTTAAATTCTTAAAAATTGATGTCGTTGTCAGACTAAAAGATACAGTATCAGTCGGGATATTATTCATAATGACTCTTGCTCAAACTGCCAAATGTACTGTATGGCAGTTGCATTCAGGAGCATGTAGTTTCATGCTGATTTCCTGCAGCCATGCATGCAGCAGGTGTAAAAAAGCATCAACATCCGTGAAGTTTCTTTGTCACACTGTTCAGTAAGGAACCATGGCAAAGAAAGTCCACAGGTCTGAATGTCCAGAAGACATTTTATCGCGGCCACACAGACCAATCAGATCAAACATGCCAACGTGGACCTGCACAACGGGTATTAAAAATGAATGAGAGGAATTATCATCTTTGTTCTCTGCATCTCCCTAGTGTTTCCCATTGCTAATTCCTAATCTTAATGACTACCAGATAAGCACAAGTGTTAATTAAAGAGAGCTGCATAATTATATCTCAAAGGGACCTGCGCCAGTGCCCCCTCACCACCACCTCCTCCAGCTGACACTCCAGCCTGGTTTCTCTTTCCGCACTTTACTCCCTCACAACATTAAGCATTCAACGCTCTCACACTCCTCTCATTATCTCATCCTGACCCAGTGCTTTCACCTAGTTTCTGAAAATGGAAGGGGATCCACGCTCCAATGACATAGAAGTAATAAAACCACTACATTTTGGGCTGGTCCCACTTGCCCAGAGCGGAGATATTGGTGGTTTTTCTGGAATCCCTACCACTGAAATCACCGAGAAGCATATGAAATGAAAGTCAATATTTTCACAAGCCACAAACATGGAGGGAAACTCGCAACGGGTGCAGCTCATAAAATACATCTTGGCCTTGAAAACAACTCCACATAACTTCACAATCACTGATCACTGCTGAAAATGAAGCAGGGTGGAGGGGAGTGGGTGCAGCCTTTGGTCTTATGAAATTACCATGACATAAAAATCCATCACAACCAGCTTGCTCGCGCGGGTGCTCTCATCTCCACCAGAACGACAGCAATCTGTCAGCTCATCTGTGAGTCCACCCCAAGGAGGGGAGGGACAGGCGGAAAATAATAACAGAATGGACAACAAAAGGCTGTGCCAGAATCATGTGGTTATGAGTTGAGCTTATTAAAAACCACAGTGGAAAATAAATATGCAAACACCGAGCCCGTCCTCTAGCTGAAAACACAATAAAATATGGTGTGAAAGACAGGAAGCGAAGAAGGAGGGAGAACAGACACCCCACTGCTAATTTAATAGACTGACTATAGCGGGGTATGCAATTCCATTATGTTGTGTCATCTGTCCTGTGGAGGTTGGATCAGTTCCTTGGGGAAGGTCACGGCAAATGACAGACATAATCAGATACAATCAAGTCATTGGGGGATTCCAAATTTAACCGCCACCCCGGCAGGTTTGGATGCTGATGACCATGCTGTTTGTTTCTGACGTCACTTGTCATTAGGTGGTATAACATGACTGACAAAAGAGAGTCAAACGTGGTGCTTTTGCATGGTTATGTGCAACTCACATCAGCTCCAATCATACAGTTGCACACACCAGATACCGCATACAGACGGAAGAAGTATAGTCAAGGTACAGTAGCCAGGATGTGTCCATCCAGGAATGAAATATGAGAAAACTGCTGCTTTTCTGGAGAGTCGACCCACGTCATTGCTGGGAAATAGAACAGTGGCGTGTTCTGACGAGTTGATGGAAAGTCAGTTTGTGATGACATGAATCAAGATGCCTCCGGCGTGAGGGCTTCCAAAGAAAACAATGGGTTTCGATGCCCTTAAAGGCCAGTCTACACAGCAGGTGTTTCAGCCATTTTTCAGTCGTCCGTCTTGCATGCATCTGATGGAATGGATACACATTTTAATCAATAAATCTGTCTATACAGGCTGAATAATGGCTTACATTTTACTAGTGCTTTATGCATATAGCTACGACCCAAAGTGTATTTTTGCGCTTCAAGTCTATTTTCTAACTACAGTGATTTTAGTTGTGTTTAGGCTCTCTGGTGCTGCCAGAAAGAGGGTGAGCCACATGCACGTGTAACAGTCAAGGTTAAGGCTGGATAACTACAACAGTTTGATTTGCTTTAGTCATAGTTAAATAAAAAGCGTGTTCAATAAGTTAAGGTTACGTCATAGCAGAAGACTTGAGTAGCATCCCTGGGTGTGAGAGTTGAAAACAAGACCGACCTCCTCAGAAAAACTACAGCATCTGTTGTTTGTTCAAACTCATAAAATGATGAAATTTGAAGATTTCCTAACGAGCGACCTCTTGTTTTCTTGTGAATAATGACTATTCTTTTTCAAAAATCAATGGTGGAAATAGCGTGGCATTGTTATAGCACCGCAAAACCTTTTACCAAGGAAGTTGGGGTGGATTGTTGGATTAACAAAGCGTGTGACTATGACGGGGGAGACCTGCTTGTTCTTTTAACCAAGTCGTTTTAGTTGCCTAAACCTAACCAGACCTTAACCATAGACGTGGCAAATCAAAAAACACTCACACTAATCGGTCCTATAACGATAATTTGGGTGATTTTGGAGGGCTTTTGTCATTTCTTCAGGAGGACTTGTTGATCGAAACATATCTGCCCATCCCTAACTGCCTATCCCTCCAGCTGTAAACAGTTAACCACACTATAGGTGTCACTAGTATCAGAATTAGTGTTGCCAAGATCATTAGTAAGCACATCAAAAACTCCATGAAAGATACATGACACGCCTACATGCACATCTTGAATCTGCACCCTCTGAAAAGCTTTCACACACTGGTTCTTTTCTATAGCGGTAAATGTCAGAACTCCTAAAAATAATCAGAATGTGCCGGTTTGGACGGCAGCGTCTACCACCGAAAACAAAGGACGTGAAGAAAAGCTCCCATTTAGCTCTGCTCGTTAGTCGGAGCAAGGAGGCTGTCATGTACAGTCAGTGGGAGTGTGGAGCAACGTGGATTTAGTCATTACGTGCTGCGCTGCTTTTGTTCCCCAGGTGAAATTTTAAACAAGAGACCATGTTTCTCAGCAGAAGGGCTACCCTGCTCTCTCCCACCTCTGACTAAACATAGTCTCATTCCTATCATCCTATCCTTTGTGTGCAAAGGATCAAAACTGCGTAGAGGAGACATTACACATATGAGTGATTAATATGCAATTAAGGATGCTTAATTATTTAGCCCCAGGTATGACAATTCAATTTGAAATGTGACATTTTAATGACTTCTTTAAGCGTGGTCAGGGCTGTCATAAAACCAAAGCGACAAATACAGCTTCCTAAAAAATCATGGGTCACAAAAAAAACAGCACTGTTTAAATCCTCACATTTTTGCCTTCCTAACTGTGACATCATGCTGTTTTGTGTGAGTGCAAATTGTAGCCTCCTCTGCACCATCGGGAAATGATGCGTTCCACGGGTAGGAGGAGTGAAGGGGGGGATGCATGCTTGGCTCTGCATCCTGTCTACGGAGGAGAACCTGTTTCTCAGCTGCAATTTCGAGACAAAGCATTCATGTGCTGCATCTTCACCCAGATATCAACGTCAAATGAAGTACAAGAAGATGGATGAGGGGATTAGAGGGTGAGAAGAGACACATCCAGTTTAGAGCTGCAACAATCAGTCAATAAATCAATTAGTCAATCGGCAGGAAAATGAACATTTTCTGGTTCTAGCTTCTCAAATGTGAGAATTTGCTGCTTTTCCCTGTTTCATATAATTGTAGATTGAATGACTTTGTGTTCTGAACTGTTGGTCAGACAACAGAAGACATGTGAAGACTGTGATCAGCACTTTCTGACATTTTATAGTCCAAACGATTAATCGATTAATTGAGAAAATAATCTGCAGTAATCGTTAGTCGCTAATTCATTTCCTATGTTACTGCAACTAACCGATTAATCTCCCAGTTATTTATTGTTTAGTGAAAAATGTCCATCATCACTGTTCATAATCATATTTTCAGAGGTGACATTTTCAAGCTCAAGGTAACATCTTATTTTTAGTACAGCCAACAGTCTGAACTCAAGGATTTTCAGTTTACTTTGATGTAAGACGAGGAGAAGCAGCAAATATTCACACTTGAGAAGCTTGAACCATCAAAATGTTTGTCCCTTTTGCTTGAAAAATCTAGTCATCAATTAATCGACTAATAGCTCTAAGTTTCTTATTCACATTTCGGTATACTGGATAAACAGTATACCAAGGTCTAAGCTGAGGAAAAGCACCTGTTGTGTGAGAAAAACCTGCATCCATGACATTGAATTCCAAATCACGGAGGAGGGCTATTTCAGATCAATTTCTTCTGCTTCTGGAACAATCTTTTCTGGTGCTGTTATAGAAGGACACGTACAAAATTCCTCTCTCAGTCAACCCCAACCATCTTTGTTTTTCACCTCTATTATGTTGTCTTATAAGTGCTGAAAGAAAACAATCACGCTGCAACAATTAGCAAAAGGGATGCAATATGATTTTTTTTGTCAACATTGCACGGCCCAGTTTGGCTCTCAGTTAAAGAATAACATTTCAAGTCCCTTCTGCTTTATAGTTTCAGCCAACTCATTCAGGGCTTTGGATGAGAGGGCCAGCCCACACTGACAGCTTACACCTTCTGGAGTGAGACAGTAATAGCATTACCAACAAGGCCAGCACACAATATAAACACAAATCCTCTTTCTGCAAGATCACGACTCACATATCATCCACACACACCACCAGTCTCACTCTAAACAGTCATTAACATTAACATTCTTGCCTCCAATGAAAGTCTGACAACACAATAGCTTCAAAGAAATAGAAGTTGGAGCTCGTTTGATCTTTTTCAACCATAAATACCTATTCTGACTATAGCTGCTCCGGGGCTTTGATAACCAAGACAGTTCCTGTTTCAGAGGTGGGCCTTGGGTCTAAGCTGAGGGGTAATACATATTCAAGAAACTGTCAAGTCCTTTTGTTTGGGAGTGCAATTACAAGAGCCAGATAAGCAGTGGTTATTCCCCAGCATAATTACACAGTTTATAGTCATATTACTTCTCCAACTGGGCTGCAGTAAGCAGATTATCACTTTGTGCACTGCGAAGTATCTTCTCAATCAAATAAATATCAAAGAAATGGATAAAACTTGAAGTGGAGCCACTTGTTTCCAGATATTTCTCGGAACAGGTGGACATCCATTTCAATTAAGTGTTTTTTCACTTGTTTCAGGGGGAAACTGAGCAGGATTTGGCTTATATGGTGGATTCTACAGTGGATGATGAGTACACAAAACACACATGAGCCCACCATGGACCACCAAGGTGACAAAAGCGTGTCCAATCATATTTCAGCAGATCATATTTCAACAATTAAATCGCTGATTGGCATCTCAGGGATTTCCTTTCTTTTGAACGTGTCTTACCACTTGAATTCTTGCCACAAATGAGGTGCTGGTAGGGCTGCAGCAGACCCCAGATCTCCGAGTCGTTGTTGATGGCTTGCTCCAGTGACTCCAGCGTAAACTTGGGGATCCCGTTGTCCCTCTCCACCAGCGCGCTGCGCAGGACGCGGCTGAACACCTCTCTGAACAGACTCTCCATGCAGGCGGTGAGGTATATGGCAGCGTGTTCGTGGATCCTGAGGGCCACCCGACTATCCACCATCCACCTGAAGAACTTCCCCACGGAGAAGACCAGCCCGCAGCGCTCCGACTTGCCACGGCTGAACTTGTCCCCGGTGCTCATGTTGTAGAGGGACAGGGCGCTGAGAGCCGCCGTGATGCAGTTGACGGAGATGGTCCATGAGAGCACCACCTTGATGGCGCTCTGGAGCTCGTGCTTGGTGCACTTGGCGTAGCGGAGGCTGAGCCGCTGCGCCTCCCGGGCCACCCTCACCAGCGCGCGGCTGATGAGAGCCGAAAGCCGCGCCAAGACCTCCGGTGGCGGGTTTCCCACCATCAGCTCCTCGTCTTTCCTCAATGCGCCCTCCACCTCGCCGAGGCTCCATGGCACGTCCTCCAGCTCGGGCAGCTTGGCGCACTGACCCGAGCACTCCAGTATCTCCGTGTCCTCCGCCAGGACGGTGTTGACTGTGTCCAAACTGTTTTGTCTGCTGTGCATGGATTCGGTCAGATGCCAGCAGTTGCCCCCATGCGAGACGGACTGATGCGTGTCGGAGCAGCACAGCGACACGCTGGACGACCTGACCGAGTCCGCGGCTCCACCATAACCAGAATCAAGCGTTAAATCCTCCAGCGTCCTCACGACTGTCTTACCCTTGCCTGCCATAACTGCACCGCATACTGTTGGGTATGCTTGGTCTCTCAGTTAAATGCCACAAACTCGTTTTCTTGCTTTTCCCAGCCGCTGTCCGAAGACTTAATTGTATTTCCCAGCTTAAAGAGTGAAACGACAGAAGTGAGCCTCTACTTTCCTCCTCCTCTAAGTGGCTGGATGTCTTCGATATCCTCTTGTGCCACAACTTCATACGCGTAACCCGAGAGCGCACAAACCCTCCGCGCTCACTGCAACAAGCGCAGCACAGGCAGGACTCTGATGGAGAGGTGGAGCCTGGAGCCCCGCGGGCTGAAACAAGCCAATCCGCATCTCCATCAGCTTTGACTGACGCGGATAACCTGCCTGCTACCTTTCAGCAGAGGCTACCTGGTGCTGGTGAAACATAACTGCAGAATCAGAGATACACACGTAGGCTGCTGTGCCAACCAATCTGTTATTTGTAGCCGTGAAGCTGCAGTGTCAGGATGAGAGGTGGATTCCCACTGAGGAGACACATGGTGGAAATGTGAACGCACTCTTAATAGTGTGGAGAAACTGTGGACCAATGACATAAAGAGAGGGGCAGCATAAAAACAACATAGCCAGCCTTTTTATTTTCACTTTACCACATGAAAATAGATCACACGGTCAAAGAGGAGGGAACAGTGCTTTTTGTTCATATTTCAGGGGTCAGAGGTCATGCAGTCGTTTACTCCTTTTATATAGCTACATCACATATCACATAATCATGAGCTCTTCTGGGGGAAGTTAAGGGTGTACTTGTCTGCAAAAGCCCTACAATTGAAGTAAAAATAACGTCAGTGTAATACACATATTGTAACCACAGTCAGGTGCCTTTTTTATTCATTTTCCACCATTCTGCTCAGCTAATAATAACAATGATGTTCTGTTTGACTTAAATGTCATTGTATTTGGAATCTGGTTAAAATACAACATTTCTGACTGAACCTCTGTTGTGAAAAATGTAGTTTTTCTGAATGGCAAAAAAAGATGAAATACACAGTCCTGGGTCCTGCATTAAGAAGTGAAAGTGGGGCTGCAGCAAAAGTAGCACCATAAGCTTTAATGTCAGGCCCCTATAAATATTTTACTGGTCAAAGCACATCAGTCCAAGCTCAGAGAGCAGAGATACTTCCAACATCCGATGAAGGTTTTATCATGTTGTTGTCGAGCGATTTATTCTCCAAAATGCAACCTTTTTTTTTTTTGTGAAAACAAGGAGTGAGCGAGCTGAATTCTGATGACATGCTGAGAGGAACAGTTGGTGGAATGATGATTCATCCATTCTGCCGGGGCTTCTCCTTGTACGTCTGAGCTGGACCAACCATCTGTCCACTGCTGCCTGCCATGCCAGAGGCCCTTTCATATTTTCTTAGCATGACACTGCACCACCCCTGCCAGAGCTGAAAAAACTTACTACACTGGAATTTTTGAGAAATGATGATGTGACGCCCACTCTCACAGAGTGATTGACAGGGGGAAAAAATTGTAAAACAAATCATGCCGGTATCTTAGTGTCATTGTTTGGCTGACAAATGATAAACAATAGCATGATGTATGTTTTAGAGCAAAGTATCTCAATTGTTTATGCCAAAACCCTCCACATGGAAACACAATGGGCCTCTGAATGCTATTGTATGACATTTTTATGGATAAGAAGAACCAGTTTGGGAAGAGAAAATGATTCGTTTAATTTTTGATTAAATTATAATAATGGATTCTGCACAAAGAAGTCTTCGTATATATAAAGAGTTGTTTAGTTTTCTATGTAAGCAGATGCCACCATTAGCACATCCCCATCCTCCAGTCTGTGACACTAACTGAGTTCATATCCAGCAGTCTGCCACGAGCTCTTGATGCAATGCAGCATATCTTGCTGACTAACTAAGGTGAGAGTGGTGGAGGTGGGCAGCTGTCAGCTGCTTCTCTACATGCACTGTGGTCCTCCAAAGCTTGTCCTCACGTATTAAGCGTTGGTTGCCTGGTAACAGCAAAATGATCATGAGTTTCCCGGCAAGATGATAGATTGTTAGTGTTTTGCCAGCAGAATGAGTGTATCTTGCAAGCATGCTTCCTTAGTCATGCTGGACAGTCACGTTTTTGATTTGGCAGTTTATTAAATCATGTGTTTTTATGTTTTCCTTTGTGTGAAGTGCTTTGTGTGATTATGTAGTAGCAGTATATTGCTTTATACTGTGTTGTCTCTATATATTGTAAAGCCTTTTTCTTTTGCTTGTTTTAAAATGTTATGTACTCTACTTAAGTGACTGCACTGTTTAAATAAAAAAAATACATTTGGTACTTCTAAACTATGACTTATATTGAATTTTATATCATTTATTGTTATATTATACTACAACAACAATAATAATATGTTTATTACCGTGATTCTGTGTCAATTAAGTGTAAAAGACAAAAGACAAAAAGTACAGCATCCACTATAAGAATGCATATTATCATGTATGGGTGAAGTTATCATCAGACGTAAGTGTCAGTGGCATGATGTTATACTGCCACTCAGTGGCCAAAAGACGGCACTACTGTACTTCTACAGTCCAAGGCTGCATTTGACATCTTGCATAATTACAAACCATTTTATGTAAGAGAATATTGTGACGCATTTCTTATTCAGACATTAAAAAACATCAAATATGAAGAAAATAAGGTAGTGTGGTACATACTACTACTACTACTTCTAATAATAATGATAATAATATAATTTAGACATACGTGCATGCAACTTATATTCACATAAATAGATAAGGTAGGTAAAATAAGGAAGTTACTCTTGGCTCTAACAGCAAGGTGAGGCAAGTTTATTTGTGTAGCACCTATTAACAAAAAGGGAATTCAAAGACATGAGACACAAAATGAAAGAGAAAGAAAGATATAAAAGAAAGACAAATACACATATACAATTATGATTCAAAAGGAATTTAATTGATTAAAAGTTTTGAGCATCGATTTAAACAAGTTTAAACACGTCAAAGCAAGCGTGAGATGTGGCGAAACTTAACTTACGTGCAAATTTATGCTATAATATTAACTTTAATCACAGCCCATAAACATACAGTATAACTCCTCTGTAGTTGGCTTTCAATCAAGGTACGCTGCTGCTTCATAAAAAAACAACAACTATTTACCAGAGTCTGCAAGACTGCACTACTTTTATATGAAGTGCGTCAGTAGGAGTCCTATAATGACTCACACACACACACACACACACACACGCACGGTGACGCGTGAGTACGCTCATGCCAGACTTCATGTGCTTATCCGGGTTCTTTTATGGTAAACAAGCCGCTGGGCTGTGTGGGCTTATGGAGACGTTACATTTTTACACCTAACATATACCTTCTAAGTCTATGTGCACATCTTATACAACCATTAACAGTTCATGTTTTATTTTCAACCTGCTGTTATACTTGTAGTAAAGCCAAAACAACACCAGAGTAGAGTATTTTCGCCTTTTTTTTAAAAAAAAGATATTTATTAGCCGAGTTAAGTGAATTAGCCTGCTAACATAATAAGTCGGATCAATCCACCATAAGAGGTCACAATTCAGTAACTTTTACCACAAGTGCGTTAAATGTGCATGTTCGCTAATATCCGCCTCGTCTTTTTTAGGTCAGAGAAAAGCACGCTGCAGAAACGTGACCACGCCGAGAAACGCACTCGGCGGTTTGGACCAATCAGAGCGCTCCAAAGCCGTGCGCGTCCTCGTGTGGGCGGAGTCACGGCTGTAGGTGCGGCAAGGGGCTCGAGCGGTTATTCGCAGACGTTGGGGGAGAATTGTCCGATATAACCACTCAAAACATCCGCTCTTCAGTCCGGGACACGACTCACACGGAACCGAGAGGGATTTGCAACAGCTAAGTATTCATCCAGGTTGAATTAGGACGACGGATTTGACAATATCGCAGCTAGAAATTGTATTTACATAACCAGCTTTCTCAGCCGGTTTTGCCACCGTGTCTTGTGGTCGTTAGCGGCACCAACTGCCTCAAATTACGTCCAGTTAATTACTCTGTTGTTCAGTTATACGTAAATAATGTCAGTAGAGTGCGCGCCCACCAAAGCTTTCTAGTACAGTTATATTTATACGCATTTTTCACTATTCAGAAAAACAAGTTATACAACGAGCCACGCTGCTGCCCTTCAGCGAAGCAGGTCCTAAAGCCCGCCGTGTTGTTGGCTGTCACATTGCCGGAGAGCGCGCGCTGTCTCGTGCCCAAATGGTTCAGCAGCCGACTGTTTCCAAATTCTTCGACATTATGGAAAAGGTCCTGTTAGAGCAAGGTTAATTGTGCAAACTTGGGACTGCATTACTGGAAAAAAAAAAGCAAATTTTTCTTCATACATTTTGATTTTTTTTCCCCTTGGATATAATTTTTTTAAGCACTGTCAGTGAGTCGGAATAAGAGGAGTGAGCACAAAAAGACTTTTTTTTTTTTTTTTCATCATTCAAAAACGACACAAAAAGGAGTCGTCCAGTTGAGTAATGGTCATTAATACGATCCACTGGTTCAGGAAGGGCTTGCGGCTCCACGACAACCCGTCGCTCAAGGAATCTCTGCTGGGAGCGGATACCGTCCGCTGCGTCTACATCCTCGACCCCTGGTTTGCGGGATCTTCCAACGTTGGGATCAACAGGTGGAGGTGAGCAGAGCCGAGCATCCAACCACGTGCAAACACACACACACACACACACACACACACATATATATGTATGTATGTACATACACAGTAGGGGCACTGGGGGATCCATGCACCTCTGGATGCTTTGATATGTTTTCATAACATAACGTTTAAAATCCCTGGCACTCATCAGTTATTCATCTTGCACCCACAAATATGTTTCCATAGAAGCAATGTTTTGGTGACAGATGCATGTAATGTAGAGCTGCAGCAACGATTAGTTGATTAATCGATTAGTCAATCAACAGAAAACTAATCTGCAACTATTTTGATAATCGACTAATCGTTTAACTTATTTTTCCAGAAAAAATTCCAAAAATTTGATTATTCCAGGTTCTCAGATGTGGAAAATTTGCCACTTTTCTTGGTCTTGCATTATAATAAATCCAATATTTTTTGGATTTGGCTAGTGATCGGACACACCAAGACATTTGATCAGGTCATCACACATTTTGATGGGCATTTTTCACTGCTTTGTAATGTTTTATAGGCCAAACGATTAACCGATTAATTGATAACAAAAAATAATCCTTAGATGCATATGTTTGCTTGTTTTTGCAGTTCAGTTGTATGCATTGGGCAACTGAGCATGTTTCCAAAACTGCATTTTTTGCTGACATCTGATTTAAAGCTGAAATGAGTAATCTATAAATCCATTAGTCAGTTGAAAGATAAGTTATGTGCAATTATTGATAATCAATTGAATTATTTGAGTCACTTTTCAAGCAAAAATTCCAAACATTTACTGCTTCCAACTTCTCTAATGGGAGTATATGCTGCTTTTCTTTGTCTTATATGACAGCAAACTGAATATCTTTGGATATTTTTTGACATTTTGGACATAGAGGTTAAACGATGAACCAAGAAAGTAATCAACAGATTAATTGATAACCCATATAATTGTTGGTGTCAGCCCTAACCCCATTATTTCCATGTAGTTTGACTCTTTAATGCAGTATATTTTAACTGTTCTGTTTATTGGTGCCGATGCAGATGTCTACTCATTGGTACCCAAACACTGCATTGTTTTGAAGTTTCTGCAGTATAGATATATAAGCAGTGTTCATGTCAAATATAGAAATCATGCAACCGTTTGGCACAGCATTGTCAAACAGGTGTGGTCTTGCATTTTCGTGTACAGCAGGTGTATCCTTCAGGTGTTGACTGCCACGCTGTATGTTTTGTTTGTTATGTCACAAGAGGAAATCTTTTTGATTGTTACAGAATATTTGAGAAATAAACAAATACTTAGAGATTAATGTTATGTATTGAAAAAAGGACAGGAGTTGCTACATTAAATTAGATAATATTATAAAACTGTTTGGCTTTTATTAATTGGATTATGACACATATATATTACACTGATATACCCGGCATAGTTTTGATATTGGTCTTGATACCATAATACATACTGAAGCATTTTCAGTTTGCACTCCTCCTCCATTACATCATGGGACGTGAATTAAACTGTAATCATCATAAAACTAAACATCAATTGTACCGTCAGATACATGATTAAAAGGAGGCAAAAATAAAAGGGGTGCCGACATCCCACATGCTTTAAAATATTACTTTTTCTTCTCTCAAAGGTGAGTTAGATCTCAAATTGGTAAACAGTACTTTGGTGTGTTGATCCTCACCTCCCTGCTAGACTATAATTATTGTCAAATTGGACTGCAGTCGACATGCTTTATAGCCTAAAGCGTTTTTTTTTTTTTTGTTAAATGGTTTATCACTACATAGCAGCAGTCCCCAAACTCTTTCACATCAAGGATCCCCAGCACATTGACCGCAGTCCACACTGTAGATTGTGGCAGCGTAAATGACATACAGATCGTTAGTTATTTCTTCCACAGGGATTAGAGACTTGGCAGAGATGGACTTTTCCAACATCCTCAGCGACTAAGACGTTTGAAAATGTAGTCCTGAGATAGAAATAGGGAAATGTCTCCAGACTTAATTAGTCCTTCACGTTTACCAGAGCTGCGAGTAATGAATTAACAAGCTTTGTTTTAATCTCTTCGCATTATTTCCAAGTAGTGGAAGGTTGTCTGTTTTTTTAGTTTGGACAGAAGCCCCAAAAAGAGAGTCTGGATGTTGAAAATGAAATCACACTGTCCATTTAACACGTCACGAAGTGGATTATGTCTGTTCTTTGATTCTTTGAATTTGACCTGTATCCTCACATTTCATTGGTGAAGAGGTAATGCATTATTTAATACTAATATTTTACATAACTGACATTTTAGACAGTCAGCCAGTGTGTGTGTGCCTGAATGAATGCAAGATAGGAACAAAAGATCTGTTCGACTCTGCTGACACAAATAAGTATATAAAGCTTTACAGGCTCATGTGACAGAGATAAGAGCAAGGACCGTTATGGTTAGTGGAGAGTTTGCCAACCTACAACCCGCTGGCTTTGTCCTCCTCCTTTCTACCCTCAACCTTATAACCCATCCAGCAGACAGTCTGAGTAAACCTTCAGTGTTATGTGGAAAGTTTTCCCTGTCCAAACAAACAGTTGGCATCTTTTTTTACACAGCTTGGTCTCTGACCCAGACATTTATTCATTACAACCCTGCAAATGTGTGCCTGCAGTCAGCTAGCTGCTTCTGTGTGGAAACTACAGATTTAACAGACTACACATGCAGCCACTGGATGAAAGAGCTCCTACAGTAGGTGTGTCGCTGGATGTTTTTGTTTCCTTGGCTTTCCTGCTGTGTGCTCTGGTCTGCATTTGCGGTCCCATGCCGTCACTGGGAGAGTAGGGCAGCGGCTGCAAAGGCGCGCCTGTTATGGAGCATCCATGTTATGCTCCCGCCGTTATGCAACAGCAGCCTGGGGTGACGCAGAGCTCACACGCAGATCACTCTGTATGCCCTGATTCATTCCCTTTATTTCATTTTTTATGCACATATCAGACATGTACATGAAATAAAACCCTTCATGTCTAAAAACAGTAGGATTGCACAGAGAAAAAAATATTTTGAGAGTCAAAAGACTTTATTTTTCTTCTGTGTAGTCCATTTGTTGTCACAAATAATGAGTTTAATTTCACTTAAAAGTCTGCAGAAAAGATCCAGCTTAGATTTAGTGGAGTAAGTATGCAAGTTTACACTCAGTTGCATTATACAGAGAGGTGTTTCTGTTATTTAGCCTACCCTCATGGATATCAATGGGGTGACAAAGTAATAGAAACGCCCGTCAGTATAGCCTAATGCAATACAATTCAACAGTGTCACAAACTACCTCCTCCAAAATGATTATAAAGTTGAATCAACTCCTTTTCAACAAAAACTGAACATTATAGCCTTCATGACGGGAGAGTTGATTGCAGGACAGTTGTATTAGACTGCATTAGTTTCAGCTAAACTGTGTTCCATGACAAGAACTATTAGTGCTCCAGCCATAGTGATATTTCTCTAGCTCTGCAACATTTATGTGTGTGATTTTGTATCTTGCAATCTACATTGTTCAAAGCAAGAAAAAGACAGGAGGATTGTGCAGCTAGCTCCGGTTATTATTTTAATTGCTTGTGAAGAAGTGAGTAGCCCTGTCCTTGAGATCTAAGGGGGTAATCCTCAGTGAATGAGGTGGGTCAATGGCAGATGACATAATCACAATAACTTTCCCTACCCCCCACCATCTCCACAAGTGGCGCAAGTAGGTCAGTGTGTTAGTAGTAAACCTCCCACCCTTCTCGTCTTTTTGACCTACTTCGGCTCTCCTGCTACTGCAAGAGACCCCAACTATCTCTGGTGAGCAGCGCAACTGTGAGCACTAATCCCAACAAAGCTGCTTCCAAATGATATCTATGTTAACGCTTTATGCTTCGAACTGTTGTGCTGGGTAGCCCATGATCATGAAAGTCCTTTGCTTCAAGTGAAAAAGTTTGTGAGGATGTAATTAGTGTGGAGTTGCTCCACGAAAGAGTGTTTATAACAAGTAGGAGGAAAGTGGGAGTGTCTGCGTCAGAGGAAAAATAATGAAAAACAGACACGGATGATTTTCTTTTGTGCATTGCAGCACAGCTTTGTCTTTATCTAAACACCCCAGATGAACATAAATTAAGCTCACTGCTTTTCTTTTGGAGTCAGGCGGTCTGAGTCTGTCTTTGCAGCGTCACGCTGACCTTGGGGGTCAGGAGAGCAAAGCAGCTAACATAGCATGTGACTCCAAACTCAATTGCTGGACTGGCCAGGTAAATCAGGGCTCGGACGTTAGAGGGCTACTCAGTGGCCATCAGATAAGACTGTGGTTGTAACAGCTTCCAGATGTGAATGTGCACACTATGTTTGAAAGTGGAGCAGGGTGTTCCTGGAAAAAAAAACATTACTCAGTGAATGTTAAGTAAAAAAAAAATCCACTCAACCACTTCCCAAAGGTTCAAAATAGGAAATCACCACTGAGAAGCTGTAGCTTTACTGTGCAGCTCACATACAATAGAACAGGGTTGGGCGATCGTTTCTATTTTCATATCGTCCAATCATGGTTACTCAAGATCACCGATAGGCGATCTGATCACCAGGTTATGAGGTCATTTATATAGGTGTATGAACATTTTATGTCAAATATTTAAACGTTGAAAAAATCTATTTAATAGCAGTGTCTCCCTTTTAAAAGTCTATGTGTCTGTGCTTGGTGCCACAATATCACAGCATCATGTTCCGTCTAACATTATTATCTTATCTTTAATATCACAATCCAAATCATATCCATAACGTTAACTACTCTTATGGAGCGCAGAGAAAAGATTTGGTGAGTAGGTATATGGAGAACAGAGATTCGGGAAAAGAGACGACAAACTGGTTTGTAATTAAGGATTTAAAATTCACTCGTCACTCGAGCTGATTAACAGGGCTCAGTGGTCGGACATGCCGCTTCACCAGAAACATCTCTAAATGCACAGTAGGGCGCAGATTCTAGAGATTATTTTTTATAACATCTTAGTTCTGATAGTAAGTTAGTTAAAATCGCCTTAATATCGGCATAGAAAAAAATAATCGTCAATCATCCCTTCAATCTTTGGTATACGATCCGATCGCCAATCAGCACAAACCTACAATAGAAACTACACTGCTGTATGAGGTATAATACATAACAGTGGAACATAGTTCATTGAATTAAATGTCAATTAGATTTTATAATTTTTCATACATTTGCCAAATGGTGCTATATATCAATATTAGAAAGATATTTTTATTGTGATATTACAAATGAAGCTTCAAAAATAAATCAGCCAGGCCAATATTAGCTCATTGTAGATATATTTATACTTGATACTGTGACTTGGAGCCACAAAAACGCAAAGACATGTTTAAGGCAATTTAGAAACAGTTATGCATTACATAATTCGTCCACCAAGGAACACTCAAAACTGTAAAATTTCCTGTAACTTGGTCACAATTCTTTAATTTTGAGGAATCCTTATCAAAAATGTTAATGTAGTGTGTTCATGTAAAAAAAAAAATAGATATCAGCCAATATATCCTTATTGGATTATTTAAATTCCCAAATACTGACATTGCTATCATCCTCAAAAATGTAGAATCAGCCAGGCTATAATTACAACCTTACCACACAGCCGTGGTTGTACAGTAGCAGATACACATTTTGTGTCACATCTCATATTCTTATAAGGCTGTCCTTTGGTATATAACATCACAGACAGGCCTGCTCAGACAGCAGTAGCTTGCTGTGTGCTATGACACATCTTGAGTTACCTCTAACTTCAATCTAGAGCGGCTTGTTTAAAACCTCAATCCATGTTGGTGTACAGCGCTCTTTCCATCCCCAACCGTCATATTCTACATCCAGTTGCAGGCCATTTCTAATTTCATCCGCATGATTTGCTTTTGAATGTAGACCTACACTCAGATCCATGGCCTACAAAATGAATAATATAATCAGAATCTGAATAATGATTGATCAGTTTCCACATTTGCCAAAACCTGTGTGAAAGCAGCCATTGTTTGGACTGTGAAAGTCTTATAATGAATGATGGAGCAACAACCAACCAGCCTCTTAAAAATGTCACAGAATCCATTGAAATGAATGTACAACTACACAGTTATGGCTTTTGCTGTTTCATAAGACATTGGCTTCAGAAACACGTCATATAATTTATTAACTCAAATATTTACATTGCGGTAATAAATAGGAGAGTGAGAGTTGGGTATTTTAGCTTCACCGTCTGAAAAGTTCTCACAGCACACACTCAAGACACCCACCTGGCTTTCATATCAAATAAAAGACATGATTAGACCTGGATGATACAGGAAGCTTCCACCTACGAACTTTGGTACCTATAGCAACAGCATGGGAAGCACCATATTACTGCCGCTCCGTCTGCATGCTTGTGTGGACCTGTGGGTGTGGGTGTGTGTGCTCTGATGTTTACGGTCTGTATTTCTTATTTTTGGAAAGATAAAAACAGAAGCACTGTGCTAATAATGATGAAACACAGTTATTACTTTGTTCTAAAAGTAAGAAAACGTTTCTGTCGGTCATGTTTGCTTTGGTTGGGTCAGTGTGTTTGGTTTGTTCACGTTCACTGACGTCACATACAGTGATGATTAAACTCATGTGGATGCAGGTTGGTTGACTCATCCACTGTCTGCATGATTCAGCCTTAAGGATGAGTTCATGGCCTGTCTTCTTTAAATTAATGATGTATCACTGTCAGCTGTGTCAGAAGGAGAACAGTGCTTGTAGAGAAATATTGTATACTTTTCCATTGCCTGAGCACAGTAACCTGGTCACACTAGTTTATTCATGCAAAGTAGAGGTTAAGTTGGGCTATTATATTAAGATAAAAATTGGTGTCCTCGAGTATAATCGTTTCACTTTGTAGCCCTGCTGGTTGCAGGTTATTTGCCATTAGGAATAATGATTCATGTGAAGTGAGAAAAGTTCATGTCAAGAGGTATTATTCAGAATTTATATAACGGGGCATGTGCACGCTTCAAGCAAAGACAACATCAGTTCAGATGAATTCATACATTTTAATAGAGCATGGCCTTTATGCAACAGAACAGATCTGAATTTATAAAGAGCCCAGATGGACGTAAAAGCTCAAACTGGCATTTTTGTGCCATATTAGAAGCACAGGTCATATATTACACAAATCTAGGTAGAGAAAGCAATTGGTTTGGTATGCACTCTGGGATGAAGCCATCTCCTCAGTTCAAATTGTGTAGGGCTGCAACTAGCAACTTTTCAGATCATCTGCCAATCATACTCTCAATTTATTGACTGATTGTTTAGGCAAAAATAGTGAAGAATATCCATCACAGTTTTCCAGAGCCCAAGGTGACGTCTTAAAATAGCTTCTTTTTTTTTGTCCGACCAACAATCCAAAATCCTAAGATATTCAGTTTACTATCATAGAAGGAAAAGAACCAGGGAATTATGAGCATTTTTGCTTTAAAATTGACTGAATCAAAATAGTTTCCTATTGTCTGAAATAATGTTATCTAAATTCAACACCATTAATAGTCTTGACAATAGTTGGGCAATATGATGATATGTACTGTGAGATTTTTCTGCTGCACAGATTTCGCCTAAGCATTTCATCTTAGGTCGCTCTCCCTTTAACATCTCCGGTTGTACTAGAGCACTGCAGACAGTGTTGCACATCAGTAAGCATTTACCGAAGTTGCACTGCATTTGTTTGTGAGGAAGTATCTTGATTGTGTCAGATATCTAATTTGCTGGGTTAGCCAACAACAGATCTTCCCATCAAACATCAGCACACTGGCCCTGAACCACAAATGTATTCGAATGGACAGTGGTTTCAATCCTGGTCGACAATTTGACTCATCGAAGATCTGACTGGGATCGAAATGTTGTCCATTTGGTTTGGAGTCTGTCTGCAGGCATTACTGCTGATTTCCTACAGCTTTACACCTACATGTGGTCTGTAATTACACAACATGTATTTATAGCAACGTGTTATTTTTGTCCCCCAGAAAAGCTACTATATCATACATATAACTATCCCAATTTAAAAGGGCGTATGCAGTGACAGATTATTTTATCCAAACTTCCCAACCCTAAATATAGTAAAATACGTTGTTTAAGCCTAGAAGTCTATGATCCTGACTGTTCTTCTGGTGAAAACCCCAACAATGCTGGCCATGCAGTGTTACAAAAGGGTGTTCCCTGATGTGTCAGCAGTTGCTTTTATTTATTAGTTTAATGGCTGTCCAGTCTAGTTCCCACATTCTTCTGCCTGTGGTATCGTTATCTAACCAACAGTGACACATTTGCCAGAAATCGGCTCCTTCACCTCCATTAAGGCGGCCGTTCTCCCCCGGCTTACTGACATCAGCTCGGTCAGATGTTTGTGCTGACTCACACACCTGCTCTACTCCGATTGTCGCACCTTCGGCTTTGTTGTCAGACACATTTTCATCCCCTGACAGGACATTTTATTAAAACACTTCTCACTTCACAGCGAGTTGACATAAACGTGGATGAACACAATGCTTGCAGATTTAGGTGACTGCACCTCTGATAAATCCAAATGTTTATTTTTGTTAATTGTCACTCATAAAATAACATCTCTCTTTTCTTATATTCTCACTTGTGGTGCAGTGAATAAAAGGAAATTAAATCTCTATATTACACAGACTGCACGATTACCTGCATCCTTATTCTGGTGACTTTGCATCTGTGTTTCACCAGTGCAAGAGGAAGAACTGGCTGTTGTCAAGTAAAATTTGGGAAATCAAATCTGCATATTCACATTTCAAGTCCATGCAGTTGACTTCTATTGTTCTGTAACAGGAACAAGCATTTGTCTGTTTCCCCTTTGTCAACTCCATCGAAAAAAAGGAGAATTTGTTAAATTAGGTCACTTAACTATGTATCTTCAAACTTTGGAAGATTTCCTGTGTGTGATCGCAGTAATATTTTATTATAGAAAACTGATTCTTGGCGTGGGTCGTCTGAGTAGACTTTGCTGTACCTTGCTGCATAAAATTAGCATATCATAGAGCAAATTAAACTGAAACTGCTGCTTCATGTATTGTCAAACCCGGTACAAGCTGAAATAATCAGTCCCCCTTCATATTCGGAAAGAGTAGGAGTTTGCAAGTAACATGACGTCCCTTTTTTCCAGCTTCAACACCGTGAGAGTTCATGACATTGTAACATGTTTTTCAGTATTTATGTTAAGTGTTTCAACCACTCTTTTTTTATTTCTGTCGTCCACCAGGTTCTTACTGCAGAGTCTTGAGGACTTGGACTCCAGCCTCCGCAAGCTCAACTCTCGTCTGTTTGTGATACGAGGCCAACCCACTGATGTCTTTCCCAGACTCTTCAAGGTGACGTGGTCATTTGATTTGAACAAAAAGCTTAAGCCCCAAGGTGCTTTAAACATGTTGTGAAAAAGTGTTTATTCTATTGTGTAGCTCACTTTTTTTTTTTTAAATTCCCTGTTTTCTCCAGGAATGGAAAATTTCTCGTTTGTCTTATGAGTATGACTCTGAGCCCTTTGGGAAAGAGCGAGATGCAGCTATTAAGAAACTGGCTTCTGAGGCTGGAGTGGAGGTGACAGTTTGCATCTCCCACACACTCTATGACCTGGACAAGTGAGTTAATATCACCCCTTACCACATCTGCTTTAAAGCCATCTGTAAAACAACTGTATCTATGTGTCTACTAGGTCTTTGACTCTTTCTGTGCTCATTTCACTCCTGCAGGATCATAGAGTTGAATGGGGGTCAGTCCCCTCTTACCTACAAGCGGTTCCAGACCCTCATCAGTCGCATGGAGGCAGTGGAGTTGCCTGCAGAGTCCATCACAGCTGAAATTATGGGGAAATGCGCTACGCCACTGTCCGAAGACCATGATGACAAGTTTGGGGTCCCCTCCTTAGAGGAGCTGGGTGAGTGAGACCGGACATCAGTACCAACAGGCAGTTTAGGTTCAGATAAAGCATAAAAACATGATCACACATGCTCCAAAATGAAATTCAACATTATAGGCTGCATTTTAATGTGTTTTTTGTAAATGTGACCCCTGCAGGTTTTGATACTGAAGGTCTGTCCTCAGCTGTGTGGCCGGGGGGAGAGACCGAAGCCCTCACACGACTTGAGAGGCATTTGGAGAGAAAGGTCAGTCAAATCAGATAAGATGAGGAATATTCTTCCCACTGTTTAGTCATTTAAGTCATGTAAAGCCATGTTTTTAGATGTCCATCTCTGGTTGCTTCTCTCCGAATGTGCTAGCCTCGATAGAAACCCCATGCTGTCATTTCATATCTGATCATGTGACTGTGTTGCCATCAGGCGTGGGTGGCCAACTTTGAGCGTCCCAGAATGAACGCCAATTCGCTGCTCGCCAGCCCGACAGGCCTCAGCCCATACCTGCGCTTCGGCTGCCTCTCCTGTCGCCTCTTCTACTTCAAACTCACCGACCTCTACAGGAAGGTAAGTCATTAAATGTCTCTGAACATAGAATGAATGGTTCAATCGAACAATCAGCTGGATCAACGTAGTGGCCTGAATCTAAGATTTTTTTTTCTGTAAATTAAGCTTCAAAATCTGGGGGTCATATTATATTTGAAGACTAGACAAAAACACATTCACAAGAGCAGACATTCTCTCTGAATAGATGGAGTACTGGCTCCTACAGAGTGAGGCTTGCGTTAAGACAGTGTTTGTAGCCTCAGTATTGCTAGGCCAGTGAGTTTTCTGGCAGGTTTGGAGGAAATAATGTCCCGATGAATAAAACTGTGTCGAAACTCCTGACGTCTTAACTGCTGAAACGAACCAGGGATCGAATCATCTGTCAAGCAGCTGAGAATTAACTGTGGTATGGTAACTGCCAGAGAACATGATTCTGACCCCCTCCATGAGTCCTGGCAGTGTGTACAGTATGTGACCGATAAACAGCATAATGAATCAGCTGCAAGTGAAAAAGTACCTGAGATTTATAACTGTATTGGAAGTATTCACTTTTGTGAGAGAAAAGGCTTCCAGGAAGAGGACTATATTCTGCTTGCTTGGACTAATAGAAACTTTCTCAACACATAGTCTGATAAAGTGTTTCTTATATCCAAAAAGTCTTTTTCCAAAACCAGGAGAGGTCACCTACTTGTCTTATATTTGGGCCAATACAGTTATTAAAATGTCAGTAAGCTTATTAGATTCAAATAAGATTTTCTGACATTGTGACTACATTTTTACTATTTATGCTACGTGTATTTTATTTTGGATTTACTGTAAATACAAAAGACATAAAAGCATCCTGCCTCTTTCTGCACACTGCCATTTTAGTCAGGTTTAACTTCTTCTACAGCATGTGTAAGGGTGATTTATACCGCCACCTAATGGTTACCAATTTATTATGTAATGAGGTGAATTATCCACAGCAGCCTTTCTTTGTTGTGCTGGCTCCCTCTTGAGGTGTGATGTTGTATAATCAGACTCCAACACAGACATTTACAGTCAAGATATATAAAGTATTATTGAGGAAAAATGTCTGTTTTCCTTCATTATTAAGCAAGTGGCTCTTATTACTAAGTAGTAGTCATGTGTAAGTTTAATGATTTAGCCCCTCCAGCTTAAATAATTACTGTTCACTGAGAAAACTGCTAGTGGTAACTATATGTATGACATTTTATGGTCATTTTTTGTAGGCTTCAGTATCTCTTATTTGGTGTTTTAAGGTACAGATTCATGTCAACAGAGGCCACAATAGACAGCAGTCCAAGTTTCATAAAATTCATGTTTTCAGTCATTTTCATGTGATTACAAACACTTGTGCCTAAAAAGAACATGAATAAAAATGATTTTGATGTGGACCTCCCCAATGAGTTAACCACCTGTCAAGTGCCAAGATGTCATCCTATTTTTATAACAAGTAAGCTTTATAATAGTAATAATATGATATGCCTGAGACTATAACAAAAATATGTTCTCTTCTTCAACCCCACAAGGTGAAGAAGAACAGCTCCCCTCCTCTCTCGCTCTACGGTCAGCTGCTGTGGCGCGAGTTCTTCTACACAGCGGCCACCAACAACCCCTGCTTTGACAAGATGGAGAGCAACCCCATCTGCGTTCAGATACCCTGGGACCGCAACCCCGAGGCGCTGGCCAAGTGGGCTGAAGGCCAGACCGGCTTCCCCTGGATCGACGCCATCATGACCCAGCTGAGGCAAGAGGGCTGGATCCACCACCTGGCTAGACACGCCGTGGCCTGTTTCCTGACCAGAGGAGACCTGTGGATCGGCTGGGAGGAGGGCATGAAGGTAGACCATGTTGAAGTTTCTTCATATATATTCAGATGTCTTTTTTCTTGTTATTCTGTTTTATTTAAAGTATTCAGGTTTTTTTTCTTTATATCAGTTTGAATACTTATTTGTATCATATTTTATTTCTGGTGTACCTTGTTCATGTTTGCTGCAATGCCCGTTTTTTCCCACAGAAATGACTGATTCAATACATATTTCAAAGTTAAAAGTACTTGATCTCTTTGACATTTACACCCAGATTTTAAGTCCTCATGTATCCAAAAGTTGTTGTGCTTTCGGCCTCCAGAAAACACGTTTCACTGAAGTTTATAGTAAATGAGGTTCTCTTGCCACTAAGACGTATTAGAAAAATGTTTTCTGGTCATAGAAAATGAAAATAAAAATGGAGGGAGGATTTACTCTTAGAGTCCCTTGCTTGCACTGCAAATGGTATCTTAAAAACCATATTTCATTTATCATCTTAGCTCATTAATGCTCATGTTTGCTCGTTTGTGTGTGTGTGTTCAGGTGTTTGAGGAGCTGCTGCTGGATGCAGACTGGAGTGTGAATGCAGGCAGCTGGATGTGGCTCTCCTGCAGCTCTTTCTTCCAGCAGTTCTTCCACTGCTACTGCCCTGTGGGTTTCGGCCGGCGCACAGATCCCAATGGAGATTACATAAGGTATGCTGACATCTATCCAAGTCCTGTATTTGGTCCCTTCTCTAACTGCAGTGCATGTGGGACCCTTTTAATTGTACAATAGTCTGTGGTGCTCCCAGACTAATTATTGCTTTGTGTGTATTGGCACCTTTGTAAGGCGTGACCTGCCTCGCCTATTCAGTGACAGATAAAACTCAGATATACAGTACTTGACCTTCAAATCAAGAACTAACTAATATAATTGAACGGTTAAACTGGTTATTGTGCCAAGAAAATACACTTTATGGCTGTGTTTTTAATGTAACTGGTCAGGGAGGTGGGTGGCACTGACATGCAGATAAATCAGTTTTGGCTACTTCCACCCCAGTAGATGTGATCCTGAGATCTTTTTGCTTGTCATAGTAATAAATTACACCACTCTACATGCTCACTAAACCTCTCCATCTCTTCACTCAGACGCTACCTGCCCATTCTGAGAGGCTTTCCAGCCAAGTATATTTATGATCCCTGGAACGCTCCAGAGAGTGTGCAGAAGGCAGCCAAATGCATTATCGGAGTGCATTACCCCAAGCCCATGGTGCACCACGCAGAGGCCAGCCGTCTCAACATTGAGCGAATGAAGCAGATCTACCAGCAGCTCTCCTGTTACAGAGGCCTCGGTAAGCACACAACACTAGATACAGAAATTTCTCACAAACATCTTTAATATTAAAATGAAACCAGGTTGACAGATCAACCAGAACCACCTGAAATTATAGTTTGCTAATTTTCCTAAAAGACTGTTACGTAAAAGTGAGTTTTAAGAAGTTGAGCTAAACAAACAGTGCAGGTTTTGGCATCCAGAATATAAAGAACTAGTCATCTCTGGTTTTTGATTTAGACTTGAAAATGACCAATAAAGGGCGCCTTAGCAGCAGGTTAAGGTGCATACCACATAACCGCAACGTTCAATTCCAGCTGTGCACCTTTGTTGCATGTCATACCCATCTCGCTCCCTCATTTCCTGTCTGCCTCCGTACTATCAGCTTTCCAATTAAGGCAAAATACCAAAAATATAATCTATAAAAACAAAGAAAGAAAACCTGCCTGAGGATCTTGGGCTTCAGTCTTCTTTAAGTGGAGTTAAAATCTTCAAAATCAACTTGAAAACTAAACGATAATATTGCAAAAATTCTAAACTAGCAGTGATTTACATTGATATGATCTTGTCTTTCTAAAGTTACTACACTTTGTATAAGCTGTTGACTGTCTGTTGTCTGTGTCTTCAGGCCTTTTGGCTACAGTTCCGTCCAACACTAACGGTAACAGCAACAGTGAGACAGGATTCCCTGCTGAGGCTACACACGATGCTGCAGCTCCATCTGGTAAGTGGCATTATACCTGCAGTAGTTCTGGGTTCTTCATAACTTCCTCTATAGTCTCTGGCAGTGAAGCTGTGTCTAAAAAGAAGATCTATTTCTTGTTTTGTTCTTACAGGCTATCAGATGCCAGTTCACTCCCAGGGAGACTGGCAAAGCGGTGTCATGATGTACCTGCAGGGTGATTCACAAACCAGCATCGGCACACACCAGCAGGGTGGGAATCCTCAGCTACTACACATTTAATTCATCCGTCTCATTTGTCTCAATACATTGTACCCACATTTGTTTTTTTGTATTTGTCACCCTTATGCTGCAATACTCATGAGTCCCCAATAACTTCTCTGCTAATCCTTGAATCTTGCTTGAATTCCAGGTTACGCAGGCACCAGTAACAGTATGATGTGTTACACCCAAGGCACGCAGCAGATTCTTGGTCCTGCAATTCAGAAAGGTGAGAACTGATATGCTTTTAAAAGGGTTCCAAGACAGTTGATGATTTAATTAATTTAATTAATAGATCTTACTTGGTTGAAGATGTGTCTTTGTAGTTATAGTCTAATACCTTTATCCTAAGCTATGCCTCTTTTTTTGTTCTTGGTGACGAAGATAGTAAAATTGTATTTTCAGGGCGGCTTCTAAACTGTGCTGTTGTTTTATTTTGTTTTATAGGACCTGAACACCACTGCACCCCTCAGACCAGTGGCAAACGGCACAGCGAGGACTCTGGGAATGGCAAAGGCTCTAAAGTCCAGAGACAAAGTAGCCACTAGAAAGGTTAGTTGGAAACTTTATTCAAACTTATTTCTACTGAAATACATCATAATTTATTTGTTGATTATATTCTGTATTGTCTGCAGAATAACTACTAACTTAATTATACTGAAGTAAAAGTATAAAGTAGCCGACGATGGAAATAGTAAAGTACAAGTACTTCAAAATGTTACTTACAGAACAGTACAGTATCTAAGTAAATGTACGTAATTACTTTCCAACACTGGGCCACACAGACAATACTTGTTAATTAGATTTCGGTCTTTTCATGGTATCCTTAAGATACTTCAAATTGTATTTAAATGGTTAAATTAATGTGTTGCTCAAATTGCTTTTCCCAAACGTATCAAGTAAAGTCAATATATCTTCCTCGGTGAAGTTTGCATTTATCAGGAGTTAATTGCTGAGACTGCTTTTATGAGACATATTTTTCACTGTCAGTGTGTGTGTGTTCTTTCTTTCTCGTTACAGGAGTGTCTGCAGACTCGTTGTCGGTCAGACCGTGTACACCAACAGCAACACAAAATGGACGCTAAGACATACATTTTTGTTAAAGCACTACACTGTTGCATGAACACAACTTCAAGAGGAGCAAACAAACCCCACCATTAAACACATACACAAGTTTCTCAAGTAACGGGACTGTATATTATCATGTGGACTGCACGGCCCAGCCAGTGCTGACATCACTGGAGCGGCTGTTACACTGTGCTTGTGTCTTGGGTTAATATTGCTGGGACAGAAGTCCTTGTGTATATAATGAATTTGCTAATTTCAGCTCACATACAACTTGTACATATTTGGATATTGTATGTGTGTTTTCTCTCTTTGTGTAGCCATAGACCCATTGATATATTTTTGATATGAGAAATCATTGTGGATGGATCTTTGTTTTTGAAAAATTTTCAATAAAAAAATGAAAGCATTTATAGACCATCCATTCCAAAAAATGTTGAGAAACCTTGTATCTATTCTAATGCTGCCTGTCTCATTTATTCTACTTCCCACTTTTCTCCCTTTTGAGCCATCCAATGTATCGATCAGCAGAAGTGTATTGATCTTTTCCTTTCTCTATCTCAGTACTAGTTGGCTCGTTTTGTTCCTTACCCACTGTAGAGGCAATGTCAGTATGACGTTAACTATCAAGTTATTGTCTTTGTCAATGGTTATTGAGAAAAGGCAACAGGAATAGAGTCTTCATATCATGGTGTCCCCCCTGTATAATTCCCAATAAATGTACCACTGGAGAGAACTGCTTCACTTGCTTCTTGTTTCTTCTCAATGTGCTTGTTTAATTAAAACTGGGTTAAATATACAAATGGTTTCAGTCTATTCTTTGAAGCTGAAGTGTTGAAAACAAACTTAGGAGAAGACTTCCAATCAAATAAGCCTGTCTGGTGCTCTGCTTTTACCCTACAACATTTAAATTAACTTCTGATTTTGCAGTGAAAATTGACTTTTTTGACATTTCATAATGAAATTTAAAAACATACAAATACAAATTTACACATGGCTTTTATTGCTCATCAGACATGTTCCAGTTACCATATCTTGTTGTTAATTACAGTAGTAAATCTTAATTTTCAAGAACGACAGGCAATGATTGGCACTCATTTCCATGCATCACTGTTTTAATGTTTGTTGGAATATTCCTTGACATATTTGTCATATAAAGTAGATTATTTCCTAAGATTGAAGATTTTAAAACAGTCACAGTGTCATATTGTGCCTCTGCATCAAATCAAAGGAACCCGATGAAGGCAACAGGCTGAAACGTAATAGCTTCATAATAAAGTTGTGCTCAGTACTCTCAATACAAGTACTGTATTGCTGGAGGTTTGGTATTTCAAACTGCCTCCCTTCTTCATGCATCTTGCACAAAGGGAAATCGGCATCAAACTAAATTCACAAAACTTTATTTTCCCACAAAACCCTCCCTTTATAACAGCATATCAACAAATTCTGACGTTCACTCCTCAGCAGTTCTGAGGGGAGCTACAGGGTTGAAGAGCGGCCGCTGCTGCCTGAGGTGCAGCTTGCCGTAACTCATCTCAAAGTCCTTCTTAGTTCCCACAATAACGTCCAGGCTGCCCGAGCGCACGTCGTACCCGTAGGAGGCCAGCTTCTGGATGCGGTAAAGCACGATTTGCGTGGTGAGCTCCAGGACATTCGGGGATTCCTTCACCTGCTCCATGCTCACGCCAACATCCATCAATCCTTGGAACCGCCCCATCAGGATCGGTAAGGAGTAGTACAAAATGGCCGGGCAGCGGATCACTGTTTGCTTGAGTTCGTCCTTGGAGCAGGCGAGAGCATCCTCGATGTAGGTCAGCGCCTGCTGCATGGCCTCTGGCTGCAGCTCTGCGATGGAGGCTCTGAGACTTGAGACCAGGCTCAGGAGCTCCTCTGTGGTGAAGCCCTGCTCCCTCAGAAAGCCCAGACTGTCCCTCCAGGCTTCAGCAGGCCGCAGCAGGATGTACGGGTTCTGGCTGAGGAGCTTCTGCAGCCAGAGGCGCAGGTTGCCCTCATCTCCACCGAGGTCCAGGTAGGTCTCTCTCAGAGTGTGGATGACCTCCTTGTTCAGCTCCACAGGTCGACTGAAGCTCTGCGGGGCGCTGGCCATCAGCTTGCCTACGATCCTCTTGCTGAGGCGAAGACTCTGCAGGTACAGGATGTTGGCCCGCTGGTTGCTATGGTGAGTTAATGTGAAGAAAGAAGCCGGGAACTTCTCAATGATGCTCATTAGTTCACGCCTGTTGGGGCACACGGACACCCAGAGGTCTCGCTGGGCGGCCACGTCCTCCGGCCGACACAGGACAGCTTCAGGGTGAGTTTCCAGGATGCGGGCGATTATTGTTGTGTCTGCACCCATGTCCCTCAACAGGTCAGCAGTTTCAGACACATACGCAGAGCTCTCAGACAGAACCCAGCCCTTGAACTTGCGTACCTTTCGGATGTCCACCGACAGTTCATAGAGGGAGTCCACTGTGTGCTGGTTCTCCAGTCTTTTCTTGGGAGAAGTCACTGTGGAGGCAGAGGCCGAGGGAGGCAGGAGGAGCCTCATCCTCGGGCAGTAGGTGCACAGGGAGGCAGTGGTGACACGAAGCATTGTTGACAACTGTAGCTGAGAACAAAGAACATCTGTAAGTACAGTGAACTTGGAAGATGGTCTAATTAGATCTTCGAAATGTACATTAGAGACCAAATATTTATGTTTAAACCTACATCAGGACTTTTTACAGCAGTGATTCCAACCTCTTTGGCTTGTGACTCCTTAAAAACAAGCAGTGACTTCCTATGATCCTATGATGTTATACATTCAGTTGAAGTTGCACCTAGCACACTTTGGTCTATAAAATCTCAGAAAATATAGAAAAATGCCAATTATAATTTCCTTAAACCTAAGTTGACATATTCAGATTACTTGTTTTGTCTAAACAGTCCAAAACCCAAAGATATTTAATTTACTATGAAAGAAGACTAAGAAAACAGCAAGTATTTGCATTTGAGGAGCTGGGACCAGCGATTATTTGGTATTTTGGATTTTCAGAAAAGGTAAAACGATGTACTATTTCACAAGAAAAAAGCAAAGATTATAAAAACACTGATTTCTCTGACGACACGTTGTTTTTAAGACCCCTACGACCAAATTTCAAGATTTACACTAAAGTTATGACCCTTGAAAGCCTAAACGGAGTTTAGCTTCAGGGCCCATGTGCATGCTGTCACTACAGTGTCTGACGCAACCAGTAATACCAGTCATAAGGAATTCTGTGCAAATGTTTAGAGATAGTTTATTCGTCACGGCTGTGAATTGACACCATGGTTCAAGCCTATAACTACACAGAAATAAAGATGCATGTATGCAGTGGTGGAAGAAGTATTCAAACCTTTCACTTAACTAAAAGACTAAAAGACTAAACTAGAAAACTAAAACTACTTAAGTAAAAGTATGTACGTGTTATCAGCAATATGTACTTAAAGTATTCAAAGTAAAAGTACTCATTGTGCAGTAAAATGTTCCCTGTCAGTGTTTTATTATATCTGATGTTTCTGGATTTATATCACTGCTGCATTAATGTGTATGTTGCATTTTACTGCTGTAGATGTTTCAGGTTGAGCTCATTTTAACTACTTTATATACTGTTAGGTAGTTTAATCTACAGCAATGCATCACAGTCTATAAGATCATCATATGTTTGTAGCGTCCCTGTCCTGTGAGAACCACATATCTCTAAAAAGTTTTCATGAGCTCAGCAAAAAAGCCTGTTTTCAGCTTTATGACGATGTGTTTTCCAGCTGATCCGAGGAGGGTTTAAATAGTTTATTTAGCTTAAGAAGTATTTTCTCACCACATAAAGGAACACTTCATCCTTCAGTTTATCACAAACATTCCCAAATTTGGACATACATGGTTTTCACTGGATAGGAAGGGTATGAAAAACTGTAATCTGAAAAGCAGGGGTGGAAAGCAACCAAGTACATTTACTCAAGTACTGTACTTAAGTACAATTTTGACATATTTGTATTATTTGCATTATACTTCTACTTCACTATAATTTAGAGGCAAATTTGTACTTTTTACTCCATTACATTTACTTTGCCGATTCAAATTATTAATACAAAATACAATCCAGCAGTATTTAAAGTAATTAAAATTAGCTCCACCTTTACCTGCTGCAACATTAAAGTGATGCACACATTAATGTACACATCAATAATTATAAGACAATAATATGATTCTGAAATGGGCCATTCTCCATAATGAGTACCTTAAGTATATTTTGATGCCAATGCATGACTTTAACTTGTAACAGAGTATTTCTGCACTGTGGTATTGCTACTTTTACTTAAGTAAAAGCTCTGAGTACTTCTTCCACCGCTGCTGAAAAGTAACTAAAGCTGTCAGACAAATGTAGTGGAGTAAAAAGTACAATATGTGCCTCTGAGATGAAGTGGAGTAGAAGTACACAGTTGCATAAAATGGAAATAGTGGAATTTGTACTTGAGTAAATGTACTTAGTTACACTCCACCACTGCTTGTATGTGAATCAACAAAAGGTAAAGTGTGAAGCTTTTGTTAAAATGCATGCAGTCGTCCCCAGCTGGCACAAACAGAGGGAACACTGTGTCCTGACTGCTGGCCTGCACCTGTGATGTTACATGTTATATATGTACTGTATAGCATACGTAAGACCACTGCCCACAACTACACACGACACAACACATAAAAAGAGGCCTAATGACGGCGCCAAGAGATTCAATTAAAAAGAAAACAGATTATTTTACCAGTTCCCGAGCCTGGCAGCCGGAGGATTATCACACCCACTGCTCTGCTTTCATAACATGACAGGACGAGGAGGGCGGAGTCAGGGAGGGGAAGCACATGAGAGGCATCTGGCTGCCTGCGGTGGGCGGTGTTTAACATCCAGTCCCGCCCACCGGACCATGTACGGCCGCCGCCACTAGTCCGACCCACACCTGACAGCTCTGACATGAGTTTCACAGGTAGAAATATGCTGTATTGTCTTTGTAAAGCCCAAAATGTTGAAGCTAAACCGCTAGCTGTGCCTGTTTCAATCCTCTTTAGGCTGTGTGTTGAAGCTAAAGTATGAGCTAACACAAGCTAGCATGTAAGCATTCACAACTTGGCTGAATAATTAGTGTTAAATCTGTAAATCCTTACCTTATATGCTAGTTTATATTAGCTACACTGCTGCTGAGAATAATGAATGGACGACCTCTCAAGAATCAACAGACTAGCTATAAGTAAATGCTAGATAGTAACATGTAAACACACTGCAGCTAAGAGGTGTAAAATGAATAGAACGACTAGCTAACGTTAGCATTAGTTAGCTAGTTAGCCTAGCATAGGCCTAGCTTAATGTTTTGTTTGGGGTGCTGGATGCTCAGGGTCCTCTTCAACAGCTCAAAAAACATACTTAACATTGTTTTATCACTTTAATAGTAAATGGCTTTTACTACTCTAATGAGAATTGCTTCTAAACAGAGGTGGAGGAAGTATTCAGATCCTTTACTTCAGTGAAAGTACTGATGCAATGCTGTAAAAATACTCCATTACAAGTAAAAGTCCTGCATTGAAAATGTTACTTAAGTAAAAGTATGTAAGTATCATCAGGAAAATGCACTTAAAGTATCAAAAGTGAAAGTACTCAATGCAGAAAAATACCCCCAGTGAATTTAAACAGTATATCTAATGATATACTAGCCTATATTTTTATTTTATTAATCATGCATTCATTTTAAGCAGAATTTTACTGTTGTAGTTGGTTAAGGTGGAGTTAATTTTTTTTTTTTAATCATGGATTACCCAGAGCTCAAAGTGACACCTTATCAAATGTCTTGTTTTCTTCGACCAACAGTCCAAAACTCAAAAACATTCAGTTTACTGTAGTTAAAGACGAGGAAAACAAAAATCGTCACATTTGAGAAGCTGAAACCATGAAATGTTTGACATTTTTGCATTTATTAATTAATCAGTTATCAGTTGCTGATTAATTGTTTGATAACAAACTAACCAACTATTTGATTACATGTCGAATCGTTTCAGCTCACATTTTATATACTGATTGGTAGTTTTTATAGTACATCATATTTTATAAGTTCTTCATATGTTTTGTAGATAAAATCTTAATTTGTAAAGTAACTTTAAACTAAAGTTGTCAGATCAGTGTAGTGGAGTAAATATTTCTCTCAAAGTATTAAATATTTCTAGAAGTAGAAAGTGTCATGAAATGGGACTACTCAAGTAAAGTACTGATACTTCAAATTTATACTTAAGTACAGTACTTGAGTAAATGTACTTAGTTACATTCCACCACTGCTTATAAACATTATTATAAACTGATGGCATGTTACAAAGTCCACTACAGAAAGTGTCGCACTAACCTCTGTCTGGAGACCCCAGATATAGTTTGCTCTAAATCTGTGATTGGTGGACGGTACTTCTTACACAGCACTGTCTTTTTATATTGAACGAGGAAATATTTCATGTTTTATATATTATATGTTGCATGCATAAGGAAATATACACTCATTTGCCAGTTTAGGTAACTCACACTTACCTAAACCTCATGCAGTCTAAGACAACAGTCCTGCAATAAATCCTACCGTCATATTCAGTTTTTGTTTCTTGCATTATCTACATAAAGGTGTTTCTTTTATGTAGCCTACCTGCATCAATATAAATGGGGTAGACAAAATAATAGAAACACCTGTCAGTGTAACACAATCCGATTCAACAGCACCACAAACTGCAGCCTCCAAAATTACCATAAAACTGAATCAACACCTCTCTAAAACTGTTTCAGCTAAAGGTTCATAAAGATTGGAATTATTGCAGGACTGTTGTATCAGACTGTACTTTTAGCTTTGTACAAATTAACTGGTAACTGAGCGTATATTTCCTTATGCATAGCCTATATAATATGTAAAACATGAAATATTGATGTAAGAAAGCAATGCTTTATGGTCATTTCTGTATTGTAGGGTTACCACTACAATACTTTTTTACATATAGGGTTTTAGTAAGGTCTAAACACACAAGGATTAAAGTCAATTCAATGAAAATGAATTCGTTCAACTGTCTAAATTAACGGTTTCGCTTTGGTAGCACACAGGTAACTCTGGAAAAAGAAGAAGACGTGAGCTGCAAATTCACTCCTGGCTCCTGCATGTGTTGTGGGTGAGTAAATAGGGATTCTGTTTTACTCTTCCTTTTTATTTGTATTTTTAGTATATACATTTACATATATTCTTTCAATAAAGCTGCTAAAGTAGTGACGGGTCCTTCATAAAATCAAATACACAACAAAGACCCTCAGGATATAACCATTCACCTTCACCAGTGTGCTGACTGGAAATGTTAAATGTAAAGTCAGTTGTGTAAGGTCATATTTTTGTGACATTAATTAATACTGAATAGTATTGAAAACTATAATCTATACATTTATTGCCGTAATCAGCATGGACAATCAATGTCCTCAATCTGGCAGAGGGTATTTACTGTAAAGAGGCCTTTCAACCTCCACTGGACCACCAATACTGCGGGACACACTTAACTGTACTGCACAATTTTGACCAGAGGAGGTCACTGTGCAGCCAGAGTTGCCTGCCAAAGAAAGTATAACTGCTTCTTTCCATGAAGTGCACAGACTTTTCCTGTTTAAAGGTTTAACTTACTGACTCAACCTGGGGAGAAGCACTGGTTTTATTAGGATGTGACAACTGATTGCTTTATTCTGGTTAATTATTTATATTAAACAACTTCTATTTTGAAAATGTCCTCGCAGGATGCAGAATGCCAACCTCTTCCAGAACTTCTTTGCTCTTTTGTTTTTCAGTTTGATGGCAAACCAGTTGCATTGAGTTTAAACATGCAGGAGTTTTACTGCATCACTCTATTTGTTCATTCTGTACTGTGTCAAACAGCAGAGGGTGTGGCTATTTATAGCCCTCGTCATTTGTTGCCTTTCTTTGCTGATAGACACAGTTGTCCCTTGCCACCAGCAACCAAGAGTGCCTTGATTATACTGGCACCACCTGCTGTCTTCTTGTTGTGCACAGGCATGTTTTAGTGGAGCTCAGTCTACTCTGGGATGAACCCGGCATGGGACACTCATAGGCGTTAGGGTATGTTTTTTGGTCCTCTAAGGCCACAATTAACCTTCAGAGCTCCAGAAGATTTATGTTACTGACATGTAACCCCCCTGGAGGTAATGTGTTATCTGCCACATACATGTGCAGCAGAATAACGTCTAAAAGCTTCATCCTAAGGAGGCGCATGTAACAGTTTAATTGGGATTTTCAGACGCAACAGAACAGTTATCTCACCAGCTAAAAACTGCGTTGGTCCTTTTCCACCGATAACTCAAGACTTGGGAACACAAATTCTTGACGTCAGCATTTTAAATGGTGCCGTGTGGGAGCAATTACACTTTAATCCACTCAGCGCTGAAAGCAGAAAGCCTCCAATAGCAAGAATGTTTTAATTACATTCCAAAGTGGAGACAAGGCCGGGGCAGTAAAGCTCATCTTGCACGTCATTGTTCTTACTGGAGGTCTTTTGTGGTACTTAGTGTTGCTGTTTACAGAAATAACTGTTGGTAGACAGATAGCAATATTTAAAACAGACTGCTATGATAATAATAACTTTACAAAGTGCTTTACAGATACAAAGACAGCGTAGATAGATAGATAGTTAAAATCACCTATAAGCTTCCATTTATTTAACTATAAGAGTGTAAATATAGTTCAGCTTCGCACACAATCATCTTTGTTTGTGTTATTTCTTCTAACTCATAAATAACATCTTAGTTTGTTAATGCTGCAGGGCACAGGATATTCAAGGTAATGGCTCATTTTAGAAAATGTGACAGCTGTAACTTCCCGTCATTAAAATCCTCACCGGCTCTGACGTACTTAAGAGATTGCAACGTGCTTTGTTAATGGAAGTTCTTAAACGTCACGCGCTTTGCCACAGTGGCTTTTAAACTGTCGTGATGGATTAGGGAGTTCCCCAAATTGCGGACGCTGTGAAATATCCGTAGACTGGATGAGTTGTGGTACATATGTTTGCTTCCGTTTCATTTCATTTTCGAAACATAGATGGGCGGTTTAAATAATACTTTGGATATTACCTTTCTCTAATTCATTATGCTTACATTCTTACATTCAAACAAAATATGATACTCGTCTCCCAAACGATTGTCATTACAAAGGTTGCAGATCCTCTGGTTTTTATCCAGCCTTTTATATCTTCCAATGACCTCAGGAATTCCGGTGTTGTTCAATCTAAAATTACAAATAGCCTGCCTGTACTTTTGGTTTTGTTTCCACATCTCTGTCTATTGTTAGCAGCAATAAAAGTACGGATGCTCCTTGTTCTGGATGATACTATGTGTTGCTTTGTGGGACTGGAAAGCACAAGTATGTGTGCGCATCTGTTGCGTATCTGAAATAGTCTCTCATCCTGTCCTTACAAAGGAATGAGGAGCGCTCAGGGGGGGTCTATAGGGGATGAGTGGGGGTGTGTGTGGCTGACAAGACTTGGTGAGGAGAAAATAGACTATTCCATCTGTCTCAAAATCCGCCCTGCTGCTGACCTACACTCTGGAGACTTTACTCAGCCTACGGTCACATGGTAAAGGCGAACCCTTAAAAACCCCCACACTACACGCCCGAGACCCCGGCCATCTCTTGTGTGCAAGACACCAGCTGGTCTTGGTGTTCATCCTGCTTTCTCTTCCCTAGAAAGCCTCCGAGGTACCGTCATGTCAGACACTGAGGAAATTGTGGAGGAGTACGAGCAGGAGGAGGAAGAGGAGGAGGTGAATGAGGAGGTAGAAGAAGTTGAGGATGAGGAAGAGGAAGAGGAAGAGGAGCAGAGTGATGATGAAGCAGGGAAGAAAGAAGAGCTTACAGAGGAGAATGAGCACGAGGGGGAGTCCAAACCGCGGCCTAAGACAACTTATGTGCCAAATATTGCTCCTCCAAAGCTTCCCGATGGTGAGAAGGTGGATTTTGATGACCTGCACCGCAAGAGAGTAGAAAAGGATTTCAACGACCTCCAGACCCTGATCGAGTCACATTTCTCCACCCGCCAGAAGGAGGAGGAAGAGCTGGTCGCGCTGCGTAACCGCATCGAACGGCGTCGGTCCGACAGAGCTGAGCAGCAACGTGTCCGCACCGAGCAGGAGCGTGAACGCCAGGCACGCCTGGCCGAGGAGAGGGCGAGGCGCGAGGAAGAGGCGGCCAAACTGCGCGCTGAGGAGGAGGCAAAGAAGAAGAAGATATTCACCAACAAGTCCTTCGGCGGCTACCTGCAGAAGGTGGACCAGAAGAAGGGCAAGAAGCTGACAGCACGGGAGGAGAAGAAGAAGGCCCTGTTGGAGCGCCGGAAGCCGCTCAACATCGACCACCTGAACCAGGAGAAGCTGGCGGAGAAGGCGCAGGACCTCTGGCAGTGGCTCCACCAGCTGCACGCCGAGAAGTTTGAGCTGGCTGAAAAGCTCAAGAGGCAGAAGTACGACATCTACGTGCTCCGAAACCGAGTCAGCGACCATCAGAGGGGCTCCAAAGCATCCAAGGCCTCCCGCGGGGCCAAGGGCAAGTCTGGCTCCTGGAAGTAAGGGCCACTCCATCACAACTGGACAACCTAGTTGTTTCTGGACTAATTGGCTCCTATTTCCAACTTGTATCATAAAAGCTATCCCAGGGATTGTGTGTGGATTTGAGTGGGAGCTCCTTTTTTGGGGGGTACTGAAGTATTGAAGTTATTCAAGCCATAACACCTTGAATGATGTATAAATATCTGATTATAACTGTGTGATGCTGGTATTCACCAGTACGCCTGTTCACAAGCTGTGGTTGAAGACTTTATTAAACCTGATTGAATGTGTGGTGGTGTTAATTTCACTCCTCCACTAGAGCGTGCTTTGTGGTTGTTTTATCTTTGCATGCCGACAGTATTTTCACCTGTGCAGTTGTTGAGGATTTGTTTTATCTGCCCACAAACTTTATATAAGATATTCTAGAAGTTGTGATCGAGGGTTTAAAAATAAGGTGCCAAAATTTCATTTGTTTCCAGTAAATCAAGACACATTTTAATATCCTTTGGAGTCATAATTGTGAAATTATTAAAGTTTTTCTCACTTCATTCTAACTAAAACGCTCTTGATAAATGCAGTTTACCCTGCTGTTAGCTTTGTATCTGAGAAACCTCTTGACACATGTCCCTGTCTTTTGAAAAAGCTGGCTCTTAAGGCTGAATTGTTAACTCTTTTGTTGTAATACTTAATTGAATGACCGGTAAAGAGTGTCATTTTGTCAGTGTGGGTTGTGTTAATATCTAACAGGTGTTGCACAGCTGACTTTTTAAGGAGCTAATTTAGTCTGTGAGGCTCCAGGACGAGCAGTGTAGGCCTGCAGTGTTTTTAGCAAAAAGACCCAACTGTTGACTGAGAGGTCAAGCCCTTGACCCTAAGAGTCTGCAGCAGTAGCAGTACAGAGGAGTGTTTGATGTCTTAAAGGTATTTTAACTGCAATCAACAGGACCCAGTTTGTCAAAACTCTTAATGTACAAGTTTTTTTGTTTCATCCTTTTTGAAGTGAAAGATCAGACAAAGTTTGATAATTTTAAGTGAAACAGTTGTGAGATAGTTAATCGGATATTTCTGATCATTGACCTCTAACTCGACATCATAATTGATGTTACTGTATTGACCGAAGTGACGTATAAACTAAATGAGAAAGTGTAAAAGGCTATTTATGATTCAAAACAAGCTTCCTACTTCTGTTTCTATTCACTCTCTGTTTTCATCTATCAAAACAGGATTCTGGAGCAAATAATAGACCACAAGAAATGCTAGTTAATACAGTTTTCCTAATCAATTTATCTAATCAACATTAACATTAAATTGTTCTTTTGATTTATAAGTGTTGGCAGTATATTACCCACATCCCCACAAGTTGCATCACAATTTCTTTGTTATGCTTGATCAAATACTTATTTAGAATCGCAACTATTCTCATTTCTGGCATCATAATGATCTTAGTCTCTACATTTGAGTTTGGACAACATTTAAACTTAATTAAACATTTAATAAATGCATAAATGCCATAAAATCATGTTTTAAAAACCCAGTTTAAGTGTAGATTTAGGCCAGTTTGATCACTGAAAGGCTTAAAACCACTAAATATCCTCCCGCTTTGGGTCAAATGAATGTCAAAGTGTACAGTACTGAGATAGTATATCCACTAGGTGGCACTAGAGCACCAGTTTGTGGCAAAGAGCTTTTAATACACACACTTCTGGAAAAAGTACACAACTGAATGTTGGATGCATGCAATACATATTTTTTAATTAATTAAATTATACAGTTAACTCAGGCAGCCAAGTTTCTATACGCCAGTTATGTGGTTAGATTTAAATTGAAACTAATTGGAAATGCTTTATATTAAGGAAGTAACACTCTTAAGTTTAGTGGGTGCACACTTCTTGTCTTTGTCCATGCATACCAATTATCACTTTTTAATGCACAGCAGGGAGAAGACCTTCTTTACCACCAGTAATTCAATGAACTGCAGTGAATCTGTCAGACCAATGTACGGGAAAATTTCTCTCCCCTGTGGTTTTTGATTGTCAGCCTTGGACTGTCGATGCCATACTGCTGTTTTGCTCTCATGGCCGTGACAAGCCATTAAAGCCTTCCAGACGCGGCAGTGTGCCAACAGGTTGCCATAGAGACTGGGAGAGGCCGTCTATGTGATCAGGTCCCTGTACCCCCCTCCAGCATCAACATGCCCACTCGCACATACACACCGCCACTTCAGCTTAAAGGTGTGTGGGGGTCTGTATTGATGATGTGGTGAAAAATGCCTGACTTGACAGCGTCGGGACATACCAGTGCATCAATCGACTACCCGTGTCGCACCAGGGAACAAGATGTTCCCAAAACTCTGCTGCTGAAGTTCATTTGCTAACAAGTTGTTGCTGGAGGGTGATTTAGGCTTGAAAGAAAGCATGCACTTTACGGTGATGCACATGGAGTTGAAACGTGTCCACTCATATCAAGAAGGCTGTGTGTGTGTGTGTGTGTGTGTGTGTGCACCAGGAACAGCAGCTGCAGGCTCATCAGGGGGGCGTTGTCTGCTCATTAGTACCCAGCAGAGACTAGAGAATAATGTAAGGGCTACACACTTTCAACTCTGACCAGGAACTTATTATCTGGTTCAGTTATATGATATTTCTTTTTCAATTAGAGTGATGCAGATCTATTCTGAGTTAACTTACCTGTTGTTTTGCATCGTGGGGATGTTTTTTTGGCCGCAGTTTCTCTGCACTGCAGAAACTATTCTTTAATGTCCTTTTTCTTCAAACAGGATTAGAGATCTGCCAGTGATGCATGACTTCTTCAAAATGTTATCAGTTTGCTTGTGTTGGGAAGTCACATCATTTAGATATCGGACCACAGTGTTTTTTTATGATTTAATTTGTGTAAAGTAAGATGTCAAAGCTCCGTGCTTGTCTAAATTACTGACAGATGATGGACATTTTTAACAAGCGAGTTGCTCGAGGAGAAGACTAAAGAGTCCTGTCAGCAGACGTCTTATTTTTGGTGTGATGATGTGATGCTATTTAGCAATACTTTGTGCAAACAACACTGGTTAGCCATTAGTCATTTGAAGATGTAAACACACGACAAATATTCTGTGTGTGTACATGAGTTTGGTTGCAGTATACGCTGTAGTATATGCAGTACATGAGTATTACTGTTACCTCTATGTGGCAATTTACACTTTGCAGCTGTGAAAAGCAGACAGACAAAAACAGTATTTCAGCATTTATTTATTTGACATCTTCTGTAACATCTGAAACTGTTCAGTTTTTAGCTATTTCTGCATTTTTACATCCAAAAATCACGACTGTATAATGGTTTTAAAGCTCCAATAATATATATTTTTTATATTAACAGTAGATCAAATCACTAATGTGAAAGGGGTTGCTTATGATGACGATGCCACTGAGAATTATTACCCAACGCCACAGTTCTACTGAGCCTTTCAGCCTCTTTTAGTTTGTTGTTTCAGTTTTACTGCCAGCTAATTCCACTGACCTGACCGTTTTCAGGCTAAATGCCCAGATAAACCGGCTGTACACTACCTTACCGGCACCAAATAACAGACGGGTCATTTTAGCGACTAGCTGATGAAGAAAATCGAAAATCTACCAGCCAAAGAGCCAGAAATTTTTCTCAGAAGTTGTTCCAAAAACAGAGTAGAGGTGGCCAGAAAAACAATCATCCAAATAAATGCTGCTTTATAAGTAACTTTATGAAGCGATAATGTGTTTGTGTTTGTGTTTTTCAGGTTGTTGTGGAGTTTTTCTGCCCCCAAGTGGCCAAAACACCAAAAAAAATACTACTACTTGAGTTTTTAGTGGGTTCGGCTTAAAAAGATCTGATATGTTTGGTACGTTTCTATTCAACCGGTGGTTTAAGACAGGTGGCTTTTACTTTTTATGTTCTCTGTCTAAAAAGGATCATTATTTCTCGTTTCTTTTAGTTTTTTTCATCTGCGGTTTCATTAGTTGATTCTCACCCAATGGAGACATAATTACAAAAACAGTTCTTGTATGAACACATATAAGACTAACCAGAATATAAACAACAGCTGGCTGAGCCGACTGCCTGCATGTAAATGTAGCCATGGAGGAACAAAACAGTACAAGCGATGGGTTTCTTGATTCAGTCATAATGTCTAAATTTCCCACATGTCTGTGTGCCTCAGAGTGTATTTAACTCCACAGTATCCCCCATAATGGCTGTCATGAGCCTGTGTGATTCAGTCGCTCATGGTTCCTATTAATTATTTACGATTTTCTCTAATGAGAATTAAATTAGATTATGCCTGTTGGTAAGCACCATGAGAGATAAAAACACATTTTCAGACTCATTCACTCTGCTCCTGTCTGCTTCAGGGTTTTCCATTTTTATTGAACTCTAAAGATTTCTGTTTTTATCTTGTTTTGGTGCAAGAACCTTTTTACATCCAGTGACAGCAAAGGGGAAGTATCTGTTTTATGATATGATGAAACTGGTAAAAATATAACAAAGTAGAACAATAGCCTGTCGCATTACCCCGGCTTTTATGTCATAAATTCAAGCAGGCAGTTGTTTTGAAATAGTTCACTCGTCAATCTTGTCAGTCCACAGAGACAATAGAGTGGATAAGTTTCTTTTTCTGGGGTAAACTACAAATTAAGAGATAAAAGTTGTCCAAGGAGGAGACGTATCATATGATTACAATATACAGTTTTCTAGAAATGCTCTAACATCTGACATTTGGGAAAGTAATTAAGTACATTTACTCAAGTATTTTACTTAAAAGCACTCTATGGAGTTTTTAAGTGGTTATGAAACAGTCTCAATTTAATACTGATGCCTCTATATGACCTCCATAAGCAAACGAGACCAACATCGAGAAGACTGGCTATTTCTGTTAGTTTCTAATAGTTATTCTTAATGCCTGCCACCGGGTCAGGGTTTTCCGCGATATCAGACGAAACGGCGCTGGGGTTTGCTCTGGCTGAATTCCAGTTACGTCAGCCGCTAACTGAAGGTCTGTCTCTGGAGCTGCCACCCGCTCTCCTCCCGGCGAAGTAGTCTCCTTGCAGCAGGGAGTGAAACGGCGGGAACATTAACGTCAGGTGAAACACTACCGCCTTTGTCCACAGGGACCAAAATGAAAAGTTCTGCAGAGTTGCTTAAAGTACAATTTTGAGGTACTTGTACACTACTTGAGTATTTCCATTTTAAGCTACTTAACACTTCTACACTACTACATTTACCTGACAGCTGTTGTTCCTAGGTACTTTGCAGATTACGATTTTACATAAAAAAACATACATGTTAAAGATGAAACTAGGGCTGCAACTAATTAATATTTTCATTATTGATTAGTCTATTGATTATTCTTTAGATTAATTGTTTAGTCTATAAAATGTCCGAAAACAGTGAAAAGTGCCCATCATAAGGTGACATCTTCAAATGTTAGTCCAAAACCCAAAAAGGTTTAGTGTACAATGATATAAAAGAGAGAAAAACAGCAAGTCCTCACATTGGAGAAGCTAAAACTAGACAATATTTGCCATTATTGATGAACTTATTGATTACTTTTCTGTTGATCAACAGTTTCAGCCCTGAATTAAACTACCCAACAGTATATACAGTAGTTAGCCTATAATTAGCTCCACTCATCAGCTGCATCATTGAAATGCTGCTCATATGTTAATATATCAATAATGAGCGATCTACTTTTTCTTCTTGTACCATAAACGTGTAATAACAGTTTTTTTGACCACTTGGGGGCAGCGGAAACAAGTTATGAACACAATACTGACATATCATCGCCTTGTAAGTTGATATGACACTTATTTACACATCCAGCGGTTACGGAGCAACATTATCTTCATGTTTTTGGCCACCTGATGAATGTAAGTCCAATTAATATGTTGTTATTATAAAAAAAATTGATTATGGCTGCTTAAAGTACATTTTACTGTTAATACTTCTGCTACTTGGACTTTAGGATCTTCTTCCAGCACCGGCTGGACTTAAATTGGCACATTAATCACTTCACTTAACTGAAGTGGTTAATGTAATACGTGTTATTAGTTAAGCAGAGAATTGGGTACTTAAGTAATAATCATAATTTAACCCTGGAGGTGATTTTTGCCACTCTGCACCTTATTAGATAAGGAGTGAGTTCACAGGTTAAGTAAGAATTAAAAACAATAAAACTCATATGTGAGGCTGTTTTTTTTTTACCTTTCTGGCAGGTGGTTTCTTTATGGCAAACACACATCAATGTGTTGTCCTATTATAAACACACACATGCACACAGAGTGCCAGTGGGGAAACCAGCTTAGAGAAATGTTGCACTCCAGCTCTCTGGATGCCTTTAGCCTGTGGATAAATTAGCCTGCCCTGGAGACAGAGCCGTATGGGCTTATCTCCAGCCTCCTCCAAATTGAGGTGGGAGTTGGTAGCGGCCAGAGGTATAAAAGAGATTTAGCCTATCCGACAGGGCATTAATCTCCGCACCTCCTCAGCATCCTGCAAGTTTTCGAGCCCCGATCCCTCTGGCCATATAAAGATTTGATGTCGCCATGCATCCTATCAGTACCTCGTTGCAACCCTTTGAGAGTGACTTCATGAGTACAAGGCTTTAGTGTCTGTCTGTGTTGGAATGTAGCTATTAGTCTAGTCTAGAAATAGTAAGAGAGGATCTTTAATTACTGTGGTACTTAACCAGACCCTCTTAAGTGGAGGCTCAGCTATCAAGTGGTTTCATCTGAAGATGTTCTCCGTGCTCTGATCTCTGCTGCTGCTGCTTAATTAAAATTATTGATTTTACTGTTTTTATGACACAGTATTCAGTTTTTCGCATTTACCTTATTGTTCCCAAGAGAAGCTCGCCTTGCAGCAGTTGTTAAAAATAGAACAGAAAAAGTGTAGTTTATAAATACATTACATGTAGTATACACATATAAAGATAACCCGAAGAACAGTGACCATAATAAGTCTTTGGAGACCAAAAAAATCCAAATTAACAACTTGTATTTAGATTAGAAATGTAACGGCTTCATGTTTTTAGTCAAGGCAGCTAAAGCCTTCCTCTCTGGGGTGAAAACTGCACTGTTCCTTTAGTGGGTGATTTTGACAGACCATAATGCACCTGGCTTTTTGTAGCACCTGTTGCTGACATGATGAAGATGCAGATTACATTTTACTTGCTTGCTTTTTTAATGTTTGGCAACCTCTGCCTTTTTTTGTACATTTAAAGTTTCGAACCAAGAGATTAAAGAAAAAAATAAGAGCTCTGATTTAATGAAAGGCTTATTCAACCTTTCCATAGTTTTCTTTACATTAAAAAACATTCAGTCTTTACAGAAAAGATTTTTACAGACTGACTCAGTGTTGGCATCAGACTTTTGGTTCAGTTTCAAAGCAGTTTATTCAAAGAGAGATCTTCTTCCTCTCAGATTTGCTGTCAGATTGTTTCACTTGAATCATTTTTATGTTCCTGAAAGGATAAACCTACAGTACTTCACAGGTGAGAAGCAGAGATTAGAGAAAAGTCCCAAAAATAAACATAATTCAGTTTAATGAGAATGTTGGCTTTTCTAATATCCTACCTGGGCAATCATCTTACGACCCTCTGTAGGGGTCCTGACCCCCAGGTTGAGAACCACATCATCTTCTGACCTTGGAACATGGTTGGCACAGGTGCATGTTGTGACCAAGGGGCAGGTCAGACTGTGTTCTTTGAATGGTGCAATTTTAATGTCATCACAAAGTTGGTGAAGCCAACTAGACTAGATAATAATGCCATAATACCTCTGATAGAATCAGTAAAGAAAGTTGATGCTCTTAGTTCATGTTTGAGATTGAGCTCATTTAAAGTGTGGGAAATGCAGATGTACTGTGCTATAAATTGCTATACTCCTGTAGAATATACAGCGCCTGTGAGTGAGTCATTTCGAGTGAGTGTGTGTGGTGTGCTTCGTCATGTGTCACGGGGAAACACTGTAAATATAAACCCATGCAGTTATCTAACAGAACACAGCCCACAAACACATTGTAAGGACGCAGGTCAAAACTGTGACTCATCACTGGAGTGTAAGAGCTCAGGCTGTTCATTCATATAAAAATAACTCAAATACAATACTGACATCACACATCTGCTAGCTGCTGTTAGCACAGACTTCAGACTAAGACATTGACTGGGGAATTCTGTGGAGTTCATGGTGTGACGTGTTCACGAGAGCTCTGGGGCTGATCAGGTGTGAAAATCAGCACTACACCAGAATTTATTCAGAGGTGTTAGAGAGTCCTGAACATAGCGTGCCAATATCAGGCCTATGAATGGACAAGCAACTCTTTTGTCAAGAAAAAAATAAAACTAAATGGTGGCTTTGACTGAAAGTCTTGTACATACTGTGACAGTTTTTCCAGTGTTAAAAAGTGTGAATGTTTTTGTGACAGTTTAATTTGACCAAGGCATGGCGTGCTGTTTCAAGCAATTTAAAACCATCATCAGGAAATAGGTAGTGGTGCTGGGGGAAAAAAAACAGCTGATATATGTGTGCGAGATTTGGTTTTAAAGCAAAACTGAAAGCTTGAAACATGATTTGATTAACTCCACTCTTAATTTGACAAGTCTCAAGAGTTGTTTAATTGCAGAGCTCATACAGCTCTAATGTGGGACTTTGGAGTAGATTTGTGTAAATATAGTGTTTTCAACTCCAATAATTATTCAGTTTGGTAATCTCTCATCACTCAAGTTTTGCCAGCAGTGTGGTCGTATTGATAACAAATGTCTGTCTGTTAGTTGGTTGGTTGGCCTGTCAGTCCACCACTTGGGCCCAAAGTAAAATACCTTGACAACTACAGGATGGATTGCCACAAAACTTGGTACCATTATGTTTCCCACAGGATGAATTGTAATCCCTTTGGTGATCTCTCGAGTTTACATCTAGCGCCATCTAGCGGCATACTTTGGTTTATGACCAAAAACCTGCAAAACACATTCCCATTGGCTTCAGCTGAACTTTGTGCTTAGTGCTAATTAGTTGATGTTAGCACGCTCGCTAAACTAAGACGATGAATATGGAAACATTATACCTGCTAAACATCAGCATGTTAGCACTGTCATTATGAAGATGTTAGCAGTCGCTACCATACCAACCATGACCTTTTTTACTTTTACTTTCCACGACTGCTAACAATTAAAAGCAAACTTCGGACTAGGGCTGCAACTAACAATTATTTTCATTATCGATTAATCTGTTGATCATTTTCTTGATTACTCGATTAGTTTTTTGGTCCATAAAATGTCAGAAAATTGTGAAAAATGTTGATCACTGTTTCCCAAAGCCCAAGGTGACGTCCTCAAATGTCTTGTTTTGTCCTCAACCCAAAGATATTTACAGCTTACTGTCACAGAGGACTAAAGAAACCAGAAAATATTCACATTTGAGAAGCACAAATCAGAGAATTTGGACACTTTTTCTTAAAAAATGACTCAAAACGATTTATCGATTAACAAAATAGTTGGCGATTAATTTAATAGTTGACAACTAATCGATTAATTGACTAATCGTTGCAGCTCTACTTTGGACCTCAACTTTTATCCATCACACATTCTACTTTTCTTTACAGTGAGAGTTATAGCCTCACAGAGCTGCAAACTTGGAGTCATAATGTCTATTTTTAATATTATGATTCTAAATTGTGGGGCATTGTGAGTTAGGGAATGTGTCTACAATGTCTCTGCAAGTTGGTTGCAAATTACAAGCATGCCAGTGCCTTGCAGAATAGTACACCTAAGACCATATTTCTGTGCGTTTGCTCATCTGCATAAACGGACTGTTTGTGCCTGTGTAGGAAGAGGTCTGACGTCTGTGTCTGTATTCACATGTTCTGCTGGCACATGCTTCCCTGCATGTCCCGGCCCACTTGTTTCATTTTGGACATTGGCTGTGTCTCCGGTTATGAATCGCCGTGCCGCTGGATGAGCCATACCTGTGACGGAATGAGCGGCATCTGATAAACGGCTGCATTTAGATTCAAGCTCACATCCTCCGCTGTGTCCTCTCTGTCTCTCGGGTGATTCATGCCGACTCCTCCACCTCTGCTCGCCATGTAAATCAGCAGAGCAGCTGGAGTGGCCTGTTCGCACAGACCCTTCTCCTCCAAACCTGTTATTACCACATCTTCCCGCCACTGTGATGGTGCTGATGATAGTACCGCTGCTCACACCTGTTGGAGCCACAGTGAAGCCTCTTGTATCCCTTCTCAGTGGCACTCACGATGTCTTAATTACCACTCTAATTTAAGTTAATACAAGTCTGAGTCAGAGGGTATCGGAGGCAAACGGAGCAGCAGGGACGATCTCACAGGAGAGAAAATCTTTAATAAGAGGCCTTAAAAAGCTTTAGTCTTTATCTCTGGGAGTGTGAGAAATGCTCACCGGGATTAATTTTCTTATAATCTTTGTTTTGTTTTTTTCACTGTACACATAATCATATAGATTCTCATTGGTGTATTATGTTAATACAAGTGACTTTTCCAACATAACACGTGCAAAAACTGCTTTTGCTGCTCAAAACTAGCTTGTATGTGTCTCCTTGGATTTTAAAGGTCAGATAAGCCGAATTCTGTGGTCCCTCCTCAACTGTGAACAAATAGCCAAGTCTCTGAGATACATTTCATTCGTTGACCCTCCCAACTGTGGTAGCAGTTGTCACGCAAACTATAGAAAGCAGATCACTGGCTGACCAGCTGTTTTCCATGGAGAGTATAATGAAAGTTGTCTGGGTAGCAAACACCAAAATATTTTTGGAAGTGAGTTGAATTGAAAATGGCCTTGAGTGACTAATTACTCTATCATCAGGAGAATCAACTCTAGCTAATGTTAGCTTTGTACCATTCCCTTACATCTCCTGTCCTCTCTTGGATCCCTTTTGAAGAAACATTGTCTATTTTTCTCCAAAGACAATGTTAAGTGACAATGTCAGGCTTGGATACACATGAAACTCTCCTGGTTGAATCATCAGTACGTAAAATACATTAGAAAATATCTGGTTCTTCGATAAAGAGAATGAAGGCACAAGGCTGCGTACATAAAAACATCAGGAAGGAGATGACTACAACTCCCAAGGTGCATTTCAGCAAGCTTAAAATTCTGTTACGTGCGCCAGAAGCTAAAGATTGCACCTTAAAGATAACTAACATTATAATCTGCAGTTTAAATCAATTCGCTTTTGGATTCTGAGTATTTTTGGATGAATTCAGGAACCATGGCGCAACAACTCCAAAATGCTTTTAATTCACTACCGTGCTGCCTCTTACTGGCTTCTTCTCCATCGGAGTGGCGGGCAGGGCTTGTGGGTGTTGTAGTATTCAAGTTGAAGTAATTAAAACTGGTAGCCATAACATCCACCTGTAGGATTGTAACATTAGAGAGAGTTCCATCTTTCCATGTTTAATGGAGCGACGCCTGCAAGCTAGTTCAGGCAGGCAACTCGAGCTGCGCTGCTATACACGTTTAATATGCCTCACTCTCCACAACAATCCACTAAACACACCCTCCCAATTTGGCGGTCTATTTAAGCTGGAAAATTTCCCAGCTCTCCCTCTGCCTGTCAATGCTGCTGCTGCCCTGTGTCAGTATTGCTTCAGCCCCACCACCACCCCAGCATCCACATGTAGGCTCTGGCGGGGGTTTAAGATATTTGCTCATCAATCCTCAATATCTCCATGTAAACATATCTGCAGGGAGTGATGAGGTTGGAGCCTAGACGCCAAACTCTAACTATGGTCTGTCGCTGTAATAAACATTTCAAACGTGAGTTGTCTGACTGAAGTATATTTGAGCATATCAATAAAAGAAACTGTTAAAATGGGTATACAAAATCGGGAAAACACGTCTTCTGGAACCAGCGGCTCATCCCACTTCTAACTCTGTCCCTGTTCTCTGTAATATTCTCCTTAAACATTTAGTTTTTTACAATATAAAAATATAGTAATTACAACACTGGCCACTAATTACAAAACATTCACACTTTTAGGTTCAAAAGTTCCCCTGCTGGTCTAAATATGATTCCACGTCATGGTTATTAATGAGTTGGACGTTTCTGTCAAGACAAATCAATCGAAGGAAGAGGAATAATTAGAGAGGATTCCTGTGCTCTTAGCCATGGGGTAAAACATCTATTTATAGCCACCTACATCAATACGTTTCCCCTCCGTGTCACCTCTGTCGAATGCTTCATAAAGCAAGCTTTGCGACCTCTCATCTCCTCTCTGCTAGTGATGGTGATGGCTGGTTCCAGCAGCGGCACTTGACACTTAGCAGCTTCAGACGCTTTCAGTTTTGTTCTCTTGATATTTTCAATGGATGTTGTGATGTTATACACACGATTATTTAAAGAAGATGCTTGCTGGGTGCTTTATTCAGATGCTTACAGATAATTTAATTCTTCAAGTAGCTACTTGATTAAAATTCAACTCCAGCTAAACATCCTTAAACACCTGACAAGCTCAAGTAAGATCAAATAACAGTTTTTGTCTTTGATCCCTCTACTAAACCCCCTCCGGGTAAAAACCCAACCTGTCAACTCTTAACGCATTATTCACCCTCCATACCAAGACAGGAGAGGACTGTTAATGTCAGATCAGTGTCGAGATGTAGACGAGCTTCTGATACTCTGTCAAATCATTAAGCAACCATGAGGTGACGTGTGACTTTCCACAGATGTTCCAGGATGTCAGGGGGATTTACATTCACTCCATGAAGATGACCTATCAAGATAGTACTACAGGACGCTTCACCTCTCTTGGGAGTTGATTTGAAAATTAGCATGAGTCTGTGTTTGTGTTGTATTCCTGCTTTCCATAACTGCCGTTGAATCATGTCTAATACAATAATGATGCATGATTTGCATATTTGCTGGAAATCTTTTACACCATAAATTTTATATTTGAATTATGCAATCCAGCTCCCACCAGATGCACTCTGAGCATGAACACGTGCCTGACAGCCATGATTTTTTTTAAATGGAGACACTCAGGGCCATAAAAATGGCCGTTAGGCTGTAATGGGTGGTGGCATTACACAACTGTCTGTCCATTTACCCCTTTAACTGTAATTGTTCTTAGAATAGATCTGTCCCCCACTACCTCCGGATTAATGAGTTGACCTCTGACCCTCTGTATCCAACTCGCCATGGAAAATCGAGCTATAATAAGTCAGACATCTCTGTGCACACCGGTGTCTTCGGCTGTGAAGTGTCATTGTCTGGGAAATGTGGTAAATACAAGCATCCGTAATAGCAGACAGACACGTCTTATTCTAAATTAATATTTAAGAACAAATCTTCATATGTGTAGAATATTTTAGATTAAATGAAAAGGAGAAATGGAGGTTGCATCATATTGGCATCACTGAGGCTCTTTGATAAGCCGGTGATGGCTAATTAAAGGTCTTGCAAGGTGCCATTATTCAAAACAAGATATGTCTTCAAAGAGTAGAATTTGAAAGAAGCTCTCGTCTTTATTTTACATCTCCTGTGTTGACAATTTGAAACTGGGATGCATAATTTCTCCCAAATTATGACTAATCCTGCAGGTGCATTGTCGGCTAGCCACGAGGCCGGTCCAATCTCCTGAATCTTCACACAGCAGTGGCGTTAAATACCCGGCACGAATAAGTCTTCAGGAAATGACAAAGCTTTAATCATATGCATCACCACGTGGCGCTATTAGCCCCTGCTAACTGAAGATACAACTCCACTCTAAATATGGGTTTTGCGTTCAGCGGGTGGGCATCTTTCATTGCCAGGGAAACTAATGCAACATCCCCCTTTTGTCGGTTTCTATCCAATATTGTGGATCAAAAGGAAGTTGTGCTGCATGTCACGCTGCACGAGAGATCAAAATGTTCTCTTCATGTTTCACCATCAAAGGGGAAACCTCCATTTATCTTGAAGGTCTTAAAAGCATCTCACAAACTCAGGGCCTTGTAGTGCTCAATGGAGTGGTTATCTAACATTTATTATTTGCTTTAGCTTGAGTGTTAGCAGCGGTTGGAGGCTGCATGGTGCCAGCCAACCTCAGAGACAAACAACAAGTGTTTGGAAAAAGACAAGAAGTGCTTCTTTACTTAACTAGTTCAGTTATATATTTATCCCATTTGAAAATGCCACTGCTTGTAATGGCTGTAAAATTTAACACTGCTCTGCATTTGTGGAGAAAGCTAACAAGAAATGTTCTCTTTCTACTATTTCATTTCATGCTGTTCAGCACTCTGAAGGAGTTAAAGTCGCTTTAGTCGCAGTGATTATGCCATTTTGAATGCAGACAACACTTCTTGCTCTCCACTCCAGTGAAAGGGAAAAGTTATTCTAATTATTGTCTTGACAGCATGTTGTGAAGCCACTAACAATTGGCTGCATCAGACAACACTCAAAGAAAGAAAAGCAGCACAAGAAAAACCTCGTATGTGTGACAGAACTGCTATTACACTGACTGTATCGATTGACAGTGTGTGTGTGTGACTTCTGTCCACTATTTAGGAAACAGGTGTGGAAATTTCAGAAAGGTGACACACTGTTAAAACTCAGACTGAATGTGGAATTCTCGCCTCACTTTATTTGTACTATTGACCACTGGAGTGTTTTTGTAGTCTGTGTTTGTCCAACCAATGCAGCAACAGTAGTGTGTAGGGGAGTGTGCAGTTGTATGTGTGCTATAGTTGTGGCCAATTTCAAAGCTTACCAGGAACTTGTGTTATTTTTCTCTAGACACTGTCTGTCCCTTTTTCCTCCTGTGTTTGTTTCTCTTGCTCTTGGAGGGGAGTTATATAGCTTTGGGATACATTTTTCACTCAACTTAAAAAATGTCCAACTTGTCCTGACACGTCTTCGTCTTTATTCAAGCTGCCAAGAGAAAACCTATGTTTTCTGTAATGAGAAGATGCAATGTGATCCAGCAAGTCCAGTTTGAGTGATACATCCGTTAGTTTGAGGGCAAATCAAGATGCCAACACACTGCATTTTACAACTCTTGAAAGTTATCACACCAACTGCAATTTTATTCCTCCTCCTAACGATCTCAATCGTGGTGTCCATGTTACAACGTATTCTACCTGATATGTGCACTTGCTCAGATTTGATTGGCCAACACCAGATGACGTTAGAGTGCATTGTCACAAAAGTTGAACTAGGTTCATCCTTATTTGTGGATGAGCCCTTGGAACGTCACCTATAGTTAAACAAACCCCAGTAGTAGTCCAGGTACAGCTGGGATTTGCCGATCCGGAGAGCAAGTGTCCAGCAATGACACTGGTTAGCTTGTCAGGATACACCATTATCCTATTTCCCAACGTTGATACTCATCAACTCTGTAGAAAAGTATCAGTTTAAACAAACTCCCCTCCTGTTTGATCGGCATATCCCGCCTGATGTAACGTGACTGTGTGTCAAAGTGTCAAATGACGCAATGCTAAACAACGCAGCCGGTGTGTTGCACGTAAGATGCATGTGATGTGTTGATGTTGAACAAAATAATCCTAACTTTATGTTGTAAAGAAGGACAAGATGCTCACATTTTACTGTCTAGTACACTAGTAGATATCCATGCAACTTGAAATTTGGACAGAAATCCCAATGAACATGTTTCAGTTGATAAAATAAACCCTCTATGAGAAAGTTAGAGATGGAATAAATGCTAGCAGGGAAAAGTGGTAGGACTCTGGTTCTCTATTAAGAAAATAACCAAAACTGTTTGCTGAAAATATTAATTCTGCCTTCCCAGACAAAGAGAGACACGCTTTGACTCGTCATTTTTTATTTATTTTGTTAAAATACATATGAAACAGATACAATAAATCATATTCCAAATGTTTACTTTAAATTGTTACAAAAGTTATCACAAACTGTACACATCATGACAGTAATTGCAGTTGTTCTTGCTCAATATAGATTCAACCAATATGCAAACAATTACAGCTCAAAGCTCTAAACTCCTAAACATGGAATAACTTGATAAGGTAGAGTTGGCTTCACTGGGTCTCCAGTTTGACTAATTGTTCACAACTATTACAGAACGTGTATAAATTTCACTCAAATACAAGTCTGAGCTGTTCAAATTATCACCAAACAATAGAAATACATTGTGATGTCCTATTTCCGTAAGTTTTACGACAACTTCTTAAATTTCACTTTTGAATATATACAAACAGTGCCATTGACAAGTATATACACAAATGTAAACACAAAGTTTGAAATTTGAAATACTCTAACATATTAATTTCTTACATTTTTGCTCAATAGGTGTGTTTTTAAAAGTGGTGAGAGGCATGCAACGAGTAAAAATATTTCTTTTTAATATTAAGGGCAGCGCAGGGGATAAGAGCATCATTATATGCATGTGCAAGTAAGATAACAGTACATAGCCTTTTTCTATTTGCTATGTTGGTTTCTTATTAGTTTCATATTACTCACATATAAGGTGAATCTCAGTCAGTGTTAGATGCATTGAACTTAATTTCATATGGCTTAATGTAAAAAATATACATAACATTTGCAAATGTTTCAGCGTGTGTGTTACTATTTTTATGGATTATAATTCCCTGAATTTGTTGTACAATAAAGATGAGTGTTCGCTAAGCTCCGCCCCCCTTAGTTACTGTCACTACCCCTGTCAAGCTTTCCATTTTCACACGGCACATCATGCAGTTTACAGTGACAATGGTTGCAGATTTACCCCTTGAAACACACAGTAATTTTCACAACAATGGGACTTTTATTTCAGATGGAGGCTGACAAATGCAGCCTCTCATTTCTAGCTGGCGACATTCAATTTTATCAGCTGCAGCTAGCTAACTAATTAAGCAAACGTTAGCTCCATGAGGTGATTGAAAATGCTGTCTCTGGTACATGATATCATGGTAAAAGATTGAGGCTAAAGAAGCATATCTCAGGGAAAAAGTCAGCATCCTGACCAGCTGATGATCCATGTAAAAGACATGGCACTGTCCTTATATTTCAGTATACTAGTTAGTCCTTGTGTTATAAATATGATAGGGACAAATGTCAGATCAGACTATTTCATCCTAACATAACCCTGTTTAGCTGTTGAAGTTTACATATCTGTACTAGGACAAGCAAGACAGAGGCCAGATGTATGGTTTATTGTTTGTATTTTCAAACTGTATGTTTCACTTTTAACTTTACAAGCGAGGGAAGGCCTTTAGGATGAGGACTAACTAATGTGTTTGGCGAATGTAAAGCTATCTCAGATAACAAGTTTGGCTGGGGTTGGTGAAGCATAAACTTAACCCATATCCAATACAGGAGAACGCAGCTTGATATAGTAGCATACTACGCAGTCGATGGGCTAATTGTGAACGGGCCTTCTTTTTTTTTTTACCTGTAACCTCACAAAATAATGCAGTACAAAATGCTTCCCGACATGCTAACGTCTGCAGCTTACAGTAATAATCTCGAAGATTTTCATTTAAATAAATGTCTGTTAGGTCACTATATATCGCCAAAGGAGGTAACACAATGGTGATCGAGCCTATGGCCCACTGATGAAAGCCCTTGCATTTGCAGTATTACGAACTGGGTGTCTGTGGCGACATTCCTGGGAAAAATTACAACTCACTCGTGTGTGAAGCGGCGTACTGATTTTTCCAGTCTCTGTTACTATGGCCAAACAAACAAAGAAAAGATCGACAACTACAGATGATGAAACTTGTGCAGTGCAAGTGCAAATCCAAAGAAAAAGAAACAAATTAGACGTTCAGATGAAGGCAGTCAACAAAGCAAAGCGACCGTCAGCGAGGAAAAACTGGGGCTGAGGAGAGATACAGATGTGGCTTTCTTTCTCTTGGACTGGTATCTCTTCGACAGGAATTGCAGATTGCCTGTTTGTATTTGAAAACCATAAACGGGACCGTTTCATCCCGTGAGGTCCAAAAACACAACTGCAATTACGGCTTATCGCCATAGGTGGCGCAAAAGAGAACGAAATGGAGATCTTCGAGATTGTAACTTTAAATTCGAGAAGATAAACACACACATGTTTATCCATTCCTTACATTTTTGGTCTGTATTTTTTATTTTGGAGAGGGTGAAAAAGAAGAAACGAAAGCTTGACAGGCCTGCTGTGCCTCGGTACGGTTGCTAAGCTATGATTGGACATATTTTCTGAATCATTGGGACATGCGCTCTCTCCATATATTTAGAACAACATTGTTAATTAAATTTATTAGTATCCTCTAATAAAGGTCATCCACATACCGTTGAATGTGCAGCCAAAATATCTACCAACGTTGGTCATTATCATCACTTCACTTTGTAGTTTCAACAGGACGGACATTTGCAGTGTAAACAACAGTTTCATTATATTTAACAAAGTTATGGCATCAAGGAGGATGAGCCAAACTAATTTCTATATGCTGCTAGTTCAGTTTGCAATTATGTTCTGAATTCAATCTGGTGTGTACAAAAATAAATATGAAATTGTTGTATTTAAAGTCTTGTCAGTTGTTTGGAAACAATTTTATTCTTAAGTTATTTCAAACACACTTTGATGTTATCTCTCTGTACATATGTTTGCTACATGTATCTGCTACAGTTTCTCTAAATCTGAGAGTCCTGTTGACTTTTCTAATATCTGCAGGTAACACCGTCAGGTTAATGGCTGCTTTAACACCCCTGTGACTGCTGTGACTGATGAATTTGAAGAGAGATTTACCCAGCCCTTGTAGATGCTCAGTTACCTGCATTCTTCAATCAAACCCTGGATCAAGACTTATTGGATTTATTGACAGTTTTTATCAAGCAGATGTTTTCATGGCATTGAGCAGCGTAGCCCTTTAACTTTGTGCCATTTCAAAGTAAAATGCAAATTCACTAAAGAGCTCTTGGGCCAGAAAAATGTTGCTCAAAATATTGAAAAGGTTGATACAGCTGCAAGTGAATCACTGAGGACTTCTTGCAGTGAGGCCTACCATTCATGTGGTCTGTGTAAATGTTTGGCACATAAAGCCTTTCTGAGAATTTCAAAGCAGATGTATGAAAAACAAACTGTTGAATTGAGTGACAGTGAGTGCTGTGCATAGCCAGCTCTGTAGAGCACTTGAAGAAGTTCAAATGAATGAATAAAAACAATGTCAACACAACCTTATTTTCATAAACATATAAGAAACGTGTCGGAATGAATTCAATTTTCATACAACATGCTCACAAGAGACTCACAGGCAACACAATTTCTCAGCAACTCTAAACAAACGTCTGGTTTCTTACAGAGGTGGTGTTATCACTCTACCTGTGATCGTCAAGGTGTCTGTGGAGGTTTGGGTGAAGGACACGAGGCTTGACTCTCAAAGCTTGCTGCTCTTCCAGGCCACTGCAAGGTAAAATATCACAAAACGCGACACATTATAGGGACTTTGCTGTCCTTTTTGTGGTAACTAAGCAGGTTATTTCTCTAGTCCTCAGGATGTACTGTGATCATAGGCAAAAAAAAAAGTTGTATTGGCCCAGCTGGGTCAGGTCACATTGAGCAGCAGAGCCAGATCATGGTTTTAAAGAGAGGGGCTTTGTGTCAGCCAGGGGATGTGGGGAAAAAATGTATTTTTTGAAAACTATTATAGTGATTTGTAATGTACAGTATTTCTTTTACTTTTTTTATAAGTGTGGCATGCATTTGCACATCATCCACATCGGTTTTAAATGTTTTTTTTTAAAATCTCAAGTCACACTTGCGGTGACATTGTTGACATTTTCTTCTTTTGTGCGCATGCACTCGTGTGTCGTGACTTTATCTGTAAAATGTACACTGAGAGAAGGTGAAGTTGATTTAGGAGCTTGTCAATGTACTTTGTCCTCGTGCAACAACTTTGGCATCAGCAGTGACAAAATACAGTATCAGTGTATTTTGTTTAATATTGACAGTGAGAGAATTTGCCAAGGCGTAAAAAGAGTTTAACTCTGTAACGGCATATGATTTGTATGCCATGATACAATATATGGTCTCAAAATATTGTGTGCAGTCGTAAGGATAGTACACACAAAATCTACCTTTGGAGTATGAATCCCACAACCCCTTTAGGGTTGCTGTAGTCAGCTTGGATTCAAGGAAATTATAATGCATTCAAACATTTGGGGAGAAAAAAAGATAGGATGAGACTGCATTGATCCCCGAGGGAGATTTACATAGGGCTGGGCGATAAACGATCTCGATATGGGTTTTAAAACGAATTTACGCCGATAACGATGATAAACTTTGTACTTGATTTGGGTAAATCTAACAGCAGCAGAAATAAACGTGACAACAGCCAGTCAGTCTGCAGTTTTTGGTTTGCACGTCAAAGTACACGTCCATTTCCCACAGGTAAGCATCGTTTGAGCTATCTGTGAAAAGTGGATGTCCTCTGGAAATAAGGAAAAAATGAGCGGAACCGAGGCGCACGAACGTGACGGTGAAAGTGAACTCGCGTTTTCCTCCAAAGCTGAGGAAATTGTTTACAAAAATGTAACACAGCGTCAATTATATGGAAGTCGTTTGGATATCTCAAAACAGTCTGCAAAATATGCCGTCGTTCGTTTGCCAACCAAGACAGGGAACACAACAAATCTTTTCCATCTCCTGAAAAGATACCATCACAGCGACCACACCGAGAGTATGAAAATGCAGGCCCAAGTTTTGTCCAACGTCCTGCTGGTTCTTCTGCTGTTGGCAGCACTAACGGGGCTGTACCAAAACAACAATTAATCGTGTCAAAGGAATTTGATGTGATAGTAGTCACAGCTTTTAGTTTTATAAGTTACAAGGCCAGCTAACTTGTAAAGCTAAAGATAAAGCATGTTTGTACAGTTAAATGTTTACATTTAGATGTTATTCAATATATTCTTTCATCACAAAATACATTCTAAACCAAGCCATGTTTGCACGGTTAAATGTTTAGATTATGTTATTCTATTTTTTATGTTAATAAACTATATTCTAAAGTTTAACTAATGAACCCTCTGGTTTCTTCAGGCTTCAGTCATTATCAAGATACTCTTCAAACTGGCAGCATTAACAAATTATATACTGTCATAAATATCGATGTTGATCAATATGGAAAAAATTACGGTGATAATATTTTTTGCCATATCGTCCAGCCCTACTGTAGATTTACACCTTCAAAAACTCACGAAACTAGCAAAACATTATTATGCACCTGTGAAACCATTCATACAGCAAAATCCTCTTCTCTGTTTGCCCGCGCCGTATCTTTCAAACACATCTACTTTCGCCAAAACATAGCTAAACAAACTGACACACTACCCTATTGAGCCTGTGAGCAGGTGTTAGATATATAAATAATAAACACAATCCAAGTTGACTGTACTCCCATCTGTCTGTAAGTGTTAGTTACAGAACGATGTTTTGACAAGAGCTACAGAGGACACAGTTTGTGCCTATGATCACAGTTTTTTTTACCAAAGCATATAAAGTAGTTTTACCACTGAAAATGGGTAATCACCTGTATTTTCCTATTCGTCAGATGGGGAGTGAGAGTGGCAAAAGAGGAAGAAACATTGATAACATGTAAAATATGAAATTACATTAACAGCGGGGAGACAGTTAGCCTCTGTCAAAAAAGCAAAAGCAAAACTGTCTTACAGTATTAACACTGCTGTTGGTCTAGAAAAAGCCCCATTGTGTACTGTAATCATTAAAACTATGATATATCTCTTTTTAATTTATACATACAGGTAAGACAGTTTTGGAGTTGTTGGAAAGCAGCTTTGACCAACCTAGGCTAGCTGTTTCCCTCGCAAATCACATTTTCTATCTGTGTACTGAACACACAGAGATTAAATTAATGGCGATCTTCTCATCTGACTCTTGGCAAGACAGTTAATAAATTTCCCCAAATCTCAAAATATCCCTTCAAGCTCATTGTTTATGTGTTTTGTTGAGACTTTACAGAAGGGGTAGACTGGACTAAAATCATTTTAACCCGAATTCGTATGTCGCCATGTGTAGACAAACTTGTCCTTCCTGCTGCTAGTGAAGGAGGACTGTACAGAATGTGCTTTCAGTAGGTCAAGAAATGATTTTCACCCCAATTTTTGCATAATTTATGTATTTTTTCATCTGATGTTCTAGTGTTTTCTAATATTCAAAATAAATACAAGGACATTGCTTGATTTTGTTGTTTAAATAAGAAAACCAAAAACCAAAAATAATGTAATCTCCATAAAGTAAATGAAGGAAGAAGCTCAACTAGACGGATCTGGGATCATCCTCAAAAGATTTGGCAATCTGATGTGTTGTTGCTTTGCCCTGCACAGCACAGCATCTGTTCTGGTCAGTGTCACATTCAGGAGCTTCTAGACAGCTCTGTAAATATGCGGTCTTTGAGACTGGGAGCAAAGAAGTGTCTGTACCTCTCCCAGAGCGTGCCAGTGTGTGATGGGCTTGCGTGGGTAAGCCAACATTTCGTTCCAGTGATCCCGTCCAAGACCCTCAGCATCTGGCCCGGCGCGGCACACACCAATCACCTCATTGTGTCCAACCCTGTTAGTAGTAAAACGCACACATTAACACACATTTGGATGCACATAGTAAAGCTTCTAGTAGTCCTGGAAAGTAAATGCATATATCAGTCTTAGATTACATGATGTATTGAAAAGAAGCTCGGAGTTCATCAAGGTCTGAACATAAAAACAAACTAACATCAATTACACACCTTCTAAGAGCAGTCTCATCAGTTTTAATGATCCGGTTCTGTGTTTGAGAGCTTTTGTTGATCAAAGAAACAAATCCTAAGTTTTTCTCCACGTCTATGAACTGCGTTGACTTGTAGTTAGCACATTAGCATATAGAGTATATACCGTACCTAGTGACAGCATGACTCACCGATCATAATCCATCACCATGATGGACAGACTGACTTGTTCCACGTTCTCCGGGGGAATGTCGAAGATGATGGCCTCGTTGTACGCTGGATTAAGTGTGCTTTTCTTGGTGGTTGTTTTTCGCTTCTTTAGCCTCCGTCCATCACATATCAGGTAAACCTTCACATAAGGGTCTGGGAGACATGTTTACTGTCATTTAACAATTTGTCCATTCATACATATGTTGAAATTATAGTTAAATGGGATTATATCAACAAACACTAACAATACAAATGCTAGTGGAAAAGCTTGTACAAAATAGTATTTCCGTTTTCACAGTTAAATGTAGAGCTAAGACATTTATTCTCTATTCTAACAGAAGGTAATACTTTCAATAATTGGTTCTTACTGGCCTCCCTATGTCTCCTCTCCATATCCATTCTAAGTGGCCACCTGCTGTCTCGTTTCAGCTAAGTTTGATTTATGGCTCAGCATGTGCTTTTGATGTGAGCCACGTCTTATTCGCTGTCTGGTTACCTGAGGAGCCTGTGATGTCCATGGCTTTGAGGTTTCTGCATTTGATGACTGTTAGGGTCATTCTCCCTGCTGTGGGGAGGTAGCACAACGAGTACATGATCTCTCCTAGGTCAACACTCTCCTGGAGGACAAAAAAGAGAGACAACAGAATGCATTGCGTCCATTTTAAATGCTTTGACCACATTCTGTGAATCAAAATGCCAAAGCAAAGAAGTAAACAGGTCAGTAAATAAAAGAAGTTGGTCAGCTGGTACTTTTAACAAGCACGGCATGGCAGTGATATTTAACTAACTATAAATGCAAGGAATCTCTGTTTTTCTGTCTGTCTGTCTGTACTTCGATTATCTCGACAACCGTTTATCTGATTGACTTCACACTAGGCGAGTGTATTGCTGAGGACCCAAGGAAGTGCAGTTTCAAGTGTAATGTTATTTGGATGAGCGGTTCTCGAGAAAGCTTCAAGCAGCAATACCGGAGACCAAGCAGTCGGCCCGTTCTGAACAGGCACTTTTTGAACAGGCACTGCACTAGTCTTCTTCAATGCAGTGTAGGCTCCAAAACATAACCATTAGTCATTCTTATTTGTCACTATTCTTTCATCTGCCAGCTGTTGGTCACTAGTTTCTTAATTGTTGTAATGAATGATTTGGTTTTTAGCCACGCTAGAGGCTCTAGGGATGGTAATGTCGGTTGGTCCTTAACTTTGGTCCAAACAGAAATATCTCAACAACTATGGGATGGTTTGCCATGAAATTTTGTACGGACATTCATGGTCACCAGAGGATGTAACCTACTTAGTTTGATAATCCCCTGAATGTTCGTGTAGCGCCACCATGAGGTTGATATTTTTGTTTTTTAGTGAAATATCTTGACAAATTTTTTGATGGATTGCCATGACATGAAGTTCAGATATTCATGGCCTCCTCGGGATGAATTGTAATAAGTTTGGTGATTCCCTGACGTTTCATCTAGCGCCACCATCAGGTCAACATTTTAATTTGTCCAAAACTGTGGTTTGTGACCAAATACCTGCAAAACTAATGACATTCCCCTCAGCCTCAGTTGTACTTTGTGTTTAGTGCTAATTAGAAAATGTTAGCATGCTAACATACTAAGTTATGATGTTGAATAATGTAAACACTATACCTGCTAAACATCAGCATGTTAACATTGACACTGTTAGCATGCTGATGTTAGCGTTTAGCTCAAAGCAACAGTGGGCGTTCCATTTGAACTGGAATTTCTGAGTCGGAAAGTTGGAAGAACCTCCCCAACCCCAACCTCGAAATCCAAGATTGCTGCTCCGTGCATTAACATACGTGAAAGCTGTAGTAATATACTGTTTATTAGCACTTCTGTCTTATTTGTGTCTGATTAAATCAGGCGTACACACAGTACTGTCCAGCTTCTGCAGTCAACTCAGGTGTGACGTCATTCCCAGCTTCGACTTCCAACTTCCGAGGTAAATGGATATCATTTGAGTCTGCTCAGTCCAGCTTGTTTTTGGCTTTAGTTGATTTTTTGGGGTTTTGTTTGAGAATTTAACTCATCGAACTTGAGAACTGAAAGCCTTAAAAAGTATCTGAAAGCAATGCTACATTGGCTAATTTTCTTAGCATTGTTTAGCAGTTCTATCCAAGACTACTTTTTCTGGTTTGTTGGCACTACAGTGCTCATATTATTGTAATCTATATAACTACTGTGGCACATTAAATTATAAATTGTGACTTAAGTCAAATGTTTCACTGAATAGAAAGATTATTTTCCATTCAAACCAGCAGTGGAATTGCCCATTTTTTCCCACAAATGTTTGGAAATGCTGCATATACCTTAAAAGATTTCCCTCACAAACACATACACATTTTAAGAATGATACATCCAACACCTTAATCTCAAGTATAAGTCCACAAAGTAACTGAAGCTGCCCTCAGGTGTATCGACACAGGAGGAAGTTTTCAGGTTAATCTATGGCCTGCAGCCAGAGGAGGTAAATATAATCTTCATACTAGACCACACGAGTAAGGATAAGGAATGGCTCAAATTATACTCTTGTTGTGCGCTTTTGAACTGTCTGGAAATGTTTTAAACAGAAAGCAACCAAAAATATATATTGTGCATCATAATGATAGACAGTGATGCGTGTACCACATTTTGTAGTAGTTCAGGAGAAAAATAACGGAAATGTTCAAAAACTCCCTGTTTTGCAATGTTCCTTTAAAAAGTCCTGGATCTGAATTAATAACTAATTACGTTATTTTCTTTGGCTGATAACCTAAATCTACACCAAATCTATTAAGACGTTTTTCAGAGGTATCCTGGAGGCCATTCTTGGGGGTCCAGACTATATGCTCATAGTCTAAACGCAAGCTTGTGAGCATGTGTTAGCGTACTGTAGCAGCCTCTTAATCTGGCATGTACTGAGTAGAAGGCTCACCAGATTGCGGCCTCACCTTGCATGATTATCTCTTTGCAACACTTAAAGGTAGCCATGAAGCTCCAAAAGGTGGGACATTTGTTGTTCTTTTTAAATGAACAGAATAACAAATAAACGTTGACAATCCTAATTCAAAGTGCTTTTAAGAAACAGCCTAATATAGAAAAATCTACTTTTCTCATGGAAAGCCAATAAATAAACACCATCTAACTTAATTGAGGAAATAGAGAAACATCTCTTGTCAGTCTGTATGCAAAACTGAATATATAGTTCTTCTGTTGCTATTTAAAATAACCCTCAGAAGCTAATGTGGACCTGAAAACAATGGCCCAGTGTTTATCACAATGAAAACATTCATAAATAAAGCAGAGGCTCTTGAGTAAACTGTGACAAGTGGTAATGTGGGAGTGAAATGCATTCTGGACTAAATTACAACATCTTTTTTTAAAGAGTTCATGTGAGGACATACTATCTACCCCGTTTGTGTAAATACTGTAAAGTTTGAGATAATATTGCTACTGATGAGAAAAAACAGTTCATATATGTTGTGATCGGAATCATTTTATTCTGTTGCTATATTTACATCTGTAGAATACCCAGCGATTTCTGGAAAATGTGTGTGGGTGTTTGGCTGTTGAAATGCATTTCACAAAGCATTTGAATTATACAGTGTGTTCCACCTGTCACTGTGAAACGTTGTTGATGAATTCAGGCTCTTAGAAGTGATTCGATCACATCAGTGCAATACTTCATGTTTAGACCTTTCTAAAAGCATAAGAAGTTCCAATTCACTATGTTTCCTCAGTGATAGCACAGAAGTCTTGTGCAGTATTTCTTACATGGCAACAATGTGCGCATATGTGAGGATTTGGCAGCGTGTTAGTGTGAACGCCAACTCACCGTAGTTGCTGCATGAATATCCTTCCACACCACAGCTTCCCTGGAAAGATCAGAGAGTTCAAAGAGGTTGTCCACCACCACCTCGCCAATCATATCGTGGCTTGTGAAGCGGTCAAAGTCGTAGACGCTGAAGTGCAGCTTGCGGTTGCAAAGCTCATCATAAACCACGGGGAAACAGAAGGTCTCGTCAAACATGGGGTTCAGATTCTTGCGGTGGACGCGCGTCTGGAACTTCTTCTTCCTCTCCGGTAGCAGGTAGATCTTCACGTACGGGTCGGAGGTGCCCGTGAAGTCTTTGGCAGGCAGGTCCAAGGCCTTGAGGATTCTCACCACCAAAGCTTGCTCCTCGTAGTCATAACGCAGCGAGAAGCTGAGCTTTCCACAAGTCTCCACAGGCTCTTTGGCCTCATCCTCTGAGTCCACAGATTTCTGCTTGTAGAGTTCGGGTTTTATTCTTCCAATGCTCACTGTAGAGGACTGGCGGAGAGGCACTGTGTCCATGCTGAAGTCAAAGCTGGTGACATTCATCTGACGAGGCAGGTGGCGCCGGAATGAATTGTGCCTGTTGAAAAGGGTAAAGGGCATCTGGTAAATGTCTCAAGTGTCAGTGATATGCATGAGTGGCTTTGTTATGATAGGCGCTAATGGTTTGTCAGGAGAGAACTACATCCAAAAAGCAGGATGCATAATAATGTGGTGCTCATGGAACATGTTTTGACATATTACAGTCTGTTGGAATAGCTAAAAAAAAGGTTTTTGGTTGGTCTGTAGTCTTCGGGAGAGAAGCACAAAAATCTAGTATAGAAGCATAAATATTCACTGAATAATCACCTTATATTAACTTGATGATGACAGAGGCCTAAAGTGGCTGTAGCTCCCACTATAGCTCGATCCCAAGACAACACTTACCAATAATGAATCTTTGAAGCATATGTAATAGCTTAAAATGCTCACAGTTACCTAGCCAATCATAGGATATACATGTTTTGTCCTTTTGAGCCTGGTAAAGTGGCTTAATGTGCCTAAAATCAAGATCCCATGACCTTGATTTTTTAGACAACCTAAGGACACTGTGACATATTTAAAAGAAAATTCAACATATTGCAGTTTCTTGTTTAATACAGCTGGTTTTACCTTGAAAGTAGTACCTGACAATAAAATCACAAGTGGCCAGATTTTCTTCATTTTTCTCACCAGTGACCATGGTTTTGGAAAATGAAAACACATCTCCAGCATTCAGATTTTTATACAAATTACCTGAACGCTGCAAATTTCTGTGAAGTTGACATCTTTCGAGAAAACCACGGCTGTGATTGACCCGACAGTCTTGTCACCTAGCAACTGGCCCTCCTCCTTTCTGACAGTAAGACAATCACAGCAATCTGACAGCCATGGCACAAATGATATGGCACAGGAAGCACAGCTGAAAATTAAATACTACACTCAAGAACTGTAAACAACATAAAAGGCTGCATGTTGTCTAAGAGCCAGTACAAACCTTAAGGTAAAAGGGAAATTTGACTGAAATACAACCAAAACACATTGAGTACTAACTGGACAGAGAAGAGTAGCGACTATTTGCCTTTACACCTCATGTTTTGCAGTTGTGTTGTTGACCTTTAATCTTCCTTAAACCATAACATACACTCAATCAACTGGGGATTACACCAAATCCACGACTAACACCAGAGATAAAACCCTAATTTTATTGCTTTCTATTTCTGTTTTCAAAAATGTCGTCATGAACATGAACAAAGATGTTGGAGGTAATGTGACTTCTGTGACATCTTCTGTCTTCTCATTCCTATAATCCACATCATTTATTTTTTGCAGTTTTCCAAAGAGACTTTTTTTGTTTATGGAGTATGTAGACAGATACAATCATGCTAGAGCTTATTCTTGACCCAAAACAATTGGGAAAGACTCGCCAGTCATGACAAACATCATGTCCCCACTTTGTACTTTCAAGGCACGGCCACCATTTCTTGGCTGCCCTTGATTTAGAGCTGAAATGCTTTGGTAATCAAAAATTATTAAAACAATTTTGATAACCGGTTACGTCATTTCTTGAAATGCCAAATATTTGCTGGCTCCAGCATCTCAAATGTGAGGATGTTCTGCTTTTCCTTGTCTTACATTATAGCAAACTGAATATTTTGGGGTTTTGGACTGCCTGAACTGCCTTTCTGACATTTTATACACCAAGCGATTAAGCGATAATGAATAATTGTTAGTTGCAGCCCAGTCATTGGCTTAATAAATACAGCTCATAGAAAAACACTAAAAAGACTGTAATTCTTTTCAACCAGTTAGTACTTGCTGATAAATGTAAACAAAAAAAACAAAAAACAAAAAAAGACTTTGCAGACACAGATTTTGGTTGAAAATGTCAGGACCATATCTACCTTCTCTTTGTTGTTGCAGTCTCATTAAGCAATAGGGCTTTAGGCCATAAGATTGCCCCTAAAACAGTATTTGGGCTTGGGCTAAGAGTTGTTGCATGGTGTAGGTGTTTTTGGCATTATGTCATTCAAAAAGGAAATAATCAGTAAAAATCAGGAGTCACTGTCAGAAGAGTAGGTGGAAGGATTGAGACAGTAGGCGGTTTAATCTTTAATCTGGCCTTTCTGCATCCCTGGTGGGTGTATAATTCATGAAGACCTTGGTCTCCATATAATTTAATTAACGAGCCTAACGACAAACCAAAGCAATTGTCAATAAAGGCTTCCTGTGAGAAACCGAGCGCAGCTGCCTGGTGCGTCTCACCAGAAACGAACCTTCCAACATGACAGCTCCCACCCCACAGCACTGCTAATTATGGACGTTGTAGTTTAAACACAGTGCTGGAAAACAAAGAGAAGCAAGAGCTGGTTGTTTAATTACTGGGGTTACTTCCCGCTGTTACCATAGCAGCTTGGATCGCATGTACGACAGATTATAGGGTTCGAACTGAAGTATGGAGATATACCGCAGTGCTGGCTGATGAGCCTACACGAGGTGATTTTTTTTTCTGGTCAGGCAGTGCAAGAGACACTCAATTCAACATGTGCAACTGCTTTTCAAGGTCACCAGCCAGTCCCTGGTGCTCTACATGGCACGTGCCCAACCACCTCAAGGGCAGTGGCTGCACTGTCATGAACTGTGAGGACAGTTTTTGCATTATGTAGGCATCAGTTTTGTGCATTTCCTACTGTAGCATGGGTGGGGGAAACAAACCAAAGTGGGTTCAAAAATGCTTCTATTGTGCTGTAATTGTAAGCACCAGATATATGTGTATAAATAGTTTGTTATCATTATTGTGTCCTCAGTGCAGGGGCAGACAGGGAGGGGTTGTTGACTGCAGTGGGTTCATGTAGGGTACCTGGAGGAGGAGGTTGGCTCAGTGGTCTGCCTCTGGATCTTAGCCTGCTGGCTGAGCTTCTCCCTCAGGGCTGTTTGCACCTCGGCGGGGATGTCTGGAGACGTTTGGCTGATCTTCATGGCCGCCTCCAGGAGCTTGACAGAGCTCCGTCCATTCACTTTCACTTCCAGTGGGTACTTCTTCTCCACCTCCGCCACTTTGCACTCGGTGACCGGCGGGGAGTTGGGTGGAGGCGCCTCGGGGAAACCCACATGGAGGCCATTTTCGGTGTGGGCTGACAGAGCCTTGCTCCTCCAAATGGGCCAGCACAGCTTCCAAAAGACAAAGAGAGAGACTACCAACAAGGCGAGGCCACAGAAACCCACGACCACAGCAAGGAGACTAATAGAGATGTCTACATGTAACCATGGAGAGACCCATAGAGGAAGACAGAGACACATAAAAGGGAAAGAAAAAGCAAGCGAGGGACAAAATATGACAGACAAACATGCAAGGGAGAAAGAGAAAAAGGGAGAGAAAGCGAGCTGTAAGAAAGAGGGGGCAGCATATGCACCTGTTTGATAAAGCAGGACAATATAAAGTCATATAAAACCTCAAGGAGCCACAGCATCAAGAGAATCACATGTTCAGTGACTGAAGTGGAAAAAAATCATATGGTCTCCCATCTGCTCCTGAAATTTCCTGTTCTTATTGATATTTAAATGCAAAGTTTTCACTGACTGTGTATCATATGCAAGGGAGCTTAATGCAGCCTTTCAAAACAGGTTACACTGAATAAATTCCCCAGTTTGCAAAGTGAAAAAAGGGAAAGAAAGACGAGAGAAAGGCTGGATAATCATTTCTTCAGTCAGATGGCCACCTCAGTCTGTTTTCCACCTGTTGCTATTTCAGTCTGGACTCAGCTGCAGCAAGATGCGTAACAGGTAGAGAGACACTTTCACAGCAGATCAACCCGATAAAATACAGTGAACTAAGTGGTGTAATAAAGTTTGAAGTGAGAGCTGATGTTTAGTTTCTCCTTTTTTTTCGCAAACGCTGCAACTACTCAATCTCTTTCTTTCAAGGGAACAAACGAAAGTGATTAATTGAGGGAATTGGGGAAAGAAAATAATGACTTTATTTCATTTACCTGCGTGTCCTTTACCTGGTATGTTGCTCTCCAGGGGAAATATATCCGAACATTTCTCCCGGTCTACGTGTCCCGTGAGACAAAGTTCCGTAACGATTTGGAGAGCCCTTTGGCACAAGGTGATGCTGTCCTCCGTCCGGACACTCATGTCTCTCCTGTTAAGCCATTGCACGCCGGAGGAGCCAGGAGGGCGGCGGTTCATCTGGGCACCTTTTTATGCGCGGCAGAGTGCAGCCTGTCCGCGGGAGACAGCAGGGAGGCACGCTGCGTCCTGATCCATATCCAGCGCGCAATGAAGGAACGACTGGCCAGACGCGCTCGCTGCGTTGGAATAACAGGCGGCGGGGTGCTGGAGTCCAACCCTCGCTACGTCCAATAGCAATGCGCATCAGTTTGCTATGAGTCCTGTCAGTTGGTGGCAGTAATGGGATTACTTTTTCTAGTAACGACTAGAGAGTTCCCCGTGAGGGACTGGCGACCTGTGTGTGTCCCCGCCTATCGTCCAACACATGCTGGTTTATAGACTCCAGTCCTCCCAACCCCCAACAGGTCTTTGTCCCCTGTGGCTCTGAAGATTGAATACAAGATGATAGATAAGCAATAATAGAGGGAGGGCTTTAATAGGCTTTCAAAATAAGTTTTCATTTTATAAACCTATAAAGGCATTATAACCCCTTATTTTTGTCATTCCAGTATGTTCCAGTATGAATATTTATTTTTCATTTTCACTTATGTAACTATATATATATTATGTTTATACACTGTAGCTACCTGATACCTCAAAGAGGATTTATTTGTGCACATATACATTCAAACAAATATTTGCACATTTCATTTAAAAGGTCTAAGGTATTGTAGTGAATATAATGTATATAGTTTTTATTTAAATGCTTTTCATTTCTTATTTTATATCACTTTCTTAATTTAAATAATTATTTAGTTCTGGGAGTCCACCACAGTTGTAACATGTTCCCAGTTTCCCCAGTTTTCCCAATAAACACTGATCATCATTTGACCTGCTAATTATTCATGCTATGAACCTACAGTAGGTGACGTACAGCTCAAACATTATCTGTGAATTCTTTTATAAAACAGAATGATCAGATTGCAAAGCTGGTGTAATCACATGTCAGGGACTATTGTATTTTTGACTATTGTATGTCTAAATTACTAATTATTCAGTCTGAAAATTAAAATCATAATTTATCCCTCTAAAATAATAATTAATGTTTTTAAAGCAATTATTACCCATTGGCACACTTGAGACTTACACTGTGTGATTGCTCACAGCTTGTTGTAATCCAAAGAACACTTTCACATCTTTCATAGTTGCATATCTAATGGTTATTGTTTTTTTCTTTTTTGCATCATGTAACCACAGTTTGTGCTTAAGTAATCACTGTCTTTACTGTTGTTGATTAACACACTAATATCAGTTTAAACTATAAAGGTCAGTAAAGTATTGACTCAGATTTTGAATTACCCATACCTTATGGAAATAAGGTCTGTTGTAACTTCAAATACATCATAAATGGGCTAATTATTATTGTTGAATGTAATTATTTTAGGTCACTTATTATGTAATAGATATAGAGAGAAGCAAAATGTCTAATTGGCTTCCCAAAAGAACAATATCACCAAGACACCAACACAGAAATCCTAAATACTTTGATGTGCATGTGTCTGTGGAAAATGACAATTAAATTTACTTTATCCTCCGCCACAGAATATACAAATTCAAACATTAAAAACAGCCACAGCGTAAAACACAATGCATAAAAAAGTGAGGAAGCCACAAAGTCAAAGTTGGAGGATCTTTCGTCACTGTCACGACAAAGACGACATTGTTGCCTCCGCTGCAGGAGCACAGTCCTTATCCAGCCTATTGTTACTGGGTATTTCTATTATTTACCTTACACTCCATGACAGTGGGGGGCACAAAACTGTAGCCAAGGGAAACTGGAAATTGCGGTGGCAAAAGAGAGAACAACAACAGCTGCAATGATGGAGTGACAAACACTGTACAGCTGAAGGTGATTCAGAATTTTGGACCCATGGTTACTACAGTAGCTGTCCTGAAAGAAAGATGTCAACAAAGGAAATTTAGAACAGGAACGAAAAACCTTTTTCGCAACCCAACCAAAGCCATTTAAAGATTAAGACCTGTCACGTGTACACGAGTGATGAGAAATTCGACTAGTTTTTGCTCTTTGTTACAGTATTTCCACAGATGTTTACTTATCTTTGCTATCCATGTCCTCGTATTTGAAACAGCTCTTGATTTTGCATTTTTAAAACTAATGTGAAAGGAAACATTGGACATCTTAACCTGGTGAATGGAAAAAATGGAAAGTCCATACAGTATTTCCATGCAAAATAAATACAGTCAATGTCAAAGGATATCAGAAGCTTCTTTCTTCAGCTTTACGTGAACTCTTTTTACATGAGTTTACATTACATTTTGAATTAGAAGTCAGGATAGTGTGCAAGAAAAACATCTGCAAGAAATAGTACATTGTAGTACACATTGGTAGTTAATTTTTTCCAACCTTTATTTCTGAGCCAGGGTAACAACGTGTCTGAAATTTCTCAACAACTATGGGATTGATTGTCATGAGATTTTGTTCAGACATTCATTCATCTCCAGAGGATGAATCCTAATTACTTCAGTGATCCCCTGACGTTTCCTCTAGCGCCACCGTGTGGTTGACATTTGTGGTGTAGAGTGAAATATCTCAACAACTGTTGGATGGATTGCCATGACAATTCATGGTCCAGAGGATGAATCCTGATGACCTTGGTGGTCCTGGGCTCCACCAGGAGGTCAAAAGTTTCGCTTAGCCACTGAAACATCTCTACATACAGTATACGAGAGCGATTGCCACAAATTTTGTATAGGCATTCATGTTCCCCGCAGGTTGAATCCTATTGACTTTGATGATCCCCTGACGTTTCCTGTTGCACTGCAGCTGTTGGTGCACGTAAGGGATTTATAGTGAACTATGAACAGCTATTGGATGGGTTAGAATACAGTTTAGGGCAGATATTCATGGTCTTTGTGAACTTTGGTGATCCCTGGAATTAGGGCTGCAAGTAACGATTATTTTCATTATCAATTCATCTGTTGGTTTTTCTTGATTAATCAATTAATGACTTGGTCTATAATGTCATAGTCACAATTTCGAAGAGCCCAAGGAGATATCATCAAATTGTTTTATATGACCGACAGTCCAAAACCAAAGATATTCTCCTTACAATGATACAAAACAGAGGAAAGCAGCAAATGATCACATTGGAGAAGCTAGAAGTATTCAATGTTTGGCATTTTTGTTCAAAAAATGACTTAAAATTATTACGATCAATCACCAAAATTAGCTTCCTCTCCACCCAGAATTTCCATCAAGCAAGCACCATCATCAGGTCAAAATTTCATTTTGTCCAATACTTTTACCAGTGTAAGAACTACAATAACTATGTTTAGAACTACACAGCTGCGTATGTACACTGTTAAAGTCATCACTCCTGTCCACTCTAGCTTGTTTCTGATTACATCCTCTGTTAAAAATTGTTCCCACCCTCCCATAAGAGCGATGTATCATATTTTTGAGCATCATGCCCAATGCCCCCCCCCCTCAAGCCATCAAGCCAAAACTAGACAGCTGCTTGGCAGACCTCCAGAACTGGGTATTAACCAACAGAGGGAAAAAATAATCAGCTGCTGTACTGAATTGGAGTTGGCTAAGCAGACTCAATTCAATATCATGCAATTGATATGAACCACATACAGCCAACAGTTTGGCAGCCTGGCCTGTGTGGACTATAATGCAATCATTTAACAGGAGAATGCTCTTTAGGACAAAGAAGGACAATTAAAACATCTGCTTGAAAGCCTCTTGTGGCATTTTGCAGTCGTGGATAACTTCAATATTGATACAGCGCCAAACATCGTATCAACCTTTTGTCAAGCGCTTTTGTGTATTCAGCACAGTTGGTGCATCTCCTGCCCCCAGAGTGTTTTATTTCCCTGGTGGTTTATTCCCAACCCCAAATCCTCTGACATGAGGGACGTGAATCCGAAAGGGGCTGTCTCCTAGACAACAGTACAAACGTAGTATGTTGTCAGTCAACTGTCTGGGAGATTGCCTTTGTGTCTGAGTTAATGTTCTCTGTTTGTGTCCAGAGCGACATTGTGGAGAGAAATAAACAGCATTTGTGTGGCCGCCGAGCCTGCTGGGACATTGGAGTACTGCTTGAAAATCAACTCCACTTTAAAATGCATTTTAAATGGCAGTTATAGGTTACTAATTGGAGCGCTGAAAGGAGGGAGCGCCGGATGATGAAAGGTTAGTGTGTGATTATGTTAATGCTAACTTGTAAACACAAAAGTAATCACTGCGTACACTGTGTGTACTGCCCCCTTATTTTCTCCCAAACACAAAGAAAGAAAGAAAAAATTTAGAACACCAACTGTGCCTCTTAGTAATGTGACTTTGCAGTCATCCTATCAGGAGTGACTTAAATTTTAATCATGTCTGCATTGCAGTGTCTTCAAAGCAAGTTTGGTCCAGATAAATTATGGTATGAGTTCTAAGGAAAATGTGACGGTTTATTCTCATTTTAGGACCTACAAGAGCGCTCGAGGAGCAACAAGTCCTCATGAATAAAGGGCATCATTTCAGAGTTCCTTCCAAAAAAACCCTTATGACTATTATGAGTGTTTTCTGATCAGCCACATGGTTAATGTCTGTTTGAGTTTAGGCAACTAAAACTACTTAAGTTTAAGGAAATATTATTATTAATAATAATAATAATAAACTTTATTTGTATAGCACCTTTCATGCAAGAAATGCAGCTCACGGTGCTTTACAATAAAGAAATTACATGTGCACTGAATGCTTCACATGAAAATAGACATAGAATGAGCATAAAAACAGGGATAGAGTGCCATAATTAATATGAAGTAAGATGGAAAATAAAACACTTGATAAAAATAAGATAAAAATAAAGACTGAGCATAAAAACAGGGATAGAGTACCGTAATATATAGAATGCATGACATAGGCCCAAGATGGAAAATAAAACCCACTCAATGATAACAATAGAAGTAAAGTTAAAAGTAATAAAATAAAATACATAGAATTCATAATATCAAGTCAAATACAACATTTTAAAAGAAGTGTAGCAGTGCATAAGTGCGAAGCAAAGTGCAAAAAGGAGTTTCATGGCTACTTAAAGGCTAAAGTGTAGAGGTACGTTTTGTAGCTTCCTTTTAAAAGCATTTAGCGAGCTGGCTTCCCTGATATCTACAGGTAATATGTTCCATAGCTTTGGGGCGTAATTGACAAAGGCTGCCCCCCTGATTTTCTTTCGGCTGTTGCTGGGAGCCTCCAGTAAACCAGCAGTAGAGGATCGCAGTGTTCTTGAAGGCGAGTGGTTAACAAGAGAGTTAGCAATGTAGCTTGGTCCTAGCCCATTAAGGGCTTTGTATACAAGGAGAAGGACCTTAAAATCAATTCTAAATGTTACAGGAAGCCAGTGCAGAGCAGCTAAAACTAATGTGCTCTGTCCTCCTGGTTCTGGTTAATAGCCGAGCTGCAGAGTTTTGAATGAGCTGAAGTCTCTCAGTGTTTTTTTTTCGAGAGGCCAGTAAATATTGACATTCACATGCTTTGTATTCCCAACCCTCCTCATTACAGGGGCATTCCTATTAAAGCTTATTTTTATCATCGATTAATCTGCTGATTACTTTCTCGATTAATTATTTTGGCTATGAAATGAAATGTCAGAAAATTGAGAAAAATGTCCAAGTGACGTCTTCAAATGTTTTTGTTTTCTCCAAGCAAAAGTCCAAAACTCCAAGATATTCAGTTTACTGTCGTGTATGACAAAAAGAAACACATCAAATCCTCTCATTTGAGTAGTTGGAACAAGCAAATGTTGGGCATTTTTGTTTGAAAGAATAACTAAAACCATTATTCGATTTTCAGAATAATCTAATCATTTAATCGACTAATCATTGACGCTTTAATTTGTATTATTCTGGAAGGGTTTTTTTACCGTACGTGGTGCTTTGCTCCTCGCAGGATTCTCAGGAGGAGTCGGGTAGTCTGTGGATGTTAACTTAGTCGCAAATAGCAAATACCTAGTAACTTAGTTAGATATTTGCAGAGTTCATAATGTGTAATTATTTGTTCTGATAGAACATCATTAACACTTGGATCAGACAGCATTTTGTAACAAACTAGGTAGCTGAGTCTGAAGCAAATCTTTTTTAGTTTGCTCTCAATGTGATGATGATTTGTTACTGTATAGATGCATTTAGACAAACACTTTATCAATTTCCTGTATCTTCCGACTTTAATCCCAGCCCAACCAGTAGCTGTCAGCCATCGGGTAACATGGCCAGAGCAGAGCGCTGCATACACCAGCAAGACCGTCATCACAGAAAAAAAAATACTACGAACATACAAACAATGTTTGCCTGAGACTGTCCTTCTAAGAGAATTGACAGCATCGGTTGCTTCGGTTGCATTGTAACTCTTGTCTGTCAGGAGCAAAGGACGTTTGACATTATACAGCCACTGTTCACTTAATGTTTACATACTCAGTGTTGGCCAATGTTGGTTTCTATTACACATGAGCACAATCTTTGCCTAACCAGCTTCAGGTCAGAAAACACTGATCTAGAACAGTTTTGGGAAGGCAAACAGAAATGATGTCGTCCTGATGTATCTCTGTGGAGAGCAGTGACAAAGTACACATATTGTTGTTTGATTTGGAGGATTTGTTGTTGTTTTTTTACAAGATGCAAACACCACCTGAGACCAATGGGTTTTTTTTAGCAGACAGCTTCAAGAGACAGTAGGTGGGTTTCCATCCACCTGTATTCATGTGCATTTTCAATTTGCGCACAAAAACACCTGAGTGGAAACACTGCAGTATCGCAAAAAAGCTTTTACGCTTGAGATTTTACTGGTGCTCATTTAATTACATCATCTTGTTGCGCCCTCTTCTTCTGCAATGGTTTAATGGCACCCAACTGGAAAATTGGCGCCACCTACGGCTTACCTAGACAAACCACCTCCTCATAATCGCATAACGGCAGTGAATGGAAACAAGCATTCACTCGCATTTCTTTTGCAGATCTACTGGAAATTTGGTTAAAAATGTGGATGGAAACCTGGAATGCATCTCTAGAAGTTGTGGCAGACGATCATAATTATGATTTCACAGTAATCAAATACTTTTGTGTTTGTGATGGATTCAGTGGAGGTTATTTTTTTTCTCTCAGATCAAACAATTTGGATTTGAATTGATTCAAAGTAACATATGAGCGTTCTTTATGTCTCATGGATTATTACTTCTCTAGATCCTTAGTCTCTGATTCTGATATCATTTCCCTGCGACACTTTGAAGACTTTATCTTTCTATGTCCAGATGTCTGATTATATAAATGTACTGTCCCTAGGAGACTAAATTATCTTGTGCAGATGTGCACAGAGATAACAGCCTGACTGCACCACTGAGTTTTTATTCTTATTATTTAACACTGATACTGATTTCTGACCATTTGACTTGACCTTTGCTCTCTTTAATATTCAGTGTGTATCAATATACTGTATATCAATACTGTCTTATTCAAGCTTTGTGCCAGTAAAGCTCATGGAATTGAAATTACTTTCCAATATTTATTTAAAAAAAACTATTACAAAAGGCAAATTACACCCTGTCCACACATTGACGATGCCCATCAGCAGACAACTGGCTTGACAATTAGATTAGGAAACCAGCGCAGTGGTGTAAGAAGACACACGAATTTGAATTTAATGTAAGATTGTTAAGGTTTGAAAATAGTGCTTTCCATGTGGCCAGACCTAGAAAATCCAAGGCTACACACAGCAGACCAAACCTTTAGCAGTTTTTCACACAGTGATGCTGGCAGTTGAGAAATATGTGTATTTTGTGAGTAAAACCGCAGAAGAAAAGGTTATAACTCTATTTCTAAACTTTGGTTGCGTTTCTGTCTGTTGGGTTGCGGGAGGACAGAGTCTGAGAATGTCAAATGTCATGGTAAATGTCAGCGGAGTGGCCACCAAGATGGCAGTGTTAAAGTGTTCATATCTCTGACGGAGGGCACAGAATGTTCCGTTTCTTCTACTTACACAAGAGGGTAAACAAGAAGCTCAGTGGAGTTTCTCCTAGTTATAGCAAGCAGAGTAAATATAAGAAGAAATGTTGTTTGGCTTCAAGTATTATAACATCAGCAGGAGTTTTGTTTTTTTTTGCGTTAACGAACTATCATCAATTAAAAAGAAAGCTGTTTGTCATCCTCAGTGTTAAGATGTTTTTATGATATTTCAGTGAAAGCAGGCAGCCGAGGAGCCTTGTGGCGACAGACATGCTTTAAGAACATGGTCTGTTACGTTGGCTGACATTAAGGGAGGCTGCGAGTGAGACATGATTTAATCATTAACATTCATGAGCGGGAACATGGGTGGCTTCCAGCACGCTGCGCTGCTGCCTGAAACAAAATGCAGCCAGCACAACACAGAAATTACAGCCGTAATTGATTATTTTGGAGACAGTGAGAACATCATCAGAAATCTGAATTCATCAGCACAACTTGGGGAAGAGAGCCAGTCATCTGTGAATGTCAAGCACACTGATTGTGGAAAAGAAAATCACACAAAAAACCGCACTTACGTTACACTGTGTTTATCTCTCAAGAGCTGGGTAAGTTTGATGACTCGGCTCTCGTGGTTGATTTTACAAGTTCTCCCAGTTGTGCTCTTGCTCGTAGCAGCTTTCAGTTTTTCTTGACTTGGGCGCGATGTGTGAGGCTGGATCAATTTGTTACTAAACAGTTTAATGACACTCTGGCTGCCCCCGTAGCACACTCCTAAAAAGACTGTTTGTGTTAATTATTCTCACAACACTTGAAGCCGCTGAAGCTGGGATTTGTTGGCTGTGAGTGCCATTTGGCAGATTTAAAAGCCTTAGCAACATGACAGGGATTATTTTCTTATGTTTACACACTCCAGAGAGTGGTGCCTCCACGCTCAATATATTTTTTGAAATGAGAAGACTCTGAGCTGTTTGAATAGGAGTGAGGTGCTTAGTCTCAAGCAATAGTGGAAGAATGAAAATATCGAGCTTTTACTCCCCAAGAGAATGAAAATCACACATTGTAATGCGGTGAACCTATTTTAAATTTAAAGTCTCAACTCCTTTTTTGCAAGTTTTAGTACGTAGTGCTTTCACACTGGTAAAAAGATAAAAGTACACTTCAATGCCAGTGTCAACACTGAATTTGTTTTATTTTTTAATTACCTGTTGATAGACACTATTGTCCCACAATGCAGTGCACAAATGGAGGATCTACTTGTACCTAGAGGAGATTGAAAAAATATAAATGGTGGTGAGAAAGCTCCATAAATATTATTAGTTGGTGGTAGCTTTCAAAAGTAGCACTTTCATTGTCGTCCATTGGCGCAAAATGATAATACACATCATCTATTAAAAAAAGATGCAAACTCCTCAACTTTCAGCTGACGACTATCGAGGTCAAAATAGGTCGCCTACGAGATTCGCATAGATCTGAGGAGAAATTTTGGGGGAGGGCGTCGGTCGGGTTGATCAGGATCACTCGCGGACAGCCCGTCGGGAGCACCACATTTCCCGGCCAGCGATAACATAGCAAGCAGGAATGAGTTGCGAAAATGGATGGTCAGATCAGAAGAAAAGGAAAGGTGGAGCAGAGAGGGAGAGAATAAAAAAGAGAACGGCCACAGACGCAGCTAAATGCTGCAAAATAAGCGGCATGTTCGCCAGTACGGGACCAGGTCAGTCAAAGACAATAGCTACACACACACACACACACACACGACATGCCTATACCAGCATGGCTAGCTAATTAGAGTTAATTACTGGCTACTCTGAAGTAGCTATGCAGTGACTCTTAACTGACTGACTGACAAGAGTGAAAGAACATTTGCTTTGAGTCAAAACTTTTGTACAGTGGTGTGTGTTTTTTTTAACTTTGGTATTATCCTTAGTTATGTAGTTAAAGTTCAACGCAATTGACTCAGTGACATCTGGTGTGCACACGCAATCATTTGGCCACTTTTGTGCTGTTTTCTTTACGGACAGATTGTTGTAGTTTATGTTGAATTTCACTGAATGTGTGTGTGCACACAAGTAAATTGAAGTGCAGACACAGGTGAACGAACATTTGCTGTGATCTAACAAAGAAAATGTGGGAAAACTGTTATACCCGTTACATCAACAAATAGGATTAGCCTACAAAATTGGTGGTTTGCGTGGACAGGGCGGCCTGGGATGGAGTCACATTCCTGGCCTGAATTATTGTTTTAGTCCGCCCCTGTACTTGTCATATGTAATTATGCGTGTAGACTAAATGTAAGCTTTTTACGAATTTGACCTTTTGCCTGATAGTGGAAGAGTGTTATTAAAGAAGCTGCTATGAGCTGATTTCCAACGTACTTTTTTTATCTTGTTGTTGTCTTCTTGTTTTTGTCTTGTTGATGTATTCAGCTCCCACATCTATTCCTTCCTTTTACTTTGTGTTTTATTGAGGGTTGTTTCGCCCCATAATGGCTGTTGGAATTAGCTTTCAGGCAGATCCAAATATACTTTAAAGTAACTAGAAATGAGCATGTAAACCGAATATTTTTCAAAATTTTCTTCCACATGTGAAACGTGCGAAATGTTTCACATGTGATGCATTCAGGGGCACGTGGTTTTCGGACACTACACATGTGAAACACTGTAAGCACGTGTGGTTTTCGGACGTTTCACGTGTGAGGCATTCGGAGGCACATGTGGTACTAGTACTTTAATTTTCTTTATACTAACTGCAAGAATGGTCTACTATGCAGATTAGCATATTATATACGGTATTATTTGTAGTTTTAGTATGTAGCATGGAAGTTTTAGCACCTTAAATACTTCACTCGAGGTCAACTTGCTAGCTTTTTCCAGAGAGTTCAATCACATCTTACAGTCTTCATTAGCCGATAGAGTTTACTCAGTCAGTGTTAAGATTTTTATGTCCATCTACTATTCCCTAAGTCTAGGATGAACTTTAACGCTTAAATAATGTATACTCTATATTTTTGCTGACTATTTTTGAATGCATGCTGTACAGGTTTCGTTTTTTAATGTATGTTTCTAATCGTTCCAGACAGCCAGTGGTTTCCATTAATTTCTGTATGTAATGAAATGTACGTGCATTACATTTTCCTTGGCGTGGTAATGCAGTTTGAAGTACAGATTGATTCAAAAAGTCACTGCATTATCTCATAATGACAATATAACTTTGACTTTAAATTTTTCACATCCACACATTTCAAGATGTTCATATTGTACAGCAATGAATGAAAACTGATGGATGGAGAAAATACATTCACATTAATGAAACACAACAGCATGGTTTACACAATGATGAGCTCCGATGTAAAGTATACATGAGCCATAGTAAATGGGTTAAAACATACGTATAAACCACCATGGTCCTTTAGACGTGCAATAACTGATTTGCCACATGGGGGCAGCAGAAACAAGTTGCGAACACAACATTGACATATCTTCACCTATTAAGTTAACAGTTGCTTACTTACACATGCGGCAGATATGGCGCAACATTATTATTCATTTGGACTGTTTGATGAATGTAAATTCAGTATTCACTCTCTTTTATCTCTGTTTTTGGTCTCCACCAACTCCACTTCAGCTGCTAAATGCTCCACTATATTCACCAGCTACCGTAGTCTCTAACTGTGTCTGTCTGCTGTTTGCTGCTGAGCAGATAGTGTACAGTGGCTTTTTGGAGCTTTTTCACTGAAAACAGTGAAACAACTACACTATGAGAGCGGTGAGAGTGAACCAAAACAGTAAAGTTGCGGTCCAGACAGCTAAACAATGAAGTGTTCAAGTGGATGCTTTAAATCCCTGTAAAGCCGAAGGGAGCTGCAGATTCAGGTGATTCTCTGGAGGTTCATCACTACGAGCGATCCTTTTCACATCGTCTTCAAATCGTCATTTGATACACTATTAATATGAAAATATCAGTTATAGCCGCTTTAAGCACACATTCATTTTGTGTCATGGCCTGTTGTAATATGACATAAATGATGGAAAGTGTCTGTTTATGATTCCACACAGAGAAGACAGAAATTCACCAATTACATTGCAGAAGAGAATGAGGTACATTTACTAGCCTCCTGTTAAAGAAAAACGTCTGATTTGCAGTTAACCTGTTAAAAAGACATCTTTCATTCCCCTCATGGAGCAGGTCTGATTTAATCACGGATTTCCTAATGGCTCTGTGGTTTAATTAGGCCATTTAAAGGTTAACTGCCAGGTCTGCGCCCACATCCACAACGGTCAGACATCTTTCACCGCCGTGCTCCCTCGGCACCCGTCCTATCAGCTCCACATGTGATTACGGAAAAATAGATATGGTGCCTTATTTTCTCTGTATACTGTTATATAAATAATGAGAGTTATACAACATGCATTCACAACATGTCGCCTTGCACATTAATGCCTGCAGACTCGTTTGTCACAGCAGGTCTCTATATGTGGCACACTCAATATATCGAACACAGAATGCATTTAAATCATTTTAACTGAAACAGTACATTTTTGGAGTCAAGCTCCTTTTTCTTTTTCATTTGATCATTTATTAACCACAAGACAAAGACGAGAAAGCAATATTTTATACTCCGCGTGATGCTTTTATACTTCTTCTTTCTTCTTTTATCCCTTTTGTCTTTTCCTTCTTTGGACCACATATGTGACGTAAGTCTGATTTTAGTGAAATGACTTTAAAAAAAACATTAAGGGAACTATGGGGTTTCTCTGTGGTTTCTGTTGCGTGTATTTCTGTTAACATGAGAATAGCTCAATAGTTAAACTGAAGAATGTCAGAGAAGTTTACCACAGTTTTATTGATATTGATTAAACTGTCGTGTATACCGTTGCAAGTGATCTGTGTTATATGTGTATTTTTATTGTCCTGTGCATCCTTTAAGTGATTTTATTCTATTTCAAGAGGCATTTTTTAGCCGTGCTAGCACCACTTTGGTCCAGACTGAAATATCTCAACAACTATTGGATGGTTTGCCATCAAATTCTGTACAAACATTCATGGTCTCCAGAGGATGATGAATCCTACTGACTTTGGTGATCCTCTGACTTTACCTGTAGGAGGTTCACATTTGTGTTTGAATGAAATGTTTCCACAACAAATGGATGGATTGCAAAAGTTTTAATTTGGTATGCACATTCATGCCAAGCGTCAAGATGAGTTGTCACTTTTCCTCTATCAGGTCAGAACTTCAGTTTGTCCAGCACTTTGGTTTATGACCGATACCTGCAGTACAAACACGCTAAATTAAGATGGAGATCATTGTAAACATTATACCTGCTAAACATACGCTTGTTAGCATTGTCATTGTGCTGACGCTAGCATTTAGCATTTAGCTCTGTGAGGCTTAGTACAGCCTCATAGAGCTGCTAGCATGGCTGTAGTCTCTTAGTCTTGTTAACATCTGGCTGGTGGCATTCAATGGAAATTGCAAGATGCATCGGCGCTGTACTGTCTTTAGCATGCTCTTTCTTGCTGTGCTCCTTAATACTGTATATTTTATACTGTATCTTGATTTTGTGACAATAGTTATTTTATTCTTACGCAGCTTTTTATACACCTGAACAGAGACAACGTTTGAAAAATTTGCTTTTGCACATCGTGGTAGCCCAATGGTTAAGGCACATAATCGCAACATCCACGGGGACCTTTGTTGCATGTCATATCCCTCTCTCTTTCACCTTGTTTCCTGTCTCTCTCTACGCTGTTTACTGTCAGATAAAGGCAAAACATCCCAAAATAATAGTAATAATCTCATGAAATTAAACTCAGGCTCCTTTGCAGTGTTTTAGTTGATCGATGGGCATTGTCCCTCACAAATAAACTAGTAAAATAAAATAGAGCAAACTTCTTCACATGGTGCCAGCTATACCAGAGCTGTAAGTTATGATCTTATGGTTTTCCATTCCAGGATAAACCCCAGTATGAATTCATAAGGCGTCAATCTTTCCCTCTCTTCATCTCAGTTTCACACTGGCGTGCACACACACTCTCGCCACGGACGCACTCGGGTAAGCGGTGACTGATCACGCTGAGAGCACCTCACTGGGATGTTCGGAACAATTACCTCTGCCTCGCTGCCACTCAGGACCCCTCAGGTGAAGTCATTATCTTAACCAGAGGCTGCTCACTACAGTCACAATTAATTCACATTAACAGTGGAGCCTGGGCCACCAGGGCCATCTGGATGCATGGCTCCAATTATCCTCATTACTGGACTGGACTTTTCAAAAAGGCTCTTTTGGGAGGCTGCTTTACGAAAGGAAAGTTGGCTGGTGAAGTTTTAACGGTAGGTGTATGGCAGTGGTGGAAGAAGTATTCAGATCCTTAAGTAAAAGTACTAATACTACACTATGAAAATACTCCACTACACTTAAAAGTCAAAGTAAAGTCAAGTCAAGTAAAAGTATGAAAGTATCATCAGCAAAATGTACTTAAAGTATGAAAAGTAAAAGTACTCATTCTGCAGTAAAATGTTCCCTCTCAGTGTTTTATTATATCTGATGTTTCAGGATTAATATTGTGTTTGTGTATTGTGTATGTTGCATTTTACTGCTGTAGATGTTTAAGGCTGAGCTACTTTATATACTGTTGGGTAGTTTAATCTACAGCAATGCATCATGGTCTATAAGATCATCATGTGTTTGTAGCGTCGCTGTCCTGTGAGAACCACGTATCTCTAAAAAGTCAACTTTTCATGAGCTCAGGAAAACAGCCTGTTTTCAGCTTTGTGACGATGCACTTTCCAGCTGATCTAAGGAGGGTTTAAATAGTTTATTTAGCTTCAGAAGGAGGAGAATTATCTCAGCACATGAAGGAACACTTCATCTTTCAGTTTATCAGAAATATACAAATTCAAAATCAGTAAATTTAGAAGTACATGGTTTTCACTGGACAGGAAGGGTATAAAAAACTAATCTGAAAAGTAACTAAAGCTGTCAGACAAATGTAGTGATGTAAAAAGTACAATATTTACCTCTGAGAGATGCAGTACTTGAGCAAATGTACTTAGTTATAGTCCACCACTGGTGTACGGCTAGAAGTACTCTTCAGACTCAAAGGAGTGATTTCCTTCATTTGCTACTTAAAAACTAGATGTGAGGGGAGTCTAGGCGTCACAGATACTTAACATTCTGTGAAATAAAATACTTAAAACAAGTATCCACAGCACCAGGCCTGTAAATCTAATAGAAGGCGATTTTCTCTTGAAACAAGAACATATATCTTGTATCCCTGATGATTATCTGATTCTCTCAGCGTGAAGACGAACCTTAAACAGTGAATCCCAGACATGTGGTCTGATTGAAGGTAAAAGTACCGCCTTTCCAGTTAGTCCAAAATCAGTATTCATGTTTGTTTACTTCTTACTTATTAAATACACGCACAGCTCTCATTTATTATACGTAAAAGACGAAAGGAAGGTGCTGCTCCTGCTTTATGTGTTGAATGGGATCGCACCTTTAAGAAAGTAGCAATGTCAAGTGTAAAAAATGTGTCTCTTGAGTATCAGACACTCACTACAGCCATGCTAGCAGCTCTGCAGGGTTGTGTAAGTGTTTCCTTTGCTGTTTAAACATTGTGCGGAGAATCAGTGTCTCTTACGCCACAGATCTTTCATATTATTTGTCCCATAGTGTGTGTGTGTGTGTGCGCTGGGCTTTATACCAGGCAGAAATATTGGAGTGACTGCGGACTTTGGGCTACTTATCAATTAAAAGATCCATTCTTTCAAACTGCAGCATGTGTAAACAATGCTGTTTTTCAAGCAAGCAACATGTAGATTAATTTAGAGCCATACATAAATCTGCTGAATATTTAAAAAGGCAGCTTCCTTCCTCGGGACTCTCTTTAAACTTTATTATAACATTTCCTTGAGGGTCGTTGAATACCAAACGGTAAAACATCACGATTAAGAGGATATAATAAACATATTCACAGGTAATAAATGTGGAGTTTTAATATCATGTTTGTTTACTCTATGAGATATCTTTGTGTTGTGTGTCTTGATGGCATGTTTCATGGGAAACCAGCTTTTCTGCTCTGTTTATTCTCTCTTTGTGACCTTTTCTCTGCTTGTGTGTTCAGATCAAGAACATTACTATACAAGAACATCAGACAGCCTTGCTTTGCTTTTAATCATCTTTTCCTGCTTTTTACATTGGACTGATCTTCCCTTTTACTGTACATTCAGTTTGAAATAGCAAGTCTGACCTCAGTACACTGTAATCATGATAATCAGTGTGCTGTCTGCAGTCATATCTCTCTGATTAAAGGCAAGGCAGCGGGGATGGTATCAGCGAGGGTTAGCTTAAGTTTACGGTGGCTATTCAAGTGTTTTTCACTTAACCTGACTGTCAACAAAGAGCCTTGTGTTTGCTTACTGCTTCCTGAGTTCTAAAAAGGGAAAAGAACATGAAGACTTTATGCACTTTAGCTTGTTTCATCACTATATTTGCCCTTAATCAAAAGTGGACAAATTAAAACTTTGGCTGACAAGAGAGAAGATATTAATTTGTGCCATGCATGCTCTTCCCTCCAACACCGGGGGAGAAAAGTGTGTGCTTTGCATCTAATGTATTCTCTTTCAGATTAACTAATCAATAACTGGGTGGCCATGCTTTCACTCCTACCAGGAGAAGGGAATGAAACACGTTACTGTATTATTCATGGCATTTGATTTTTTTTTTCTCTCCTCCACAGTGATGATTCAGTTTTCAAATCACCTCCTGCTCTTTCACCCTTGGCTCTCTCCAAATATTACTCCTGAGAAAACAGCATCTGAATACTGTGTAACATGAATTATTAACTTATAGTGTATCGTAAAAGGTACACAAGCAGATACAGAAGGTATCTCCCTCTATTTCTTCTTTGTAAAAGTGACAAATGCTTTTATATTTCATGGGGGAAACCACAGCGTCTGATCATTTCCGCTCCTCTGTCCAGAGGTTGCTCCGGCGCAGACATCCACAATGCAGTGGTGTTGTCTTTGATTGAGCTGTTGTCATGGTTACCTGGATGTTGGATAGATACCGGGGTTGGACCGGAGAGACTCTCCCCACTTCTCACAGAGCTATAATTAAACACAATTTGGAGCAAACCGCGGCGTTAATCTCTCTCAGTGGCGGCTGGCACAGGTTGTGGATATTGCAGGGATGTGGAAAGCGCGTGTCAGCCAACTCGACAAACTCTCAGTGTGATCCTCTGGAGAAAAGGGCAATGGTGTGCTGAGATGAATGGCGTGATAACCTCACATCAGCCAAAACAGTGGCTTTAATTGTTCCCATTTTTTAAGGGGAGTTAAGTCATTTAAATGCACTGTTTTTCTTGATGTCTTGTATGTGTGCATGCATGTCTCGTACAATATGTTGAATAAAATTTGATTGGCTTGGTTAAACTTTGATGCTCTATGCTGGCAAATTCGAATAAAACTGGATAGAAGAAGCACGAAGACGCATGAATGTCCTGATTTAGACTGAAACATGATTTTTTTTCAGTTATGATGTAACATTGGAAACATTTCAGAAGTTGAACGACTTGTTCAGATAATCCCCCCAAGAGAGAGAGAGAGAAAAAAAGAGAAATGACAATAACTTGTCCATTTGCTCAATATGACCATGCGCTCCTTCCCTGAATAGCTGGAGACAAATCAGATGAGAGGACAGCAGACAAGACAGGAACACATAATCCCCGATAAAGTCACAAGGTCTCTGTGACTTTATTAGAATCCTGAGGTACATTTGACAGGAATCCGCGGTGCAGACGCCCAAACAAACAGGGCTGGACAGAGTGGTACTGAGCTACTTGCTCTTCATTGTCTATCTTCACTGACTGAACACTGGATCACTTATTCTTAAATCCTGTAAAAAATAGAACCTTGAATGAAGCTTCCTTCGAAGGACGCTTCTTCTTCTTCTTCTTCTTCAGCATCAAAGTTTTTTTTTATGAAAGGAAATATAGAGGCACAGCATCAGCTGGGGGATTATTGATAAAAGGCAAGGTTAAGATGCACCGTGGCGGTTACATAAGAGTGGATAGGTGTTACACAACATCTGTTGCGCCGCACCTGCTGTGATGGACACACACAATGCGAAAATCATCTTTTCTCTCAGAAAAACACCACAAGTCCTTTAACAGTGACAAACTGAGTCGTGGATGATTGATTGAAGCTTTATTTTCAGTTTCCCACCTCATATGTACTGTATGGAGTCTCAAGTGTGGCACAGGAATGATTATAGATTTTTTCAGATTATAGACAATTTTTAAAGCGTCGTACATTGGTTGATTTGCATTTAAATCCTGAATTCAATGAATTAAAAAAATACAATTGAAATATTGAGTCAGTTACTTTTTAACACGAAAAACGTAGTTCGCATACCCTTTTCCAGCCCTGAGTAGTGTCTGCAGGTATTTCTTTAAGGCGGCATACAGCCCCAGCAACAATTTGGCATTAAGGTAGGGCAGCCTGTATGTAGTCTGAGAGGCAAAACTTCTGTCATGCGGGTTATAGTGGCTGGACAGTAAGAGAACAATGTTGAGAGAAGCTTCAGTTAGAAAATCTACCTGAAATAATAAAAGTGACATCCCCAGTAGAAATTACTTCCTTGCTGGGGCTACTTGGTTAAGGGTTAGGGAAATATTGTTGTTATGTTAAAAAGACACCAACCGTGACTGGCATGTGAACGATGGTCTCCTGTGGCAACGTCACAAGCTTTGTCAAGCCAACTTTCTGGTTTTGTGGCGCTATTATATCATGCTAAATCTGTCTTTGCCTCTAAAAGACATTTGCACAACTCCACGAGGTTCTTGTCAGGTAAACGTAAACATGGTTGTTGTCTTTTTTAAGGAGTGACCAACAATTAAAAATCAAAAAGTCATTATTCATTCGGCAAACTCCAGACTCCATATTTACATCACTTTTTGATTCTTTCTTGCCTCAAACCCGGGCAAAGTCTGCGAAACAGCTTGACGAAGGACATGCTCGATGAAACCAACACCCTGCCTTGCCTCTGGCTCGGACCTCTCGCAGGCAGGCGATGATCCTATCTGGCTGTCTGCACCCTCTGTATGGGTGAGCCGCGGAGATTTCGTGTCTATAGGGAGAAGCAGCTCATCAGCACATCACCTGGGACAAAAGGTCAAAGCAGGAGGAAGAGATAACACTGTTGTGTAATCACAGCTAACAGAGACACCGCTTCAGTCTTGGTCTATCTCCTTTTTATCAGACTGGATTATCAGACTCGGGGTAACAGTTTGGGGGAATAGACGGGGCAGGGATGTAAAAGCTGGCGATATGGGTTGTCAGGCTCTTCTTTATTTCACTTTCAGGCTTTTAGGAGAGCAGAGGTTTGAAAAGTGGAGAAACCGAAATAGCAAGGACAGAAAGGAAAAGTACCAACGCCGTGAGAGGAACATGTTCCTGATGGATGATTTTTTTTATTTCCTTCCTAAAACGGTGCAGATTAGATAAGAAATTATAGGTTACAGAAGTGACACAAAATCATTATTCCTCCTTCAGGACCAATTCCAGTTAAACTAATAGTCCTATTTTCTTGGCAGATTCTGCTGTCCTCACAGGTGTTAGCTCTGAAAAACTGTACCCAAACAAAACGGTGTCTTCTATCATCAATAAATCCATTTTGTGTCTCTTGAGCAGGTGAATGTGTCTATTAGAAAAGTCGACTTGACCTATAAAAGTTAGATTTCTGTGGCTATTTTTTATTTTTTTATTTACATGATGGTTTATCACCTGGATTCCGCCAGCTGAATCTGTGTGTAAAGTCTTCGTAACTACGAAATCAAGTTACAGGATTTAATGTCTTGACTAGTAAAGAGTTATGAAGCAAGTCGGTGGCTAGGAAACGTCAATATTGCTGTCCAACCAAGAGCCATCAATCACGAGCTGTAACTTAACTAACAAAAATAATGGTTTTAGGAGGCCTGCCAATCCTTTGAAAATGTATGACTTTGTTTTATTTATATGTGCCTGCATGAAAAAATAATGTATATGTCAGTCTTAATCGTGTCTAGAGTGAGAAATATCTGATTACACTTACCTAATTGACATCCCTTGATCACTAATTATTAGCATAATTTTTTGCAGTTTGAGGTATAATGTGTTATTTTCATGAAATATAATTGAAATCTTTCTAATCTGCATTATTACTGAACAGTATTTTAATCAAAAGACATGTGTGATGTGTCCCATTAGCTCCTTTACTCTTCACTCTAAACAGGTCATGTATTAGCAAGTCTGTCCAGGTCAAATTGATCACTGTAAGCAGATGATTATTGTGACCTTTTTCTTTATTTCTCATGCAGATTATCATCTAATTGACATTTGTATATTTATTACATGAATATAAAGTAATGAAACGGACAGCTTCGCTATTTACTGGCGTATGCTCTTTAGGGGGCATTATGTGACCGGGCATTATCAATCCACAGTTATCGCTGTTGTCACACAGTTATGCATGAACATGTGTCCCTTTGTCCCACCCTTTTTTCATCATGTAAAGTAATGTTCTGTCCCCCAAAAATGGACGATGAAAAGTAAATCATAGTAATCCAGGGTTTTCCTGTGATATGCAATTTCATACAAAGGTACAAAAAGATCAATGGCCACCTCCATTGTTGGTGCAAATGGTAGGCTGCGGAATTTCTGTCCAGCCCACAAGCCTTCAAGTGTGCTCATCCTGTAACCACTGAACAGTTCCATTATACTTTTGAGAGCGGCTCTACCTGCTCATTAGTGTGAACAACGGATTGCCTCGACCCTGCACATGAGTAAAAAGTCCATCTGTAAGGAAAGCACCCCTTTTATTTCGCTTTCTCAAACTCAAATCAAATGGATCCAGCGCAGAGGTTAACAGGTCACATTTGGCGTCAGATTGTAGTTTCTAACAAACACATTCCGACTGTGGACATGAAGAGAAGCCACTTGACAGATCTGTGCTTTGTTTGCAAATGAATTAATGGCCGCCGTGGCTCCCCTGAGCCTCTTGTGGAGAGGATGAGCACTTGAGGGATTTGCTATTACATTGGTAACACATGTGGGTGAAGAGAGGCTTCACAGACTGAAGGTTCACATGTTCACCTGACTTTCATTTCATTTATTACCCTCTTGAAACCAAATAAACCACTAGAAACACTGCACATTGTAGTGGATGAAGCAAAGTAATAAAGCCTATTGGCAGCTGGATTGATAGGCTGATGATTATTATTATTATTGTATTCCTCTTGCTATGAAATGCTGTAAAATCAACCTCCTTGTTTCACTCAACATGGCCATAAATCAGTAAAGCAGATTTCCACATCCTACGAACTCATTCATATGCCTTCTGGAATTACATTGTGTTCGCCAGTAAAGTAAAAAAAATAATAACTTGACTTGGGAAGCAAGAGCCTTGAATATAAGCTCAAGTGTTTCTCCTCCAGATCGCTCCGTCTGTCTGGGTCTGAACACAGCCGTCACTCTGCGACGCCGACTGAATGCTTTCTTTGAATTTGCCTCAATTCAGCAAAGTGCTCCTCGCTGAAGACCTCTGAAGCATTTCTGTGTGGTATTAACAAAACGATGGATTCAGAGTGGCCTTTCTGATTATTTTTCTGCCATCAGTGGGGTAATGCTAGCAGTTTTACACGCTGCTACACACAGTATGTCATAAAATGGAAGAAATGGCATTTGAGGGAAAGGAGCTGCATGTGTGAGAGATCATGCCTTCTGGTCAGATAGGTATGCAGAGCTATCCATTAAATATCTCATTAAATATTTTAATATGGCATTGGGCAGGGATCCACAGAGGATCAAGTCATTTTCTCTCATCATTAACTATTCAAAATGTCTTTGCTTTCTGGCCTCGATGGTTGGACCTAGAAATAACCATCCACATAGAAACACAGAATAGATAGAGCTTTAGTTTTCCTGCCGGATTTTGAAAAGAATTATCTTTACTAACTCAGACTTTACAGGAGTCGTGCCATCTGGAAGTGGCAACTTAATAAAATTAAAAACTTCTCCAGTATCACTTTTAATTTTAAGCATCTTGTTATATTGACCCTGATAAATTTAATCAAACCACCAATTTACTCTGCGTCCACACGCTGGTGGATTATTACAAACATGTAGCTGTCGCCTCCTCTTGGCTGTCCTTTTCTCCTGGATGCTTTTGCTCTTTCTGATCCAGTCCAATGTGGATCTGGCTGCACTGCGCTGGCAAGGTTAATAGAGAAGTTTGCTGTCAATAACTCTCAAGGTCACAAGAGGCTTATTATCCTAAATGTTTGTGCACATGTATGCATGCTCTGAGAGTGCTTTCTTTTCCTACTGAAAAAGCTTTCTTTGTGTCGTTGTGTTTATTCACTTTCTGCTACACACTGACGCTGTGAGTAGCTTTTCCTGACATGCTCTGGATTAATGTTATGTTTTCACTGTCAGTCGCTGCTGGATGTAATTTTGACAGCATGGGTGCAAAACACCCGCGTTTTTTATAGCTGGTGTCAGCTATGTATTTACTTGTATGACAATATGTGTGCATGATTTATCTTCTTCTTATAGCCAAATTATATGTTTTGCACTGTTGCACGTGGTAAATAGCTTTAGCCCTGCCAATTAGCAGAGTCTGGCTGAAGAGTTATTGCTTTGTTTTTGCTTTGAACTGTGTATACCAGCTGTCCGTTGGCTGCCGTTAATCAGGGCGAACCTCTAAAAAGAAAATGCTAAATTTTTCATTCGCTCCAGTTTCAAGTTTCATGGCTTTATTGGTAAAAAACTGAGATGTTTGTACTGCACAGTTTGGTGAAACCTGGAAAGTAAATCCACAACACAACATTTAACAAGACATTCAATAAAAACAACCCAACCCAAACACCCAACGTACTGTATGTAAATGCAGATTGTAAGTGTACTTAAAAGTACTCAGTAAAATGCCACTTTGGGTCCAATCATAAATATGTCCAACATGATCAAGTGCATAGTACAAATGTTCCCAGAGTACGTAAGAAAGAAGCTGAATAAATACATAAATTACATTCCTAAAGTGCCTCAAATTAAATGCATTTTTATATGCAGTTTATGTTGAATTAATATGGCGACATATGTGATTATTTCAAACTGCCAAGAGATACTGTAAGTGTTTAATAGACGAGAAATCCTGCACCGAGTCCTCTGCATCCTTTTTCCTGAGGGAAGCATTTGTAAGAGGATGACAACAGGGTGAAAGTAGTCAGTAATCTCTGAATCTTCTTAACCATCCTGGTGGTTGAGTGGTGAGTGGATGCAGGGATGTTGGCAATCTGTGATTTTGGATGCACTGAGCTCAACCCTGTGTAATACTACCTTCTCATGACTTCTTATACCACGCTAAGATGAAAAAAGAAATGTCAGCACGCTTTTAACAACAGCTCTGTAAAGTTGCACCAGTGCCTTTTTAGCCACTCCAAATTTCCAATGTTTTTCAATGTTTTTTTGTAGTGTTGACCTCCCACTCCTTCCAAAAAATCTTTCAACTGCCATTAACATTATAAACCACCAGTGAAGGAATACTTGCTTAATTGTTTTTCAGCCCCAGCCCGAATCCTGCCCGAGAGCTCTCTCTGATACATGCAAAAACACACACACACGCTACTAAGAGGTACATTTATTATAGGCCTCAAACACAACTACCAGTGCCACCGACAATCATGCCCACAAATATTAACAGTCCATTACAGAGAGCGAGAAGCCTAAGCATGCAGTAGAATATAGCCAAGCTACGTGGCCCAGCAGCAAATAAGTAAATAAAGATTTACAGCCTACCTTTCTTTGATGTTAATAACTTCATTGTTTGAAGTGGTAATAATCACATCAAAACTCTTCCAAAATGCAGCTTTTCCAGAAGCATTAGGAACTCTCCACGCTCCAACTTCTCCCTGATGCTCGGTGATGATGGTCTCTGAACTTACACGTGTAATGCATGTCAATAAAATGTGTATGTAGGCTATAATATTTATAATATAATCAATATAACAATATTTCATACAGTGGTCTATGTGCTTTGTGCTTATATGGGCACAATGAAAGGAGAGAAGTTAAATGAGCCCGAGTCCGACCCGGGCCTGGTCTATAAAAAAAAAAAAGGCCCGAATCAGGTCGGGCCCCGTTGGGCTTGCGGACCTTTAATCTCATCTTGTTATCAATGTAGTTACTGGGTGACGGTTTTAAAAAAAAAACCCTTACTCATTAAATATGTGGCCTCTGCTGTGTGAATCTTCCCCGAAGCTTGATAAGTCCAATTTCATAAAAATGTAGTAATTTCTTCTGACGTTAGCGGGGGCGTTCTTTATTTTAGGCAAAGCAGGCGCCTCTGCTATGAAACACTGTGGAAAACCCTGCCTTGTAATGTCAAATACAATTTTTCTGAATCTTAATCCTAGGAAAGTGAGGAACAATTTTACATTTAAAGTGTAAAATTGTATGACTGTTGATTGCCAAACGTAGCAGTTCCCTCCCTGTCTGTGTAAAATTAATCTCCAGCTCCCTGCTTTTATCAAAGTCAAGCTGTAATTTCTTTAGGCTGTAGCATGTCACCAAAGCGGTAACCTCACTCCTAAATGCTGTTTTATCTCCCTTTGTAGTCAAACCCATCAATGCGGCATCATCTGCAAGTTAACATTTTAAACGCCTCAGAGAACGATAAAAAAACACTGGCATGAAGTGGAAAGGTTAAAGGGTACAGCCTTGGAGAGACTTCAAACATGCCTGGTGAAAACACATACAAACACTTTGGTGAGCTTGAACAGTAATTTGTGTGTTTATGTTCCTAGATATCGCACCGCCACCCAATCCCCCCCCACCCCTTCCACTCTTGTATGTCTTTGCTTCATTACTCCACATCTCCCCCTAACCTTTAAATACAGATGCATTTGCTCCCCTCCCGGCTAGCTGGATGGTTCTCCTGCTGCCTTAAAGGTTAATAGATTTCCCACCCCCCTTTGTGCAGCGAAGCGTGACAGGATGGGAGTCATGTTCATGTCGTATGTGCATCACATTTGTCCATTTGAGACGTACAGTGAAAGCAGGATGACACGTATTTGACAGGAATTTGATTGTGCCCTTCTCTTACATTGACCTGTAAATGTTTTTTTGATCTTTTGGAAGATTTAGGTAAACATTTTGACAGAATTCACACAAAAGACTACACCCAAGCACACACAGACACACTAAATTTGCTAATCGTTATGCAAAATACTTGGTTACACCCAAAAGCACCATCCAGCAGCTTCAGTACATTTTGTCTCTGAGCGCCACATTTCATAAAGAGTAAGCTTCAAACTCAGGCCAAGCTATGTTTTGGTTTGTGGGCAGAGTGGAAGCCTTACTAGTTAGTAACCATGAAGGGACTCCCACTGTTCACCCATACAGGCAGGAAAGACCGACAACACATGCCAGACAGAGGAGAAAGAAAAAGGATTGAGCTATCGGAAAGGGCAAGGCGAGAACCGATGGGGCAAATTGATTTCTCTCAGAGAGACAGCAGTGCTGATGATCATGCATCGTATGTTGCGTTACATAAGCGTCTTGCCACAGCTGAAGGGAATGACAGAAGTAAACAAGGCGTAATTGCAAATACAAGCAATCAGTAGTGACAGGGTCGGAGACGTGGGGCCACTGGAAACCAGGGGGAAAATCCTGCCCTGGAAAGTCACCAGGAAATCCAGTCGTTCTCCACGGTATGATTTTCTCACATCACTGAGGGCTTGTTAGCCATGAGATGCAACATGACAGAGAAAATCAATTTATATCCAGAACACTGACTGAGCTTTCAAATGATTCTCAGCTGATGATATTTGGTGGTGTCAGCTGTATTCAGGGGTGATTTTTACATGAATTTTCAGTGTAGGAATAGTCATTTGAAGACTTTTTTTAAATTTGATTTTGCTCAGATTTTGGTCAGTAATGCATGACCAATTATCCCTGAACTGGAGGTGAGAAAAATGGAAGAAAAGTACCTGAAAATTTCTTTAACACATATTAGATGAAACCTACAGACAAGATGGAGATCGTGCCCTTGCTGACTGGATTTTTATCATCATCAAACTACACTTAATCAAACAGTACAGAAATTGTATCCAGACAGCATGAGAAAAACAAACATTGTATTGATGATAATGATGATGATGATTACTTTGTGTGATTGAGTCGTGTAATAATGACTAAAAATCCACAGCCATGCCATGCCAGACTCTGTGAGGCTGTACTTAGACACAGCGGTGCTTTGAGCGAAATGATGTATCCATCTAATAGTTGTCGAGATGTTTCACTCAAAACCACAAATATGAACTTCATGGTGGCGCTAGAGAAAAAGTCAGAAGATCATCAAAGTCTTCAGGAATGATCCTCTAGTGACCATGAATGTATGTATAAATCTTGTGCAAATTCATCTAAAAGATGAATGAGATACAACTGGATAAGTGAAAACTCGGACCTGATTGTGGTGCTGGATGGAAAGTCAGCGTTTCACAGAAATCATTACGGTTCATCCTCTTGGGACTACTTAAATCTGGACCAAATTTCATGGCAATTCCATCCAACAGTTGTCGTGACATTTTACTCAAAACCACAGATGTGAACCTCATGGTGGCGCCAGAGGAAAATTCAGGGGATCACCAAAGTCAGTTGGTTTTATCCTTCAGAGACCATGAATGTCTGGAAAAGAAAAAAAAATGAAAAAACATCTTAATCCAACATTAATTTGAACTTAATTTACTATTACCAACATTTTCTTCAGTTAAACTGCAGCTGATAAAGTGTATGCTGCAAACTGATCCATCATATCACCATTATGTAGTAATATACGTACTGTATATTAATTGTAATAGCTGTACCAAACAGAGAAACATGATAGGCACACTAAAAGCCACATTAGCTGATATGTTTATGCAAGTATACTATAAATCTCTGGCTGGAGGTACAGTTCTTCTTCTCTGTCCACAGAAAGCTAATAATTATTTTTTATTTTAATAATATTTTTTTGCTTCTTTTGTTTCTGATATAATTTAATGGAAAATAATCCCAAGTTCATAACAACTGAAAAAGATAAATCTTGAAATATGAAGAAGACGAGACCTTCTTCATAAAAGTCTTTAAGAGAGACTGACCTTCTCATCCCATACATGTGACACCATACATATTTTTAACAGTGATAGTTAACAATGATATAGTATAGGGATTGTGTTGTATTGCGCTAATTTTCATTTTTAGAACATTATCACTAATATTTAGAATTCTTCTTGGAAAAATGAATAAAATAAAGGAATGAAATCTCAGCCAGAATACCAGGTTTTTGGTCTCATTCTTATCTAATTTAGAAAATATGTATTCACAGGAAAGTGTGAAGATCAAATCTGGTCTTTTGTATGGAAATTAGATTCTTTTTGTACCATCATTTGTTGAGCTTGTTGTACAGCAGAGTGAACATTGATTCATGTAAGTGCCAGCTGCTCTGATGTGCACTGTTCATTTCAACACGGCCAGAAACCCATTCATTAGCAGTGGAGTAGTCCTGGCTGTCTCTGCTGATGGCATTGCTGATTAGATTCTTAGCTCTGTACTTTCTTAACGCCATGTTCATGCTCATGAATGCAGAATAATCCATCTAACAAAGTGAATTTTGTGTATTGTCAGGCAGGCAGCATTCACTGTCACAAGACCAGCTCACAGCCTGGCAGCAGACGCTAGTTTGAAAGAGCTACTCATTTTGGCAGCAGTCTTCTTAAATGGTGTCATTTCTTGAGGTTTTGTCTGATTTTCTACTTGTTCTGTTTTCCAAATAAATGGAATAATGTCAGTGGAGCTGAGAAAGCATTTTAAAAAGTGTGTTTTTTGCTAACAACCATGTAACCAGCCAGTCTTCCAGGGAATTGCTCCCATATTGGAGGAAGTAGTTTATATACAGTAGTGTGGTGAAAAGGTGTGGTGGCTTGAATGGTCAGTGCAGGTGAACAGGTTGATACCTGAGACTGAACTGTGTCCAATCCCAGACCAACATCGTTTTTAGTCATGCTAGTGGTGGTGGAGTAAAATATCTCGAGAAATATTGGATTGCTTGCCATGAAATTTGGTACACCTATTCATGCCCCCCTCAGGATGAATTGTAAAAAGGCTTAGCACCAAATACCTGCAAAACTAATGGCATTCCCATCAGCTTCAGCTATACTTTGTGTTTGGTGCTAATTAGCCAATGTTAGCATGCTAACACACTAAGCTAAGCTGGTGAACATGGTAAACATTACCTGTTAATTGTGAGCATGTTAACATGCAGAAGTTTGCATTTACTATAAGTACAAGGTGACAGAGCCACTTTTGACTTGTTTTTCAGAGAAATTGCCCAAAACATTTTTTTGTTGCTTTACTTTATTGATACCTCACCAGGGTTTCGTGCCAGAAACAAAAAATGAGCACAAACCAAACATAGGTCTTAACATCTTACAAAGCAGTTAAATAATTTAACTATATGCTGTTTCGAGGCACAGGTAGTGCTAGTAAAATAATGTGTTATTTAGTCTAGGGAAGTAATTACTACTGAGTCTTAAGGCTGTACCAGCTACTAACAAGCCATACATACAACAAATGCCTTGGTTGCCAGTCAACAAGAAAAGGATGCCGGCTGAACTGTCGTCCACTTGACTGCAGGGCCGGGCCAGCTTTGGTCCTCTTCTCGTGTTAACAACCGTGCACTGAGCTCACGTTGGTTTCAGTTCATTTAGTTTAACAAATAAGCACAGACAAAACTAATAAAAAATACTTTTTCACTTTTTTTCAGTCATTGTCCATCACGGTCTCAACGAAAACTTGCTGTTTACACTTATCTGAAGAAGCACATCATCCCCATGCGTCCACATCACTACTCTAGCACTCTCTCCTCCGGCATGCAGGTCTCTTGAAAACAGCAACCAATCAAAAATAAATTACAACCTTTGACCATGACAGCTGCTTTCATAAGCTTCATTTCAATCAGAATGTAAAATGTGTAAACAACAATTTTCCACTCTGGTATCCGCATCCTTTTACATATTTGACTGAATTTGAATATGTGACTTTTACAATTAAGGCCCACTGTGATCATAGAGTACAATAAAATACCTGAGATTTACACAAGATTAGATTCTCTGTTCCTCTTCGCAGTCTAATTAGTACCACACCGTTTCGCTGAGATATAATGAAGTCTTAAAGGGGAATGTCTGATAACCAAAAATGAATAAAATATAAGCCTTACAGTGCTTGCAAATGTTACAAAGTCCACAATGTTCCTTTGTGTGCGACGTTGCATGACACAAGAAATGGTGGACATGATTCACACTTACAGTACTTTCAGTCCCATTTATCCCATTTTTACCAAGCACATTACAACATTTAAAACCCACATGCCTCTTGTGATCACAGAACAGAACCTATTATAGCAGGATCACAGGTTCAAAGCCGTAGGTGAGCAGGAAATGTTCAATGAGTTGGAAGCACTTTGAATTGAGAGTCCATGCATTTTTTTTATTAAAAACTGCCTGACTCATGAGTCACAATGCAAACTATTGAATACACTTGTTTTACACACGTTTTAATGTTCTTGCTTTTGTGTCAGGAACATTCACATCACTGTTAACAGACCATTTGGCTGTGACAAAGTTAGCAACAAAGACATGGAGTGAACCGCATCTCTGAGAGTCTTTTCTCTGCTCATTATCAAAATTGCTCACTGGGTAGACGAGTCCTCATTGTACCCGTGTGCAGTGTACTCTGCTTGATGCGTTTTTGTTTGGTCCTGGAAATTACTGTCTGCCACTATATTTTACTTTTTCTAATTGCAGCTTTAAATTTGCTGGAAACCATGTAAGCAAATACTAAAGAAGAAGCATAATAAAGGAACTTCCAAAAAGTCATTATTACTGCTGCATTAAGTCAGTCATATTACACAAGTAGTCATTTTCATGTCCAGCTGAAAAGAGGTGGGTTGCAAAGTTGTCCATTTTAGATTTTAAAAATTATATCTTGAAAGGATTAAATTAAGTTAGCTTCTAAAGTCTAGTGAGCTTTTACTGACCGTCGCTGTGAATATGTCTGCTGATGAGGAAATTCTTCTCCTTATTTGTCTTCCTTTTCTTTTTGGAATTGATATTTAGATTTATGAGTGTGTGTCTCTTATGGCTGAGTTGGGTCTGGCTTTATCTCTGACCTTTTTATACTATTTTGAGTATGAGTGCAGCCTGGGACAATTTTGTTTTTTCCAAAGTCTAGCCTGAAAAGAAAAAGCAGCCCAGCCTGTTACATCAGGTTTTAGAGCAACTAGGCCTGTGGGAGTGGGCTGGCCAATTTAACTTACTTCTAGTGTTACTATTCTTCTTATTTTTCTTCAAACCACAATATTAATCATAATTGTAATATTTAATGATAGTTAGGGTTCAATTCTAAAAGTGAAAAATGATAGTACTGTCTCAAAATGCCCTGGTGTGAAATTAGATTTTCCTTTTGTTTCATTGAACCAAAAGTTTAACAGAATTAACTTGTAAATGTTTAGATATCGAAACTGATAAAACTTGCAAAATGAGATTATCTTAGAATAGATAATCACAAAGCAACATCTTTGAAAGATTGGTTGATTCATACCACCCTGTAAAGTTATACAAGAGCAGTTCAGCTCAGATCCTTTGGTAAAAGTGTCAGTACAACAATGTAAAAATGCTTCTTTACTAGTAGAAGTTCTGCATTCAAAATCCTACTCAAGGACCAAAGTACCAAAGAATTATCAGCAAAATGTAAAAAAAGGTATCAAAAGTGAAAGTACTTCTTCTAGTACTTCAGAAAAATGACTTGAGGTGGAGCTAGTTTTAACTACTTTATCCACAGTTCGGTAGTTTAGTCCACTGCTTCCCAACCTAGGGGTTGGGCCACTCCAAAGGGTTACAACATAAATTGAGGGGATTTGACCTCTTTGGGCCTCAAACAGTTGTTGAAAGGAAACCATCTGAGAAGTTTAGAGGGGAAATCTCTCCTTGGTGCAACTCATCAGGCCTGTTTTTCTGTAAAATCTGCACAAGACAATGAGAAGAAATGCACGTTTCCGTCCACCACTGTTATGCCATTATTATTAACAGAAGGATATAAATGCACTGACATCTGAAATGTGACAAAGGCCCCAGCCCAGTTTTTTTTTCAAGGGATCACAAGACAAAACAGTTTGGAACCACTGGTTTAATCTCTAACAATGCATTGTATTTTATAATCTTATTATATGTCTTTTAAGGTCAAATTTTAATCTGCAAAGTAACCAAAAAAGTACAGTACTTGAGTAAACATACTTAGTTACTTTCAACCAGTGCCCATGAATCATTTGATGATAAAACTTAATTTTAATTCAAAGACAAAGAGTGGCAGAAGCCCTCCCCCCTATGTTGTCTCCTGCCAGCTGGACTCTTAAATAAATCACAGAGTGCTGCCAACAGGTCTGAGCACACTGGCAATATAATTACTGGATGTCCGCTCACTTTCCCTTTTTGTCCTTCCAAAATCCATTAGGGCCTGCACCACCCAAACCTTTCATCAGTCCTGAGAGCACATTTTGATGGACACGCAGCCAGTTGTCAAGCTAATCAAGGTGTCTGTGAGGCGCGCTGCTCTCACTGTGATGTTGCAGCCGTGAACGGAAATAATGAGCCAAGTCCTGCCTGTGACCCGCAGCTAATGCTGCACACTACAACCCCTGTGTCCTTCTCCCTCACAAACATCAATGTCAGCAAACAAGAACGCTTGTTTCCCGCAACAACCTGACTTTCGCAATTTCTCCTTCATGTATAATGGCTAATGAAGTAGCTTTAGAGATTACTAGTTGCCTGGGAAGCCCAGTAAGCCATCAAATTATTGAGGTTAGGGGGTAATTGCAAGCAAGCTGAAATATGACTGAGTACATGCACGGCTTCAGGAGAATCCCATTAACGGAAGCGAGGCGTACATATCCGTGTTGACATGTCTGAGACGTCCTGTAGCTTAGGTGAGATATAAAGCTATATTTATGTCCTAGAGTTTGCTGCATGCACCCACGAGCAAATTAAGTAAATGAATGCATGAGCTGTGCAGGGGGAGAAGATGCAAACCTGCAATTACAGCCGGTATAAGAAAGAACTGTAAGAGCAAATCCTTCGGAGAGACAACTATGTTTCTTTAAAAGACTTATCTTCACATTTCCCAAACAAGCAGCCGCTTGTAAGCAAAGACAGAAGTGTCGTCATGTTATTATAGTACAGAAAAACGTCTCATTGAGGAGGTTTGGGTGGATTGTTGGGGCCTATAAAGTATCTGATGGTGTAGACCGCCGTTCGCATCCCATGTCCTACCAGCAGCTCAACGCTGGTTTCTTTTGACCGTAATCATGATCTTTCTCTGACCTTAACCAAGAAGTTTTAGATGACAGAACAGATTCATCACAAGGTCCATTTAGTAGCTGTTCTGGAGCTTTGGATCACATCACACGATCTTCCTCAGCAGAGGGAGTTGGCCCAGTTGTCAGTGGAGATGTTTTTTTAATGTTTTTTTCGAAGCACTTTAAGGATTTCTTGTCCATGTTTGGCTTTATACACTGAGAGATTGAAAGGTTATTACACTTTATAGTACAAAACAGTTATTTTACTGTACCCCCCGCAGTTATGGTAGCGTGTTACTGTGCATAATCACTTTATGGGTTTCACAGAATATCAGTGTCGTTAACACCACGTTTTCCAAGCTTTTGTTTTCCAGTGCTGTATTTATAAAAAAATAATTTATTTTTATTTTTCTCCAAAATGCCCAATTGTTACTCCTCATAGTGTTGTTTTCAAGTACCAATAAGTACTTTATTGGTACCTGATTCATGCAATGAAATTACACTGTAAATCGCAGGCTATATTATATGCTGTATTACCAGCTTTGTCATTTAGCTATGAAGACTTGTTGCTTGTTTTGTAAAATAATGCTCGGACAGGGTTTTGGTCGTGAAATCATTCACATTTATCCACATTAGTTTCTGCACAGTGGTCAGAATGGTGATAAATGCTCAGTTATGAAAAGAAAGAAACACCTCAAACAAAGACAAGACAAATAACGAACAGGCAGCTGAATACAACGAACTGAAATCCTCTGAGGTGAAGCTCAGACTCAAGCAGGAGTGGCACAGAATGAAGAAAAATCTGTAGATCGAATCTTGCTAGACGAGAATTTTTTTCACTGCTGTGGGTGTTTGTGTAACTTACTGACGTCAGATGTGTATGTGTATGTGTGTGTGTGTGTGTGTGTGTTCCAGACATCAGGAAACGGTGTGCTGGAGCTGAACTTTAAAGGTGTCTGCTGAATGTCCCTGGAATCAAAGTACAGGGTGTTGCTTTTCATTCAGGACTCCCTTGCCTCAGACACACAAAGAAAGCGAGAGGGAGGGAGAGACTGGAGGAACTGGGGGTATGATGATATTTCTCCAAAAATCCCGTCCCCTGTATTCACGTGTCGGTAACATCATGTGCACTGAGCTTACAGTAAATGTCAAAGAAGTTACACTTTAAAAAGCAAGACGTTGTCATATTTTCACGTCAAAACACTTTTACATTGTGACATGAGACACTACGGCGGCTTGATCAATGTCCACTGCAATGTTCAGTGTGACAACAGTAAATACATCCAGCTTCCAGCAGTGACAGGGGAGAAGCCAACAGCAAGATGTGGCAAATAATAGTCAGTGACTTTGTTATAACTTATATATACTCATATATCTTATTATAATTTTGACTTTATTTGTAGATTGATGTTCTTCTACGAATAATTTCATTTAAAAAAATCTTCAAAATACCGCACAAGATGGCTTTTTCATTCGCCATGTACAAAATGTGAAACTCTGGTTCACCCAGATGTATCTGCCGTCTCAGTACTGAGCTGCTATAAAGGGAAAAGCCAAAGGGAACTTCAGCAGGCATTGACAGGCTGCCACCGAGCTGACGCGGTAAACCGGAGGCTGATCCTTTAAAGCATTACAGAGTGAAAGTGTTGCTGACCCCGGGTCTGTGTCAGATGCTACTGCTGCTACCAGCTATTAATATATAACGGAGGGATGAGATGAATCAGTGGCTCAACCTTCATACATCAATACCACTGCAAATGCAATATACACAGGTTAAGCTTCCTTTTCCTTTTTCTTTGGTGCTTGTGTTGGTATTAAGAATATTATCATTATTATAGTGATCACGGTTACAGTGATCAACCGCTGATATGAATCAAAAAGCTTGGGACAGAATCATTATATACAAATGTTGTTTAACTAATTTGCTCATAGTAATCAAGTAGTCCGTTTACAGTGCTCATTCATATGACAACGTATAGAAAAAAAATTAAAACTACGGTACTTCTATGTTTTTTTACTTTACTCCCATGATACTCGCAGTAACCCGTCTGATTCCACCTGGCTACCTGAGGCTGGTGCACATTGAAATCCTGACGGGAAAAAGAAAGTCATTTTCTCTCAATGAAAAACGTAGTCCCCTCGAAGCTTATGTCAAACTGCCAAAAACGAGCCAACGAGATGCAGCAGCGAAACTTGGTGTTCCTCGGGCTGCCTTCTGTAGTCTACCCAAACAACGAGAAACGGCTGCTAGTGCTGGAGACAGAAAACGAGTGTGCACGGGGAAAGCACCTGTGGTTGAAGCCGCCCCGGTCACGTAATGCCCCCTAAATAGCGAAGCTGTCCATTTCGTTACTTTATATTCATGTAATAAATATACAAGTGTCAATTAGATGTTAATCTGCATGAGAAATAAAGAAAAAGAAAAAAAATCATCCGCTTATAGTGATCAATTTGACCCGGACAGACGTGATCGCTATAAGAGGTTTCCACTGTATTTTCAATCAAATATTGAGTACTGATTTATATCTCGTTAAATAAGGATATGTTATGTATGAAAATCACTATTTTGAAATTATATTTGCAGCACAAACACTGTAGTTTAGCCATTTATTAATGTATTAATTACTTTGCTAATCAGACGGCACATGCCATATCTCCTCCTAAGCAAGCTTACAGTTTTGCTCAGCCCCCAGAGTATGTTGCTGGGGGTCAGAGGTCAGTGATCAGCTGACCAAATCTATAGTTACAGATACACCAAGTACAAAGACAAAAATAGACCAGGTTTTCACCTTGTCACACTGAAGGACTGTAATTTAAACTTTAGGTGGGGAGTGAGGAGCTGCAAGTGGAGAAATTCAGGTATTTTGTTAAATCAATTAAACAGTTAAGACTGTACCTATTTTTGTTGGTAATTAATACAACATGTAATGAAGCATTTATCTTAATAACACTACAGTACTCTACAGTATACTGGATACTATTGAAAGTGATGCGCATTTGTCCTTCTACCACCACTTCAGTACAAGTGAGTACAGTTTTGTTTGTGGCATTCCAAGCATTGTATTGGTTACTCTAGATAATCCACAGACTGCACTGTCTACTCTCTTCACTGGAACTACTTTCTAAATGAAGAAATAACTGTCTTGGCAAAGAGAAGCTCCTGTTGAGTTTTTCAAATATAATTTTTCAATGTTTCGAGGGGCACCAGTGAAATTCCATTTGCTTCTATTGTATTGCAGGTTAAAGAAACAGCAGCTGCTGTAACACAGATATTATATCAAACCATGGTGGCTGTTTAGCCACAAAGCAATGCTCTCAATTTATTCTTGACACTCAGCTAATGACACAAACCTTGACTGACTGAAAAAACAGAAGGCTGCTGGGAATGGCCAACTGGGATTAGACTCTACAGGGACCTATTACACCGTCCCAGGTGACCTGAGAGCGGCTGCTCCACAACGATTTGTGACAAGCTACAAGAGGGACTTCTGAGTTTTGCTGCCTCTGTAAAAACACTGCAACAAATGAATGGATTTCTGAACGTAAGCATAAAACCACAACAAATCCTTTCAGTGTAACAGGTGGCCATTTGGATCTCAAACAATCCACAGCTACCAGCACATTAAACTTTACAGATTACCTCTTTAGTCCTGTTTGAATGGTTGAAAGGAGCTTTACAGGCAAAAAGAAACACGCCTTGTAACTTAGAAGGGCTTGTAACGTATGAAATCACACAAGCCACAAGAGGACATCAGCAGGAATCATGCAGCGTTTCTTTCAACACAGCAGTCGGGTTCACTTGAGCAGGAGCGAGCTGTCTAGACGACGGCTGACCTTTCTGTTGTGACCAGTGTTTCGCCGGATTTCAAGGCTTTTTGCTTGTTTTTGCATAACGTAAGCTGACTGGTTACAAACCTTGACCTTTGTTCTTTTAGAAGCAACATTATACTCTAAATATGGCTTTGAATTTGTAACAAAGCCTGCATATTAAACCCTGTTTTTCTTATTGTTTTCATTTTTGTTTTCTCAACTTTCTAAGAACAGGAAAGTTTAACAAATTAATATTGTATTCTGTGATAATTATTTGATGAGGGTGTGCAGGGAAAAGACTACTCTCAGTTTATTATCCAGCAAATGACTGACAGCCCCCCAACAATATCTAATCCTTTGATACAAACCTTCATCATTCTGTTGCAGCCGCACAGCAGACAGACCCGGAGGAACCTTTCCAAACTTTGCCAGTGCACGACCCTGTTCGTCAAGTGGGATTTTAGTGCGTTTGTTTGTCTTGTGATGTTAGTGTCAAACACCTCCAGTGCTGCGTTCGAAAAGCGCACAGTTGGTCTCTTCCTGGCTCCAATCCAGCACCACCTGCCGAGTTTTCCTGAGGAGTTCGAGCTGTTCTCTCGGCCTGTCATCAACAACAACAACAACAACAAAAAATCACAGATTTATTGCAGCATTTCACATTTTGAAGAAGCTGCCCCCACCCCACATTTGGATTAGTCCCGGTGAGGAAATCACATAGCTGCAGGATGCAGCATGAAAACAGTCATGCAAATAATAGAGCAGATGAATGACAGAAAACAAACACAAGCAACAGTTATAATATTACAACGCAAAAGTGTTAACACATAAGAAACAGCAAACAGCAAATATGCATTATTATATCCCTGTTGGTTAGTTTCAGCTCAAGTTATTTTTTGACACAGCTTGTCTGTGTTTGGCGTCATTTTCCAGACTGTTCCCATCAGCATGTGATGATTTGACAGTTTTTGACTGATGCACCTGCAGTCTGGGCACAGATGATTTTGGCTTCTTCAAGCTCTGTTGTCTCATGTGGCTTTGAAAACTCTCATATCAAAATCCTGACAAGCAGCAGCAGTGTTTGTCATTATGATTATAGCCCCAGTCTGCAATGGGTTGACCATAAAATAAACCTGCAACAGCATCAGAAAACATGGATAAGTTAGCGTTCCCAGTGTTTTCACACACTTGAATTTGAGTCATCAATTTGAGTTATAGTATAGCAGGTTCCAGGAGTTTGGAGACACTTTTGCTGGATTCCAGATTATACCTTTAAAGTTATAATCCACCATAATGTTTTCACTGTGTTAAATCCCGTTTTAAGGGATGGCAATGCCGACCAGTCCACCGCTTTGGTCCAGACTGAAATATTTCAACAAGTATTGAATGGATTGCGATGAAATTTAATTCATGGTCCCACTCAAGATGAATTGTTATGACTTTGGTAAGAATCATAACTTCCATCATCAGTTTAAAATGTCAATTTGTCCAGTATTTTAGTAGTTATAGACATTTGGTGTTTCCAGAACAGAACCTAAGTTAATTTTTCTATGGATTGTTTAAGTTGATATATGTACTGATTAATTCATTGATTGATTGAGTATTCATTCATATTTCATTTAGTCCTCAGTTTACTGAGAAATCTGTGTAAAGCAGGGAAATGTACAAGGCATTCTACCTTTCTGCTTTTGTGTTGTTGGTGTCAGTGGCTTGGCATTGCAGAGGAGAGTCTATTTAAGAAGAAACATATTTCATACTGTCGCAGCTAATATTATCTCTTTATCCCCTCTAGAAATTATGTAATATTATCTCAATGGAAGGCAGAGGTGGTGTTTACTGTACACATGGGTTTATCCCGCACATTCTGAGAGAGCTTAGCCTGCAGGAGATTTAGAACAGGATTACTAAAGCATGGACTCAGAGGAACGCCCACGCTTAACCAATTGTTTAAATCTGGGGGATTTCACAGCACAACTACCAACACTTCATATTCAAACTGAGCCTTTGTAGATCTGTTTGCTCTGTTTTCTCACTTATGAGACCCTCGATAAACAAATGCTCCCAAAAGAGCCAGAGTAGTGTACATCTTCATTTTAACTGGATGGTAGGAGGGTGTGTAATGGCAGAGATATTTATAATAATGGCATCTCTGGAGTAATCACTCAGTATACGAATGCTACAGTTCAAAAGTGTCAGAAGATAAAAAATTCATAGTCAACCAATGTACACTGTCAGACATAATGTGCTAAATTTGTACCTTTAGGGATACAACGACCCTCTAAAGTTCAGCTGTTGTACCCTTGACATTGGGTACTTATTTGTACCCTTGTGGTTTGTATCTTATAGAGACCAGTCTTGTACTTTTACCAGTACAAAAATGGACCTTTCAAAAAGGGTACAAACTGGGTTTATATATATATGTGTGTGTGTGTGTGTGTGTGTGTGTGTGTGTGTGTGTGTGTGTGTT